>OX382326.1:6402959-6912111 GCA_947507615.1 Hemithea aestivaria | reverse complement strand
CCTGCAGAGGAAGTCTACCCACGGTAAAGAGATCACCATTAAATGACGCGGAAAAAAGTCAAGAGTAACTGTACGGAATCAAGCTGTTATTATTCCGTATTTTTATTAGTTTTTCTGATTTAAATGATAATTTGATATATTTTTGTTTACTGTATTTAATCTTGATGTACTATATGTGTAAGTGGTAATTTATTGCCGTTCTAATTTGTACTGTGGTATAGGTATAACGATAGTTCTGGGACTTATCCCAGGACGTCTCTGAAATCTAAGTATTATTCACAAAAAATGTTTCATAATATTATTTACTAGCTTATGCTCGCGGCTTTGCCCGCACGGCAGTAGGTGATAATTGGGCATTCTGGCACAGTTTTTACATGCATCGTTTTTACTGCACTCCGTTCGCTTTGCTCTCTCCGTTCCGTTCAACGATGCATGTAAAACTGTGCCAGAATGCCCAATTGGTTTTCGGGAGCGTCAATAAAGTAAAATCTTTAAACGTTGCTATACACGGTTCGCTGGGATCACTGCGTTTCGTTCAACAATGCATGTAAAAACTGTGCTAGAATGCCCAATTGGTTTTCAAGTCGTCAGTGTTTTACTTTTCTGAAATGACTGACATGATGACTTAAAAGTCGAGAGATATGAGTTGATTTGTGCCTGTATATATAGTGATCGAATATTGTATTATTATTCATTTCTCCATCAGCTCTCATTTAAACAACTACATGATATTTGTAAAACAACCTCAGAATTTGCAGTTTGATGAAGTGGGTGCAACATTGAGCCATGAAGTTGAAAGGCATGGAAAACTTTTACCAAACACAATCCGGTGTATTATTTGCGGTCCGTCTAACTGTGGAAAAACCAACCTTTTAGTGGGTCTTCTCTTACATGAAAATGGATTACAATTTTTGAATGTATATATTTATTCCAAAACACTATACCAACCAAAATACGTATATCTTGAACATGTTTTAAAAATGGTACCTGGAGTGCATTTTTCAAAATTCCACGAACATGATAGTGTTTTGAACCCAAAGGAAGCCAAACCGAATTCTGTAATAATTTTTGATGATGTTGCCTGTGAAAAACAAGATCATGTACGTGATTATTTTTCAATGGGAAGACATAAAAATATAGACTGTTTTTACCTGAATCAAACTTATAGCAAAATTCCAAAACAACTTATTAGGGACAATGCTAATCTTATTATTTTATTCAAGCAAGATGATATTAATCTCAAACATGTGTATGATGAACACGTCAACACAGATATGACGTGGAAACAGTTTCGTGAAATGTGTGCCAAAATTTGGAGTGTTTCCTATGATTTTTTAGTTATAAACAAAGATTGTAATAAAAATCAAGGATGCTATAGGAGGAAGTTTGACACATTTGTACAATTTGATTAGGTAACAATATTTTTATATTTATCGTCGTGTATCTAATATTATTTTCATTTTCTATCCTGACTTCATACAGTTAAGTTATATTACTAAAATGAATTCGGAAAAATCCATAAAAGCACAAATTGTAAAATCAGCTGACGCTGTTAAAAAGAAAGTTAAGTTGATGCGAGGATTACAATTAGATACAGATAACGCTATTGAAGCTGTACTTAAACCATTGACAAATCCACTCGAAAAAATGGTGCAAATGAATAAACCGGTTAACAATGAATTCAGAAAAAATTCTCCGAATTGGAGCACCAAGAAATTAGAATTTAACGATTTGGCAACACTTAAATCATATAATGAAGATAGTGGCGATAGTTTTGCTAAACGTAGGAGATCTGACGCAACTGTAATTAACAAGTCTTATTCAGAGGAAGAAAATAGTTCAGATAATACAATAAGTGATGAAGATAATAATAATAATGAGCAAAATACAAGTGGATCATCGTTTAGATCGGCAGAAAATCCTGATGACTATAACTGGTCTTTAAGTTCTGAAGTATTCTGCGATTCTCCATTCGGTATTAGATCAGATCGTGGCAAGCTTAAAATGGGATCGTCTCGGGTAACTCTAATGGGAGATAATATATTAATAGGAAACAAAGAATATAAAAAAACACCTGGGCTAAATGAATTACTGTTTAAAAAAATTCCTAATATGGATTTATTGACTGAAAACGATTTACTTGAATACAAAAAAATTTTATTAGATACCAATGCACATAGACGTGACTATAATCCAAGGAAGCCTATAAAAAGCAATAAAGGGCTCAAATATTTAAAAGTCATAAAACCACTTTTTAAGTTAGCTAAGAATTGTTCAAGTACTGAAAGTCTTCCACACACTGGTTTAGGATTGCCTTCGATGAAAAAATTTAAACCACATACCGATTATGTTTATTGGGACGATCCAAATGAACTCGTAGAAAGATTAAAACTACTTTTAGCTTCTCGTGATGCTGGTAATACCAGTCTTGATAATGAAATAATATCAATTATTGAAGAATTACGAGAATGTGGTATCATACGCTAGAAATTGCATCAAGAAGAAATTATCATCATCGAAAATTTTTATTCATTTATAAAGAAAAACACATTTCATAAATTCAGTCATCACAAAGAATTTGGTAAGAGCAGATTAAAAAAAAAATGGACAAATTTGGGCATTATGTGCATAAAAGGATGCGACGAGGATCAGGAGATTCAAATTTAAATGAGAAATTGATGAAAAATAATAGTGGTGATTATGACTTGAGATCATCAAGACTTAAAGGATTACAATTACCAGTGTCTCCTGATGAAGCTGCTAACAAGCAATATATCGACCAGAAACTTACAGCTTTTTATGATAAACTTGAAATAGATGCAGAAATTAAAAATATAAAGGCTCAAATTCAAATGATAGTAAATCAGTTTCAACTAAAACATGCTGGAGATATAACCAATCATCAAACTAAAGAAATTTATAAAGATGAGCAAAAAAGAAATAGTTGATGAGATTCACAAACAAGTGCGAAGAAACTTTGTCAGGCGTTCTGTTATTTTGAAATCAATAGATGATCTTTGGCAAGCAGATTTAATTGATATGCAAAGTTTTGGTAGAAATAATAAAAACTTTAAATATATATTGACAGTAATTGATTGTTTTTCCAAATATTCTTGGACTGTTCCTTTAAAATCAAAATGTAAAACTGAAGTAACAAAAGCATTTGAAAATATACTTAGAGATGGAAGAATGCCGAGAAATCTGCAAACCGACCAAGGAAAAGAATTTTATAATGATGAATTCAAAAGCTTGATGCAAAAACATAATATCAACCACTATTCTACATACTCAGTTAAAAAGGCTTCCATTGTTGAGAGATTAATTAGAACTTTAAAGAATAGGTTATACAAAACATTTAATTTAGTTGGTAATTATAAATGGATAGGACAGCCTTTAGAACAAATTACTGGTGATTATAATAACACTACACATAGTACAATAAAATGTAAACCAATTGCTGTTAATGCTGCCAATGAATTTTACATTAGAAATAATATTTTCCGATTAAAGAAGCAAGTAAATAACAAAAAACCTAAATTTCAACAAGGAGATTTTGTTCGCATTAGTAAGTATAAGGGATTTTTTCAAAAAGGATATACTCCTAATTGGTCAACAGAAATATTTAAAATTAAAGATATTAATGATAAATGCACCCCAATCACTTATTATATAGAAGATCAACATAAACAACCTATATTAGGAGCATTCTATGAGCAAGAACTTCTTAAAACAAAACATCCTGACGTCTATTTAATTGAAAAGGTAATAAGAAAGAAAGGTAATAAACTATTTGTAAAGTGGTTGGGTTTGAACGAAAATGAAAATTCATGGATTCACAAAAATAAAATCATAGTATAAAATTGCATAAAATTGGAATTAATATTCATTACCATACAACCAATGGAGGGAAGAGGACTTGTTAATACTTTGATAAATAATTTACCGTGTGAACTTCATTTACCTGGATATAATTACTGCGGACCCGGCACCAAACTTAAAGAAAGGCTCTTGAGAGGGGATAAAGGAGTTAATGGGCTAGACGAAGCTTGCAAACAACACGACATAGCTTATGCAAATAACACTAATTTAGACGTCAGACATAAGGCAGATTTACAGTTAATGAATATGGCGAAACAAAGAATGAAATCAAAAAATTCTAGTACGGGCGAAAAAGCAGCCTCATGGTTAGTGAACAAAGTAATGAAAACTAAACTTAAAGTAGGTGCTGGAACCAAAAAGTTTAGCTCAGTCATTAGTCAAATAAAGAAACATTTAAAGAAACTCAAACCGAAGAGCAACAACTCCGCAATAAAGATTGCATATTCAGTGGCAAAAAAGTTATTTTCTAACAAAAATTTCAATTTACCTCGAATAATACCAATTCCTAAAACTGGAGGAATCTTGCCTTTGATTCCAATATTTGCGGGATTATCAGCATTGGGTGCACTGTCAGGGGGTGCTGCAGGTATAGCGAAAGCGGTCAATGACTATAAAGCTTCTAAGAAAAGTCTAGAAGAAGCTGAACGCCATAACAGGACAATGGAGGCCATTGCTTTAGGAAAAGGCATGTATATTAAACCATACAAAAAAGGAAGTGGTTTGTATCTAAGAAATTCAAAAAACTGAGTAAAAGGCTGCCCAGAAGAGCATTAACTGATATTGATATATTAGAACATGCAGGTGACATTCCATATTTCAGAGGAGTTTATATGAGAGACAATTTACCTAAATTTCCAAAACATATCGAATGTGCTGTAGTCAATTTAGACGACAAAAATAGTGAAGGCACTCACTGGGTAGCGTATGTAAAAAATAAACAATATTGTGAATATTTTGACAGTTTCGGCGATCTTAAACCACCTTTAGAGCTCATCAAATACTTAAAATGTAAAGATATTTTATATAATTATATCCAATATCAAGGATTTGATACTGTTAATTGCGGTCATTTATGTTTAAAATTTTTAAAAAAATATTGGAGAAGCCGTGATATAAAATAAATGTTTTTAATCGCATACTGTTAGTAGCAAAATGTCTTTCACACTTTCAATAACAAGTTTTTCTTCAATTTCCACTACAAATTATTCACCTGCCTTGCCATTGGAAGGAGATTATGAATGTGGATTATTGTATTTTTCTACATTTAATTCAATACCGAATATAGATGATCGAAATAACAAATTTTATTATGGTGACCAATTAATTGAAATACCAGAAGGTTCATATGAACTCCACGACATTAGTGATTATTTAAAAGAACATATTGAAGATTGTTCGTTTAAATTGATATGTAACAACAATACTTTAAAAACATCTATATTTTGTACTAAAGACATTCATTTCGAAAAAGATTGTACTCTGGGGAAAGTTCTTGGCTTTGGGGCGGAGTTACTTAAAGCAAATATATTACACGAATCTCAATTTCCAGTCAGCATTCTATCAACAACTGTGCTAAGGATTGAATGTGATATTGTGAGTGGTTCTTATGTAAACGGTAAACCTAGTCACATAATCCACGAATTCGCACCAAACGTGCCTCCAGGATACAGAATCATAGAAATACCTAATAACGTCATATACTTTCCAGTTAATCAAAGCAGTGTCACTTCTATTACTATAAGAATTGTGGACGCTGAAAACAATTTGGTTAACTTACGAGGTGAAGATATACAGTTATACTTACATATAAAGAAAAAATGATTAATTTTAATAATAAAAACTCGACCACACCTGTGAAAAACATCACTCCAAAACTTACCATCGCCAAGCGAACACCTAAGATAAGGTTAACCAAAGAAAACAGACAATTTCTTAAATTGATTGGACTACTAAAATGAGTATTCTAAGTATAGCAGATCCTGTTGTCCACGACAACACAATAGAGAGTGTTGAATATCACTCATATAAGCCATACGTAACCAGCTTTAATGTCAATGATGAAATACGCATTCCTATCAACCAACAAGATTTATACATATTACCGTCAGCAAGTACACTATACTTAGAAGGTTATGTTAATGTACACAAAAGCGACAAAACAAAAGTTAGTCAAGTTAACTTCACAAATAATCCTGCCCTTTTTTTCTTCCAAGACATTCGATATGAATTAAATGGAGTAGAAATTGATAAAATTAAAAATGCTGGGATAACAACAACTATGAAGTCTCTTTTGTGCATGAACGAAAATGAGTCAAAATCATCAAAATTCTGGGGTTGGGATATTAATGGTACGAAAAGTACCTATTCTGGAAATTTTTCGGTATCTATTCCACTAAGTAGAATTTTAGGATTCGCAGAAGACTATCAAAAAATAATTATAAATTGTAAACATGAATTAATTTTACTGCGTAGTAACACAAATTTAAACTCATTGAAGGTAGGCACAGGAGAACTTGTTAGTGATACCATTGATATTAAAAAAATAGTTTGGCGCGTACCACATATCAAAGTGTCCGATCGGGAAAGAATAAACTTACTTAAGCATTTAGAGAGAGATCGAGCAATTAATATGGTGTTTAGAAACTGGGATCTTTATGAATACCCAGCACTTCCAAAATCATCGAAACATACTTGGTCAATTAAAACATCATCGCAAATAGAAAAACCTCGCTTTGTAATTATCGGATTACAAACAGATCGCAAAAGGCAACCGCACAAAGACATGTCGCAATTTGATCACTGTTATTTACGCAATGTAAAAGTATTCTTGAATTCATGTTACTTTCCATATGAAAATTTAAATACTGATTTTCGAAGAGAGGAATATTCTTTAATATATGAACAATACGCAAAGTTCCAGCATTCATTTTATAATCGTCGACCAGAAGCGTTGTTAGGTTTTGAGGATTTTAAAGATAAGGCTCCATTATTTGTGATTGATTGTTCGCGTCAAAACGAATTACTGAAAAGTGGCCCAATTGATGTGCGTGTAGACCTTGAAGCGGATTCAGAATTTCCTGAAAATACAACAGCGTATTGTCTTATTCTTAATGATTGTATTGTAGAATACAAACCATTGAGTAATATTGTGAAAAAGTTATCATGAATTCAGATACAATAATTGTTGATCTCCAGGGATTTAAAGATTCGTGTAATCAATTTATTGTTAAAGAACTGGCTATTGCATATAAAAATCATACTCAAACATTTTTGGTTAAACCTCCTTATTCGTATCACTACTTGACAAGTAACGAAAGACAACATGTGAGATGGATTGAAATTAACCGAGGCATTCGTTGGAGTAATGGTCACATTGATTATAAAGAATTTAAACGCATTATCATGCCATATTTAAAAGAGAAAAAAATTTTCACCAAGGGCTTAGAGAAAATAAAATGGATCCATAATCTGTGTAATGACTGTGAAGTGGTGGATATAGGAGAAAAAGGGTGTCCTAATTTGTCAAAACTTTTTTCCGAATATCAACAATATTGTATTACTTGTGCAAATCATACTAAGTATTGTGCTTTAAAAAATGTAATGTGTATTAAACAATGGTATGACGATAATAATATAGATAGTTTTGAATTGTTTTCTAATTAATTATAATTTACTTATAAATTTAATTTAAGCTTTTAATTGTAATAACACAATTATTTATGTATAAAGTGTTACTAATGATTATTATTGTAAGAAATATATTTTTATGATTTTAATAAATAATTATTTTTAAAATACCTGAATTTTATTTCAAAATGATGATTCATTATTGATGTCATAATTAGATTGTATATGTGTATAATTATTATTATTGTTCTCTTTATTTATATAAAATCTTAAATTAAATTTTATTAATTAATTATGATCTAATAATGAAACATTATTTTTAATAAATATCTAACCTATAGGGAAATAAAAGACAAAAATAATTACACACAATAAAATTTATTTAAAATATCTTATATCTAACTTTTTACATAATATTTTTTACTGTACCTAATCATTTAAATTATCGCTTAATTTTGTCGATATTTTGCCTACTATATTTTCTGCCAGGTCCATTATTTCATCACATGTTCCCACTGCAGAATATTGCACTCTAATCGTTTCGCAAGTGGTGTCTATCCGCTCGTTGTATTCATATATCTGAAGTTTTAAGACACGTCGTCCTCTTTGTGGCATTTTCGTTATTACATAAGATAATGCTTCTTTCTTCTTGCGCTTTTTTAATTTAGATTCCTGTTTCTTGGCGGCGGCCTCGGCTGCAGCTTCGGCGGCCAGCTGTTTCTTCATTTTTTCATTGTGCTCGTCCCAGTCGGCTAATGGATCTTGTCCGCATGGCAGAACCCAATAATCTTGCACCTGTGTCTCGTTCTGTAACAAACATAGAATTAATATTATATAATTTTCAGTAAAGAAAATTTTGGATTCAATTTTAACCTAAAAGAATAACTTAATACTTACAGTTAAATCCATTTTTATAAAAGAAGAACAAGTGTCGCTAACAAGTGACTCTAATGAAGTGAATAATAAAATCCGCGCAATGCAGCGCAGGTGTTTATGTAATATCGTATTACGTAATTTGAACTCGGTTAATTTACTATCATCAAAGCATTTGCTTGAACTAAATCAGAACCTTCGACATGTTGTGACATGTTTCATAATATCAACAGTAAAATAATGTTACCTACAACACGTGTTGACAACATGTTATAACATGTTTCATAGGAGTGCTTTATAACTATACTAAGAGATCTGTTTAAATAAAAGACAAAAAATTTTTATACAACAATATTTATTCTAATTATAAATGTTAGTTTAACAATTAATTTATCTTACACAATATGTTAGCTTACAATTAATACAGGATTTTTTGCTTATTTTATTCTGTTAACACAAAAACACAAATTAAAATAACAACAAGAATACATTGATAATATTGATTTTTTAAATTTTATTGTAGACAATATTATACTACGACATAAACCTATTATATTACATCATTATATTCTCACATACAAACTATAATGAAATACACAAAACGAGTAATGAGTTAAAAGAAAGCATCCCTGTGCCCATAAGATAAAGTAGTAATTTTGTCTCTCAAAATAATACGTTTGTCGTCTCTAGCCGAGAGCGCACTTTTGTTTTGAGCTTGTGTAAAAATGATATGTTTTAATGATTTAAATATAATGTTTTTTCTTCTTATTAATTTATCGTCTAGGAGTACCTTATAGTAGTCCTTAAAATGTACATTTTTTATAGCAGACTTTTGGACACCTTTTGCTTTTTTAAATTCATCTTGTGTTGTTTTAATACAATATAATTTAGACCTTAAACCAACATATTCAGATATGACTTTACCTCCGAATTCATCTTTGAATAAACCCGGTATTTTTTTGTTTATGATTGGTATATTATAGATATTATTTTGAGGATAATTACTCGTGTCGAAATAAGTCAAAAAAGATAGTTTTAAATCTTCATAAAAATCTTTGGTTTCTATGGAATAAAGAAAACTATCTGTATCAGTATAACACAATTTTATGTTTTCTCCATAATAAGGTTTCATAACAGAATAGTGAAAATCGTACATATGAGATTTAGAAATTTCTAAAACCGCGAATCCAATATATATGGGTTTGTCCAAAGAGATAGTTTCTGGATTCATTTGTACAGCTACAAAGTTTTCAGTAAAAATAGTTGCATTACGAAAGTTGGGCTTGGCTATTAATTGTTCTGCTGTTATAGTTTTATTTGTCTTATTTCTATCATCAGTCCATTGGTTAACTAATTTAACATCGACATATTTTTCAGTGTTTTCCATGGTTTTACCGAAAATACTATTGTTTAAAAGTTTAAAAAAATCTTGTTCGAATGTAGATTTTGCCCTTTTACGCAATTCAGTGTTCATATCTATATACTGTTTTAAGTAAGGACTTTGTTTAAATTCTATGACTCTGTGGATTTTTTTTAGCTTAAGACCGTGGTTCAAGCACACTTTAAGATGCTCATAATGAATAACATACTCGAATTTATCATGTAAATTTGGAATTAACTTTGAATCTTTCGAACCAGGTGGCATATACTTTTGCGCACAGAATGGGATATCGTTGTGTAGATTATGCAAAACTTCAGGATACTCTAAATCAACTTCTAGGATATAGCCATATTGTGCATCGAGGGGTATACTGACAAAATCGATTGTATTAATTTCTGATTCACTTAATAATTTGAAGTTTGAATGCGGCAAATAAGAGCACATAGCATAACCATAGAGATTGTTACAGTCAATGTAAACTATGAAGTTGTCTTTGTCTAACGGGTTATAGCCTTCTAAATATTTATTATTAGCCTTAGAATGTCTGTTAGAACACAAACAAATGCCACCGCGAATACCTTTTTGAATCATTCTAATTATCTCTAAATCAGTAATAAGCTCTAATTTTACTGCTGTTTTTAACAACATTGCATCAAAACTCAAACTCGGTGCAGTTATGTAAAAAGCAGGATCTAATTTATAAGTTCGTTTACAAGTAGTTCGAAAACTTTCAAATACATCTGCAAGTAATAATACGTCTGATTTAAGATATAAGTCAGTGTATTCGCCTAAATTGTTAATTTTAAAGGATTTCCAAATTTTCTTAGCATGTGCATAGTCTGAATCAGAAATCGTACTGTTGGTTAATGTACTAAAAAATGACTCTATTGGAGGAAGTTCTTTTTCTTCATATACATTCCAAGCTGACATATATTCGTATGGGTATACCCCTTTACGAAGCATTAATCTAAAATTATTTTCAGTGCTAAAAAAACGCGGTAGGTGTACAAAATCATCTTTGTTTAGATTTGCAACTAACTTTTCAAGACTTGTCCCCAAAAATTTGAAAGAATCAACAAAACGAACTGACATAATATCCTGATCATTCATTTCAAAAAATTTTGTGAATGATAAGTAATTCTCTTTAGTTTTTGCAATGACTTTTATTCTACCAGGTAGATTTCCTAATTCTCGAATGAACAGATGACTGTCATAACCAGCTAAATTGTGAAAAAATACTGGTACAAATTTTGGTAGTCTAAACTTAATGTTGCAATAAGAGTGAGCTGCCCCGCGATAACGTCCTGTAAGATGACAGTGATCTCTGACCTTATCATCAAATAACAATGTATTGCAAAGAAAACAATGTGACGATTGATCAAAGTTAGTTTGATCTCTATTAGTAAAATTCATTGTTACCGGGGATTGATAAATATTGTGAATGTTAGTTATGTCATGCGTTATGTATTCTATAAATTTTTCAACACAATCAGCACCGCGATAGGATATATATTTATTAAGCGAACTATCATATGCACAAACAACATAGTAAGCAAACGCCGCTGGCACGTGTTGGTGTAAAGATGTAGTACCGCTAGTAATAGAGCTCTTGTTTACAGACTTTAATATGGATTCAAAATCGGCATATATCACAAAAGGCATATCTTGCATTCTTTCGTAATGTTTGAACTGAACTACAGTTCCTTCATTTGGAAGAATAGTCGACACACCACTGCAAACATGAGAGTTCAGCTTATCTTCCTTATCAAAAAATATCATGCATTCTTCGCAAAAAAATAATTTTGCATGATGTTTAGTTATCTGACTACGAATTAACTTTGCTAAATTTTTTATAAGACAATAATGAGAACGCAAGCCGTTTTCAAGTAATAATAAATTAACATGATGTTTTTTACGACGTTTTGTTTTATAAAGAGGTCCAACAACTACAGATTTCTTTTTGAGTCCATAAATATTTACACTTATATCGGAGTTATTCTTTTCAAAGATTTGAATGTCAGAGAAACCAACAGGAAAAGTCATATTTTCAGTGTTGAGAATAGGATCGAAATGTGGATAAGCAGAAATTCGCTGACAATTATTCTTTGCAGGGAATAACGATGCCATTATACACCACAAGAAACAAAAAGAATCTCTGTTCTGAACATTGATACAAGCATGTTTAGACTTGATACTTTTAGGCAATTCAATGTAGCTTGAGGCACGCAAGGGATTATATTTGTTTAAGTTTACCTCTAAATACAAGTTACGAACAAATGCCCAGCCACTATCTCTGTCTTCGAATTCGTCAACTTTTTTACTGATTGTTTGAATGATATCAGAAAAAAAATCATCAAATATAAAATGTTGATGCAGGACTACGTTTTCTGTTGCAAAAGATTTTATTGAACTTGAGTTATCTTTATGCAAGATAAATTCAGAAAATAACTCGAAATTAACCTTGAGACTAGAGTAGGTTTGCATTCGTGCCTGAAGCAAAGTCCTTACTCTGCGTCGCAAGAGAGACAAGTACTCGAAAGGAGCGCGTGCGCGCTCCTTATCTGCCTGCTCGTCTGGCTCAGCGCTAGACGAGTTGCTATGCGATACGCGGTATGACGATATGCGGCCGCGAAAAGCGCTACTAATTTTTTCAATACCATTACTCTCATTAACTGAACTATTGTTTTTATGTGTTATACTCTTTAAATGACCAGCAAAAGCTTTACTTTTGACTTGTATGTCGCAAACAGTACAAAAAATTGTTTTAGGCATTGTTCTAACTATTGAATAAGGTTAACTTGCTTATAATGAAATGATCAATCAAACACAATAATTAATCAACCTATCACGCGTTGTACCTACATAACATAATTTTGAAAATAAATATACTGTGTATGAGATTTGGCTACTTTGACCCTCAATAGTAACTTAAGCTCGATTTAGCAACCGTATAACAGTAAGATACTTTATAAAAACAATGATATACCTAATAATTATAAAATCAATTAGGAACTTATGTCTAAAGCATATAACAGTAAGGACACTTTCCTATAGTTTTAATTTCTGAATTATGAAGAATAAAATTAGAAAAGTAATTTATAAGAGATAATTATTTAAGATAAAAAATAATACAAAATTTAGAAAAAAAAAAACTATTTCTTTTTTTCTGCAAAAAAAGTGTCCTCAGTTGTGAAGGATCCCTTGCATTGTTTCAAAAATTTTTTTATAGTATTAAACTCCGGACAGTCCGTTCCGCCCTGAAACTTTAACGATACAAGCGCCTGCTGCCAACGATCAACAGGCGGAACGGACTGTATGTCCTTACTGTTATATACTTTAAGTTCTATGTAAACATCACCCGATAAGGTGGCCGTGCGCCGAATGACGCCGTCAGCGACTCGGCGCGTTAGCGACGATTGTAAAGGTGGAGTAGCTCGTTTTCTTGGTGTGGCACCATCAGCGTCGCTGTCGGAGTCCAGCCCCAGGTCAGACACAGTCCTGCTTGCTGACACCGTCGGTACCTTCTTCAAAGCCGCCTTCGTTGGCACCTTGCGCTTTGCAACTTTCTTGTTCCTGAAAAGAGAATAAAATATTAGCATAAATAAAATTTAGGTATTTAAATCTTTGTATATTACATTTTATAATCTTACTATCTTACTAATATTATAAACGTGAACGTTTGTAAAAATGGATATATGGATGTTAGGATGTATGTTACTCTTTCACGTCTAAACGGGTGAACCGATTGAGCTGAAATTTGGTATAGCTTAGACACTGGAATAACACATAAGCTACAGTACAGCAGATAAAACCGCGGGGCCCAACTAGTTATCTTTTATTTTGTGCATAATAAGGTTGAATATTAAACCATACAAATTCTAATACACCATTTTAAACTTGTGCGCTGCGCTTTTACCCCAAACTAAATTGTTTGCAAGATAGTAGACATAGAGAACAGTATGCAAAATGACTATGGTAAATAAACAATTTTCCTTGTAAAGATAATACATAGTTAGAGCACTAATAAAACAGCTAGTTAAATAAAGTAGTACATACGTTTTTCCAGAAGATGTGGTGGCTTCGTCGTTGTCCGTATAGATTGACTCGGTCGGAGGGTCCTTCTTGCAGCGAGCCTTGTATGTGTCGGAATATTCGGATTCAGACCTGCGAGACAATACGAATAATAATTAATACACAGGTTATAAAAAAATATAAAGTGTAATCTGTATAATATATAAAGAGAGAGACTGATCTATCAACATCACCCCAAACCGATAGTGTTAAAATTTGGAATACACATAAGACGTATCAGAACCAAGAAAGGATTACACATGCTTATATGCATAACAGAAAAACCGTGAGCATAAACTAGTATCGAATAAAATTATAATATAAACTCACGAACATGATTGCAACGCAGCGAATCTTCGTTGTGGCGGATCAGCTGTGACGGCTAGGTACGGAAGGTCACGGTCAAGCCGCGAGCCAGCGGTTGATGATAACAGCGACAGCTGACGGCGAGCGCTATCACGTAGAGCCGGCACAGGAACTTGCAGATGGAAACTTCTTGAGCCTTGATCTTCTGATGCTTCTTGAACTTCTGATGCTTCTTGATCTTCTGGTACCTCTTGATCGGAGCCGCGAACTTAATTAATTTTGTTCAACGGATAAACCGATTAAATACACCATTATCAGGTGTTGTAAGCATTTATAAATCAACAAAAATGTTTTATTTTCTTAGTACTTTCATAAAACAATAATTATGAATATGGGAAAATTGTTCTTTACCACTGTTTTTATTGAAACGTAAGCAAATTAATAAATTGCAGCGTTTGGTTATGGCATTTCCTTGAAAATATGTAAAATAACATTATTTTCTTTCGGCATTACTTTGATATTTTAAACATAGCGCTCAAAGAAAGCCGCAAATGTGAGCGTTTCCATTGCAATAAAACTATGTTCACGCGCGACTATGTTCAGTGGTTTACAATATTAGGATCAGTTAATTATTGTTCAATACAAATATAGGTAATTCACGTTTCGTGTACCTAAGACATTTAAATAGATGAGGTGGGTAGTATCAATTCATACAGTTGATAAAAAATATTTTTACATATTATTATCAACAATCCTTCAAGGTGTGCAACATAACCTAACCACTGTTCCTATATATCTTATAGGATACAGCCAGAACCAAATTTACATGTTTTACGTAAACACGATGACTTAGCGTCTTAATGAGAAATTTATTGTGCGAGGATTCAAACCTAGGATCCGGCAGGAAGTTCTACTACTGAGCCACAGGCGCTATGACAATGAAAACAGGTGCCGTAATAAACATGTTGTACAAGCGATTAAAATATTTCCATGTTATTGTTTGTTAGCTCCAACGATCAAGTTACATCGGAGCGTGTGATTATGAACAATATTTTTTTATCTAACTCAACAAAATTAAACTAGTGCAGCTACCTGTTTTTGGATTTAACATATCGATAAACAGGTGTGTGCATTGTTTTATGTCTTAACCTTAGCAGGATTAATTGATTATGAATGCTATTAATCCAGATGTAATAAAATGACATTTTATTATGTTTATTTTATAAAATTATATATATATTCATAATGTTTTTGTTCAATAATACAAAGTTGCATATTTAATTTTAAAGGATCTACCATCTTTAATTATCACGGTAATCAAATAGTACATTTATTATTTTACTAGATACTTACTTTAAACACTTTGCAGGGTGCAACGTTACTTTTATCGATAAATAGTTCTAAGTACTGTAACAAAATTTATCGATAATCTCTTTCGGTCAACTCTATGTCCAACCATTGGCCATTACAGTTCTTAGTCTAATTGTGTTAATAAGTCGTGTTTTGTGAAAGTTATATTAGTCTTACTAACAAAAATCAGATTTATTGTGCGTGTGGCCTTGCAAAAGGACTCTCGTTTCATGGTGTCACCAACCAAATTTGGTCACTGGTACGAACAAACGGTCTAGATTGCTGAAATTCTTTTGCATTGGTTTTTCTGTACAACGTTACAATATTGTTGCGATGGAGTTATCAATTCTAGGTGTCGTTAAACTCCATATTTGGAGAACGGCACGAGCAACCGGCCTAGAAATGAAATTTTCCTAAGCACGTTTGTAGCAAGATGCAAAATCACCTTGCGATAGAATGGATGCTTTCTAGGTACCACCAGCCATGGTTATAGACACGAGCAAACGGCCTTGATATTGAGATGTTCCTTAGCATACCCATTTTCATTATTCTGGTTTTGGTTTTTAGTAAAATTTATTTTTGTGTTTAGTGAATAAGTGTGTGAGACTTCGAGGCTGATTACAAAAACCATCTAGTATCCTTTTATAATAATTAAGTAAGTAATATAAACTAACCAAAAGTTTTTTACCTCATTAACGTTCTAAAATCCTGAACCAAAGAAGTAAAACACTGATGACCTGAAAACCAATTGGGCATTCTAGCACAGTTTTTACATGCATTGTTGAACGGAACGCAGTGATCCTAGCGAACGGTGTTTACCAACGTTTAAAGATTTTACTTTATTGACGCTCCCGAAAACCAATTGGGCATTCTGGCACAGTTTTACATGCATCGTTGAACGGAACGGAGAGAGCAAAGCGAACGGAGTGCAGTAAAAACGATGCATGTAAAAACTGTGCCAGAATGCCCAATTATCACCTACTGCCGCAAACATAAGCTAGTTATAAATAATATATGTAGATTTGTGTGAATGTTACCTCTTCGCCACAACTGATTAAGTTGAAATAAGATAAAGATAAAGCTAAGACCCTGGATCAAATGTGGTAGACCTCTTTAAAAAAGTGTGTGTCGTGTTATTTTAAATGTCTGTTACCTCATCGCGCCTATATTAATATAGTATTAGTGCCTATGTGTATAAATAATTGTGCTTGTTTTTGCTTGCTGCTTATACTCTAGCAGCTAACAAAATCTTTTTAGTGGGTAAAACCGCTTGGCGCAATAGTATATCTAAACCTACCCCACAGCTTTTTAATGCGGATTATGTTGACATAATGAAGTTTAGCAACAGTCCAGCGCTTCAAGCCTTAAGCTGTGCTAATATTGGAATTTCATTTTCCGGTGTATAAAGGCATCAAGAGCCTCCGCGCTGTGAGCTATGATAGAACAACAGTTTGCATTCAAACATTCTAATAATTACTAGATAGAGTATCTTTAAAACAAAATGAAGCATAGTAATCATCTTAATTTTGGTCTTTTTTTTTTATAGCAGACTAAACAAGCGTTTGACCGCAATCTCACCTGTTGATAAGTGACGATGCAGTCGAAGTTGTAGCACGCTTGTTCAGTAAGAACCTATTCACCATGGATTTGATTTCTTGGTCTAATCTTGATCCTCTCCTTTTACTTATCTTAAGCCCACTCACATGTTTAAACTTAATATAATCATAACATACTCCGAACTTAAATAAATTCATTATTTATAGTGGTTCATATTTGAAAATTAGATTATTTACAGATCTACTGCCAAATGCAGGTTTAGTCTGAACAACACTTTACCTACATAGAGATCTGTTATCATGTACATACTTATATTTACTAGAAATCTATGAATAAATAATTTCTTTTTCCATTATTTCATACATGCACGCACACAAACATTAATGGCTTGGCACGATGAGGAAAAGGCCATTGTCCAGGCAGCAGTAGGGATTGTATTATAAGCTGACGATGATGAAGATGATCATAGAGGTAAATAGCAAAGTTTATGTGCTTGTTCACGTGAACGCGCGGGCGCGAGCGCGGGCGCGACAGACTTTGCTTGCACCGCACGTGCGTTTGTACGTGCACCTTCATAGCACGTCATATGTTTGATATTTCGCGCCCGCGCCCGCGCCCGCGCGTTCACGTGGGTCAACCCTAAGAGGGCTTACTATAGGTGCTTCGTGACTTTATTCAGCAAACACGATCGTGTATTGTTTCAGTCCATGTTTGCATTATTCAGGCATTAGTGCAGAGACACGCTCCCGCCCGCGTCTTTCCTCGCCCGTGCCTGTCTCGGCTGCCGTCTCGGAAACAATTCATCTTCTCAAGATATGCAACGATGCTGAAAAGCTCTAGGCTAGTGCTGTTACGAAATTGAATAATAAATGTCCATTTTACTGTCGTCGTCACTGAATAATGTTTATATTGTAAAAACACACACATTGCAGATATATTTCTATAAAAACCGGTCAAGTACGAGTAGAACTCGAGCACCGAGGGTTCCGTATAAACCTACGGGTTTCTACGGAACCCTAAGGAAAAGTGGGTATAATATTATATACTGTAGGTTTTGATTCCTTTGCGAGTACTTGCGAGTTTGAAAATATGCGGCTAAAATTGCTGTTTCTTTTGATTGCGTTGACATAGATGTTTGATTTTTTTACAGCTTAAAGTTATTATAGACCTTAGTATTTGATATGAATTTCAGTTTAATACCTGCACGCGTTCATGAGAAATAAGGTAGTAAGTATGAAATTATTAAAAATATTTTTTTATATGATGTAACTAAAAATGTACCATTTTCGCAATTTTTCCTTTATTTGTGCTCTAAGGAATTGCTTTTGACCAAATTTCAAGATTCTACGTTCACGGCAAGTACCCTGTAGGTTTTGGTTTTTTGAGAGTAGTTGCGTGTTTAAAATTTCGGCTAAAATTGCTGTTTCTTTTGAATGCGTTAACATGGAGGTTTGATTTTATTACAGTTTAAAGGTATTATAGACCTTAGTATTTGATATGAATTTCAATTTAATACGTTTACGCGTTCATTAGAAAAGGGGTAGTAGGTATAAAATTATTCAAAATATTTTTTTCATATGATGAAAAAAAAAATTTATAGTTTTCGCAATTTTTCCTTTATCTGTGCTCTAAGGAGTTGCTTCGTGCCAAATTTCAAGATTCTGAGTTTACGGGAAGTGCCCCGTAGGTTTTGATTTATTTGGTAATGTCGAAAATATGCTGAAATTTGCGACATATTCGACTATATCTTTTGATTGCATTGGCCTAGAAGTTTGAATTTTTCACAGCTCTAAGAAGCAATGGACCTTAGTATTTCCTATAAATTTCAGCTTGTTACCTCCACACGTTCCTGAGAAAAAGGGTCTTGACAGACAGACGGACGGACGGACAACAAAGTGATCCTATAAGGGTTCCGTTTTTTCCTTTTGAGGTACGGAACCCTAAAAATGGATCAAATAAAATCTCATCCTGAATTTTTCGCACTTAGTGGGTATTTAATGCATATACATAATAATTAAAAGCCATTAAGTGAATTATTTAGCTTGTATATTATAATTCCAAATAATAACAAAAATTTTTAACAAAAATATTATAGCTTAGGTACCTATATATGCTCAAAATAAGCACGTGAAGTTTCAACAAAAACTTCTATAATATTTTATCTGTCTGTTAAAAATCCTCCCTTTCCTATAAAATTGGTCTTTAATAAAATTTAAAGTTTTTTAATTTCGGATAAGTTACGAGCATCACCTCATGAAATTACTCCACAAAAAGTTCATCAAACCCGGTTTAAAATTTGACATTTTATATTACGAAACTTACATAGTGAGGGGAAATAACAATTTGCATGAACCATGCGTCTGTGATGCAATATACACAAATACGACTTATTAATAAATTATGCTGATACTTTCTAGAAAGGTGACTTCATTCACCTTTACAATTTTAATCTTGTAGCGCAGGCTGGCAAAATCAACAACAAATTGACTCATTGGAATCTATTGTGTTCACCCATTACCTTACTGCTTACTCTTTGAAAAAAGTTTTTCTCTACCGCTCTAATAGAGCGGTGATTCCACTTAGAGGAAGAATCCTGTACTCCTCGGGTTTGGGATATGCAGTCCCAAGGAGGCTCATGCGTTTCGTATCCAGGACATCGCATTCACACAAATTGTGCTCCTTTCCAATATATCACGTGAATATTTTAAAGAGAAAGGGTGCTTCCCCAATACATCTGATTACTTAATGGAACTATGCGTTACTTTGCGGAAATCCATCACAACAATTATTAGTTAGACTCACAAATTTAGAGCGGATTAACACTAAATATTAAATAATAACTAATAATTGACATCTGATTACATTCGATCCGAATTCATAAAATGACAGTGGGCCACAGAACATTTCTTATGTACCTATACGCCTGGTTCCCGCTGGGGTAGGCAGAGACTATTTTTATCCTGACACACTCTTTCGCTTTCTCTACCTTCATCACATTTTTCATACACTGAATTAATGAATCATCCTACATGGATACAATGACGAATCCAGAAATTTCGTATGGATAATCTAAACCTCTTTATGAGTGGTTGTAAGTTAAGACTGAAAATTAAGGAACATTTTATTTTGCTGACGCTTACCTACAGACATGGTTTTAGAGTTATAAAAACAAGTTTTTTTTATTTAGGCTTCCAAAAGTCACAAAAATTGCTGTTATAAATAAAGATAATGCTGTTATAAGAATAAAATACATACATACTAACAACGTAATAAAGTTATTCCATTAAGCCGCTGCAACGATAGAATAACAATTTCAATTATGCACGGAAACATGCTGGTTTAAGGCACTCGACTAACAGTTTTCCTGCGGCTTCTGTATGGCATTACAATCTACATTATTTGTACTAACATAGTTTATGTGATTAGCTATAGAACTTATTTATATACCTAACAAACTTTAAAATAAAAGGAGGACGTAACTTTATTCAGTTTCTTCCTTTATTAAGTTTGTTCATCAAATATTATAATAATTCGAAAACGCCTAAACTATTTCGGAAATTTGGCTATGTTTCAGCCGGTGGTTTTGTGTTTCAACTACCTAGTCTCATTTAAATTTTACCAAAATCAGTCGAGCAGTTTTCATGTTTAGTCCTCGCATTTTGAATGCGAGCCTGTAACCTTTAAGCATATACTTGTATATTTTTGTACATATACTTCTATTTTGAGGGAATATTTAAAGTTCAAAATATCGATAATGATTTTTTTATATCCTTTTTCTCAGAAAAGGTTGTATTGAACAGAGTCGAAAGCTAGGACACAACTTAAAAATACTAATTAGTATACACACGACATTGAAGCCGCCTCAGAGCCTAAAAGGTGCTCTGAAAATAAAGAATTCGTCTAACAAAGGCTCAGTCAGGTAGGGGGCGCGTCACAATAAATAGCGTCCTTGACCTTACAATTCTGGGGAATGCTATCATTTGTATAGATCTAGTATATATAGGGTAGGTACGCAATAAAACACTTCATTGAAGGCTAGTTTATGCTTGCGACTTTGTCTGCATAGCAAAATCCATTCCTAGTGAGGTCTAACTCAGAAAACCTATGTAACGGGTGTTTTTAGCTGCATGAGAACTAAGAACCGGTGAACGTGTATGAAGAATGTGTTGAGGGTTAATAATAATAATAATTGGGGTTTATACTCCAACAGAACAGGTTTCCCTTATTACACTGTCAGAGTCAAATCACAATTTATAGGTTGTGTGGCTAACCTATATGTTGCAGTTTCAGGTCGCCGAGATTACTACAGGGCCTGCAACATGACCTAACGACTGCCTCCTACATATCTTATAGGAAACAGCCAGGACCCACAGTTTTACGTGCCTTCCGAAACACGGTAGCGTCCAGGCGAAAATCTTTGCCACACTGAGATTTGAACCCAGGACCTCCGGCTTACAAGTCGGAGGTGTGTCAGGATTAAGATCCTGACACACCTCCCTCGCTTCTTCAACCCTCCTACATATGTAGCGTCCGTGGCCCAGTGGTCATACGTCCGACTTGTAAGCCGGAGGTCCTGGGACGGATACGGACGGAACGGAACGGATATAGTTGAATTATTCCCTCCACTTGGTAAGCCAAGTGGAGGGAATAATTCAACCATATCCGTTCAGCGATTTGTTAGATCACTTAATCGGCCAGTCACGCTCTCCTTTTAGGTATATATTTTTGACATTTACCAACGCTGAGTAGAACTATATTTTGCAAAATTTACTTCAAATCCGTTCAGCACTAATTAGCCTGTGGCAATCTGTAATAATATAGCATTCTATTGGTGAAAGATTTTTTGCATTATATAAGCAAATATATAGGTATTATATCCAAAAAGTTTGAAAAACCAGATATCATGCTGCTACTTTGGTATGCCGGCGTATCACTTCTCACGGTACGAGTATCTTGCTCATCTCGTTATTTAGCATAATAAAGCTATATAGAAAATATGATATAAGCGGTTCTAATTGAAATGAACCTACGAAGCTTGAGTAAACATAGTCACGGGCCGCAACTAGGTCAATTATAATTTCATTCAGAAGTGGTAAACTAGATCGTAGTTATGTAACGAATACCAGCTCCATAACATAAGTAGAATGCTTTGGAAAGTGGCGACGAGAACCGGTCCTATAGCCTTGAATATGCCCAGTGATGTAAGGGTAAAATAATGAAAGTGGACAAATATATGGTAAAATGTTTGGAATTTGTGAAATCGGTGAAATGACGTGCTCATATGCATTGTGCGATGTTCATCTTTGTTCTATAACCAGTTACAGTGAAACGAGAAGACTCACTATTAAAATACACATAAAAGTTAACAATAAAAACAGCCATTTAAAGAATTTCTCTTTGCACTTGTTAACAGCTTCTATAATTTCTTACGTAGTAGATAGGTAATTCTACTAATGTTATACAGATTAAAAAATATGGACGTGTGGACGTGTTTGTGTGTTTCTTAAGCCGCTTCTCAAGCTCCTGATTTGGTTTAAACATTCAACATGAGCATGACAACATCCAAAAAAAAATCTCGGCGATTTTAATGAATATTGATATTATGTTTTGTTGTACGTGCTTTCCATCGGATATGGAAAGCAAAAAATGTTGTTGGAGCAAACAAGAAGTCTAAATCGCCGAGATTTTTTTTGGATGTTGTCATGCTCATGTTCAATGTTTGAACCAAAACAGGAGCTGGAGACGTGGCTTTACCTCGTCATGCCTAAACGGTTGAACGGTTTGAGCTTAAATAGAACCTGGAATAACACATAGGCTACTTTTCTGTGTGAAAATCACTGCTAGTAATAAACAGTTTTTTTGTAAAAGCTTTTATATGTATATGGGGTTTCGCTTCCACTGCCCACTGTAATTTCTTTGAGAAAAATTCAGTAATAAAAAGGAAAATGAGCAACCAGTAACCACATTTTTTCGCTTTAACCAAAAAGTTCCGTATGTTTTGCCAAAACACGAAAAGGTGAATTCGTTTAGTGTTGAAAAGGGACCACAAATCTTGTGTAATTTTTCTTTCCCAAGAATTTAGATAAAAATGTAAAAACAAACAGCTTGAGTCCTCTTTGTGGCCGTCGGCTTGGCGTGTAAATGAAAAAAGTGTAATTTTCTGCGAAGTCTGTTCTCTTTTGCCTTTTTGGTGAATAATTGCGGAGTGAGGTTTGATGGTTGTCGAGAACTTGCGACAAAGGTCGGCCGCTGGAAATAAATTGCGTTGAGTAATGACACGCAGGAAAGCATCGTTTTATATACGAGGATACAAGTACCTATGTAGGCATTTTTATGGCGGAGGCATTTTTAGAGTATTCGTGCAGTGGAGAGAAATTACAATTCTATTTTGATAGAAATATTTATGAGAGTGTAACAGTTGGCGGTTTTATCTTTTTAAAGTGATGTTTTTGTGACAACTGTAATAAAAAAGCAAAAAGGCTGAAAAAAAACTAATATTAATTAATAAATAAGTGTTGCAGCTTACTCATTTAAGACTAGTTAGATGCATATAACAGTTTTAGTTGTTGCAATAGTTGCTCTACCTACAAAACGCCTTATGTTCGTATGTTTGTATATATGCTGCTAAAAAATATACATATAATACTGCCTACCTAAAGAAATTGAGTGTGAAGAGCAAGAACAAATCACATTACCGTTGTGTTCTAACGTTATAACATCGCTTGAGAGCCCTTAACAACCTCGACGACCTATGTCATAACCCTGTTTGGGTTGGCAACTCTCAGAATACGACATTTTGATAGAGCCTGAGCTAAATAAGAAGAGTCGTATAGGTAAATTGGAGGCGAGTGTGTACTTTGTTGGATTTTTAGTTTGTGTTAATATTTTCGTTGTTTTTACATGTTCTTAAAAAACAAGATATAAAAAAATATACTGTCGATATGGACCAGTCTACAGACTACAGATACATATGTAAGTATTTAGTATTTTCTTAACTTTTTTGCTCTAGACACAATCTGGTTTTTCTAGAGTTATTTTGACATTATACGAGTACAAACATCTTATGACTCTTAACATCTTATGACTCTTGAGTAAGAAGCGTTGGTGCAGTGCTCCTAGAATTTCACATAATTGTGAAATCCTAGGTAACACTGTACTGATTATGGGCAGCCGTTATCTCTTAACATCAGGAGAGCGTCTTGCTCGTCTTCTACTTCATAAAAACGAAATAGTAGTGTGTAGGAGTGATAAGATGGATGATGTTATAATTTAAGTATTGCCTATAGGCTGACAACGTTTGTGTGATATATAATTCCTACTATCTTACTTATCTTAATATAAACGTGAAAGTTTGTAAGAATGAATGGATGTCTGAATGTCTGGACGTATGTTTGTTACTGTTTTACGCCTAAACTGGTGAACCGATTAAGCTGAAATTTGGTATAGAGGTACCTTAGACCTCGGAATATCATACTTTAAAACCGCTGTAAAGTGGTGCAGCTAGTAAAATATAATTACTTTCTCGATTTATTATATTTTCAATTGGCTGCATTCCACGACTCTTTTCTTTTCGTACATCCTCTAAAAGGCAGGTGCGGCAGTACCCCGGACAAACAATGAACTCACGTCTGCGTCCCGTGATTTATGAACACAAATGTTTCCAAAAATGGAATAGTTTATCACGTGAGAAATGATACTCCAGGCCCTCGTCAAATTGTGGGAGACGCGTAATGTTCCGGAAGTTTAGGGGGACTGACTGCATGGACGAAAAATACTGGAATGAGATTGCTGAAAATGTTGTATTAGGGGTGTTGGTCACCAGTTCTTCTATACCTACTTAGCTAGGTACTTAGCTGAATTTGGCTTGTCACAATCTCCCGTGTCTATCTAGATGCAGCCATAGTAAGAGTAGCGTAATGTGTGGCTGGCCTAAAGAAGTGAGTGCAAGCATTTACAATATTATACTAGCTTATAAATAAATAAAAAAAAAATCATTTAATTCGGACACACAGCCCATATTACACATCTTAAATCATATATATATAAATTAAAATAAATTCATGCTTATGCTCACGGCTTTGCCCGCATGGCGCAATCCTTTTTTAGCGGAGCGGAGGTCTACAGAATAAAACCTATCTGTCTTCCAAATTTCAACCCAATCCGTCAAGCGGTTTAGGTTGTGCGTTGATAGATCAGTCAGTCAATCAATCGCTCTTTACTTTTAATATATTTAGAAGAAGAAGACTAGCTACGCCCAGCGGTTTTACCCACTGAACGGTAGCCTATGTTTATTCCAGGGTCTAAGCTATCTCTATACCAAACTTCAGCTCAATTGATCCACCCGTTTAGGCGTGAAGAAGAAACAAACGTACACACACACACACACACACACACACACACACACACACACACACACACACACACACACACACACACAAACACACTCACAAACTTGCGCTTTTGTAATATTAGTGTGAAGTGTGATTACACAAATATGTGACAAACAAGAGCTTACTATGGGTGCTTCATTTATATTTTACTAAAAGTAATTTTAGAGTGTTTTGTATTTCTTGGGGGATACTTACAATTTGAACAAGTAACATTACATAAAACTTTGTAGAGTTGTCGTTGTTTTGAATTCTAAACTCCGCTCTGCTACTTTATAGTTTTTGGTTTCTTGACCCATTTTCATAAAACCAAATAGGTGGTGTTCAAAGTCAACAAGGGGAAACAGAAAATTACGAGTAAATATTACAGTAGTGAAGTAATGGACTGTTTTTACTTTCCCACTGGTGTTTTCCGCACACAGCACAACGCTGAGGCAGTTCCCATTCGGCGGCTTAGTGGATGCTCATGTGCATTATTACTATATTATTATTGTCTTGCTTTATTATTTGTGTTTTATAAGCCGTCGAATAAATGTGTTTCTTTCTTTCTTTCAAATTTCAGTCCAGCCGTTTAGGCGTGAAAGGGTAACAAATTTTCCAATCAATCCGCACAAACTTCCATTATTAATAAAACGAGCAACATACCTCTATAATATACCTATAGATGGGTGTTCTTTTTTTTGTTTTCAATTCACTTCACACATTAACTTATTATTTTAGTTTACTCTTATATTTTTTAACCTTAATTTATTTAAGAAACTCGATTAAAGCCCAGCGGCGAATTTCACGAAATAATTCCCCTGTAACTAAGAAACCTAGATATAAATTGTCTTGATAAATGAATACTTCAAACACACACCTGCGGTCGTTCGCCTGATGAAATGTCAAACAGAGACAAAATAACGGCCGACGCTTCAACACAAAGCCGATTTCATTCCCATTTCGTTTAGCTTTAAAGCTACTGTAACAACTTATCAGGATAGAGGCCGCGACGTCACTTCCTTTTGAGAAACAGTTCAAGCCACATTGTCATCTTGGCAGTAACACACGACACGCATCAAACGTAGGTATTATATATTCATATATTTCTATAATATGATTATTTCTTATTTACATCATAATGTTAAAACAGCCAAAATACTATGGAATTTACCATCGATATAGTCAGTCATTCATAATATAAACAAAAAATCTAACACACTTGATTTTAGTGATACCCATAGTGTTGTTATGGGTAAATTATGTCCAACTTTTTTTTTTTTATGTAATAGGTGACAAACAAGCAGACGGCTCACCTGATGGTGAGTGGCTACCGTCGCCTATGGATACCTGCAATACCAGGGGTACCGCTGGTACGTTGCCTACCTTTCAAGACTCTATTCACTTGCCTTTTGAAGAGTCCCATGTTATAGCTCATCGAAAATACCGCGGGCGGAAGCTCATTCCACAATTTGCAGGTGTACGGCAAGAAGGAGCGAGTGAATCGCACAGTGCGAGAATGCCAAGCATCAATAATGTGTAGATGGGCTTTCGAGCGGTGACGGCTCGTGCGGTGATAAAAGCGCGAGGCCGGAATCAGGTCGAATAACTCTTCAGAACACTCCCCATTGTATAAACGGTAGAAGATACAAAGGGATCCAACGTCCCTACAAAAACTGAGCGGTTCTAGGTGTTCGGTTAGCTTGAGGTCGTCAACAATTCTGACAGCTCTACGCTGTAATGCATTAAGAGGGTCAAGCTGATACTTGGGTGCTCCATTCCAGAGATGAGAGCAGTACTCTACGTGAGGTCTGACTTGTGCTAGATAAAGAAGCAGTCTCTGTCTCGACGTAAAGTACCGCTTCGCCTTATTGAGCACTCCAAGTTTTTTGGAAGCGAGCTTGGCCTTACCTGCAATGTGACCACGGAACTGAACATAAGCAGAAATGTCGACACCCAAAATTTTTATGCTATCCGAGACCCTGAGAGGAGTGTCCTGAAAGCGAGGATCGACAACAAAAGGGACTTTCTTAGCGGTAAACGCGCAAACTTGTGTCTTGGTTGCGTTGAACTGGACCAGATTCAGCGAGCCCCAATCTGAGACCTGTTCCAGAGAAGCTTCAACGTCTGACACCAGTTTATTCCTGCATTCCTCCACTACGGCACGGGGGGCATTGATGCGACCGCAATACTGAGCGTCACCAGTACTGTCATCCGCATAGCAATGCATACCACTAGTTTGTAGCATATCATTGATGTGCAAGATAAACAGCGTCGGTGACAACACAGAGCCCTGAGGGACACCGGCATTGATCGGCTTACTGTCGGAACACTGCCTGTCGACAACGACCTGAATGCTCCGATCCGATAGGAAGCTGGCAACCCATTCGCACAACCCCTCGGGTATGCCAAAAGAAGGTAGCTTGGAGAGAAGTGCCCGGTGCCACACCCGATCAAAGGCCTTGGCGATGTCCAGACTAACGGCTAGTGCCTCTCCCTTGCTCTCAACGGCTTCAGCCCAGCGGTGAGTGAGGTAAACAAGAAGATCACCAGCCGATCGACCGTGGCGAAAGCCGTACTGACGATCGCTGATCAACTGGTGATCCTCCAGGTACCTAAGGAGCTGAGTGTTTATAACTCGTTCCATCACCTTACAGAGCAGGGAGGTAATGGCAATGGGTCGGTAGTTAGCTGGATCAGAACGGTCGCCTTTCTTAGGGATGGGGTGAACAAGGGCTATCTTCCAAGATGAGGGTACTCTTCTATTTGTGTAGGAGTGCAGGAAAAGACGCGTTAGGACAGGGGCCAACTCGGGAGCACAAGTTTTAAGGACGATAGCGGGAATATTATCCGGCCCACTCGCTTTCCGCACATCAAGGGATAAAAGTTCCTTCCGTACAGCTTTCTGAGTGAAGCGTACTTCAGGCATGGAACTTCCACACCGCGGGATTGTAGGCGGTGTGGCACCCCCGTCGTCGAGAGTTGAGTTAGAGGCAAAGATGGAGCCGAGGAGATCGGCTTTTTCTTTAGCACCATGGGCCAGAGAATCATCCGGCTTACGCAAAGCGGGTAGAGCGGACTTGCAAAAGTTACCCTCAGCAGCCTTGGCGAGAGACCAGAACGCACGACTTCCTGTAGGGAATCCGGCGAGTTGATCGCCAATTCGGCTTATATGGGCATCTCGTGCTTTAGCAGTAACCTTCTTACTGGACCTTGACTCGCTATTAAGCTTTTTCTTCAAGTCAGTGATGTTGGGATCGTGACAAGCGAGTGCCTCAGTCCACGATTTATAGGCGGTTTGTTTTTTGAGGGACGCTTCCGCGTAAGATTTTTTAAACCATGGACGACTCCGCCCACCAACGCGTACAAGAGAGCAAGGAATAAATAACTCCATGCCCTGCAGCACAACATCGGCTACGGAGTCCGCACAAGTGTCAACACTGTCCGAAGAGAAGCAGAGTTGGTTCCAGGGATAGGACGCATAGAATTCACGTAAGCTATCCCAGTCAGCCGACCCATAGTGCCAAACTTTACGCTTACCACAGGTAGTATAGCGGGTACGATCATGGTTTGGCACCATCGTACGGACCAGACAATGGTCGGAGCGGCCAAGCGGCGCCTCAACCGAAACTTGGTACTGATCAGGGTGCGACGTCAGGAACAAGTCCAACAAGGAGGGGTCATGGCTCTCAACATCCGGTATTCTGGTGGTAACTTGAAATTAATTTTACTTAACATCGATTAAAATAAAATGTATTACATTACATTGTGAAGTAAAGCGATAAAATTAACCGCGTTTCTTGTTCAAAATTCAAAATTTATGATACCTTCACGATTACGGCATAATGTTCAGTGAAACAAGAAAATCCCGCCATCTAGGTTTGGTCTGTCGCATCCTCGCTTCACATCCCGCGAGATTGTGGTCAAAGACTAAGCTACCTATAAAGAATAAAAAACCTAACAATAATTCATTTATTTCAGGCAATAGTACACTGCCACAGACGCAGTGTACCAGAGGCCCATATATACCTATATGCTATATACCTTCAGGCGCGGATCCAGGGGGGGGGTCAAGGGGGTCATGACCCCCCCCAAAATCCTAGTCGGAAAAAAAATCCGATTATATCAACTGGTTTTACGCTACTTTCATACTTAGAATTAGGAAATTTTCTCTTAGCTACAAGCTTTACGTACAAATTCATAAAATTGTTTCGCTGTTTTAATTTTTTTTTTTACCAAGCTACTTTTTTTCGGTCCTCGCCTACGAATTATTCGTAGGTTCTCGTAGCAAACTGCACAGTTCTTTCATATTTAGGATTAATTGGGTTATATTAACTGCTGCAAGCTGTTCGCGCTTTATGTCGTCTTTGCAGCTAAGTCTTTGCGCTTGCAGCAAGCTGCTAGCATGTATAATAGTATTTTTTTTTGGCTCGCAGCGAGCTGCTCCCGCTCTATAAATAAGAATATTTAATTTTCAATTTGCTCAGAGCGAGCGAAACTCAGATCATTCATCCTGAGAGATTCAAAATTTTCTCGAGCTGCTCGCGCATGATTCGTGCTAAAAATTTAAAATTTTCTCAGCACTCGCAGCGAGCTGCTCGCGGTCTTATAAATAAGAATATTTAATTTCCTTGCCACTCGGAGCAAGTTAAACGCACATAATTCATACCGAATAATTCAAAATTTTCTCGGCGCTCACAGCGAGCTGCTCGCGCTTTTATAAGTAAGAATATTGAGTTTCCTTGCCTCTCGGAGCAAGCTAAACGCACGTCATACGTGATGAAAAATTCTAAATTTTCTCGGCGCTCGCAGCGAGCTGCTCGCGCTCTATACTAACTAGTGGTTCGCTTCGAACTGGGACCTCGCGGCCCAATTTCCGTGTAAACCTTAGACTTTAGGCTTCGACTAAATATCCTAATACAAGAACTTTAACATTAATATTAAAATTCAAAATACCAAAATTCAGAGAAATTAAAACTTAAATTACCTACGCACCGAGATTTTTAGAATATTATCCTTTTTAGAGTTTCGTACCTCTGACTGAAAAACGAAACCCTAATACGATCACTTGGTTGTCCGTCTGTCTGTCAAGACCCATTTACTCTAGATCCCGTAGAATTGTATATTTTTACCATGCAGATCTATGGCCGCTTGGTGCCCACGAAATGGAACTTCTAAGCTTAACTTCAAAAACGTACATTTTTTTGACCCTCTGATCTATGATCAATATTCATAGAGAACTTGCCGTTACCCTATGTTTATGAAATTTGGCAGACTTTAAGTACATAATATATTTTAAATTCGGGAAAAAAATCTGAAAACTATACATTTGTAATTAATTCATTAAAAAATTACTTAATTTTAAGTACGTAATCATCGAAGTTAAGCAATTTTATGCGCGTACGTATTTGGATGGTTGCGTACGTAGTGATCTCAACTTTTTGCTGACTTTTTTGGAGAGAGCCATCAGCGGCCCGCGATGCAATACGGTGTGCTCGTGCACCTTTATTGTTGAATGTGCCGCAAAAACTACCTATTCTAAGTTTTAAAAAGTTTTGTAGACAGGCTACACAAATAATAATATACCTTACTGCCAGCGAAAAATCAAATATGCCCAAGATGAAATTATGTGGCTGCGGCTCGCACCAAAATTCATGTACGGTTTACACCTTTAGTAGTTAGTTAAGAGTTCGTAGATAGAGGGCACGAGAATGAGTACGACACACGTGTAGTGAGCACGGATGCTTTATTAGTACTAAATATGTTATGTTACAGTTACAAGTATATTAGTTAGAATATGTAATACGAGTCCGCACATCATAATATTACATTATTGTTACGGTAGACCGTACATGCTCCCGAGGGCGAGAAAAGAACAAATTTAAACTTAAGATAAAACTTATAAATTTCACACTACACTATCACTTAATGCAGGTAGGTGAGGAGACGTGGCTTTGTCCACGCGGGACCAGGATCGAACCCCGCAGGAATCCTCGTCGTTGCTTGCAGTTGTCGTCGGTAGATGTCTGAGCTGAACTGTAGGCTCAGGTAGTTGGTGTGCGGCCGCGTGAAAGGGGACAGAATATCGTGCCCGCACGCGCCGCCACAAGTATACACCAGCCGCGATGAGAGCAACGCCGGTCAAAATGTATAACACGGCGAACTGATGAATGTCGTGCTGTGACAGTCGATCGCTAGGTAGACTGTCGTCCTTCATTCCTTGGAGTTGTTTGTCAATGTTTTCTAGTTGAGCTGAATATTGTTGATGTTCTTGATCCTCGGCCTCAGTTGAAAATAAAAGTTCTTTCTTGATAGGTAACGTTAAGTTGAATACATTGTTAATTGATGGAATGTTTACGTTCTGAACAGCTGATCGCACTGTTATCGTATTAGATAGCTGCATGTGCGAGTATATAGTCAGTGAGTCACTCTTTACAATGCACCCATCGCCGAGAGTGATAATGCCGGCCTTAGTGACGCGTTCGACGGTAACTTGATGCTCGCATATGATTCTGATAGCGACTTGGCCACAGCTGAAGTAAAGGTAAGTGTTCACGTTGTTCTTGTTGGTTTCTGTTTCTTTAGTTTCAGTTTCTGTGTCTTGTATATTTTGTTTGTTATCTTCTTCGTTAGCTATAGGTAGTTTAGATAGTTTCGTTATAGGCCGTTTCAGTGTGCCGTTTTTGGTGCGGACTGTCACTACTCGTACGTAGCCGTCTTTCCCAGGGTGAAGTTCCACAACTCTGCCGAGAGCCCATTTTCCGGGTGGCAGGTTGGCATCGTGGATCACGACAATATCGTTTATCTTCATGTTTTCTCTAGGCTGTCGCCATTTGCTTCTTGACGACAGTTGTGTTAAGTACTCTGACTGCCATCTCTTCCAAACGTCCTTGAAGATTTTTTGCACGAGTTGCCATCTTGTTCGTTGATCTGTTTCAGTTTCGATAATAGTTAAAGTTGGGCCGCTTGAAAGGAAGTGCGACGGTGTCAGATAGTCGATGTCTTCAGTATCTTCTGTTAAAGGTTGAAGAGGTCTCGAGTTCAAGCAGGCTTCCAGTTGTGCCAGCAGCGTAGACAGCTCTTCAAAGGTAAGTTTTTGTTCCCCTAGAACTCTTTTCAGGTGGTGCTTCAGGCTTTTCACGCAACTCTCCCAGAGTCCGCCTGCGCTAGGCCATGAGGGTGCGTTAAAATGCCATTCAATGTTCATATCTGTTATCGCTGAGTAGAAGTCAGGGTCAAGTGTGTTCTTAAGATCGAAGTATTCTTTAGTTAAAGTGTTGTTAGCTCCATGGAAGTTTGTCCCGTTGTCACTAAACATGTGACGTGGAGCGCCCCGTCGTGCCGCCAGTCGCCGCAGAGCTGATAAGAATGCAGACGAACTGAGGTCGGAGACGAGTTCCAGATGTGCTGCCTTCGTCACCATGCACACGAAGACAGCGATGTAACCCTTAGTGGTTTTTATACCTCGGCCTTTGTTTGATTTAACTTCCACGAATCCAGTGTAATCAACGCCCGTGTGATAAAATGGTCGGGTCGGATTACACCGCGGCGCCGGTAAGTCTCCCATCAGTTGACTATGTTGTATAGGGTTTTGCCTTCTACATTTTATGCAGTTGTAAATTCGTTTTTTGACAGCCCTGTTGCCGCCAATTATCCAGTACTGTTTTCGTATGTTCGCTGACGTAAGACGTGCACCACCGTGGAAGGTAAGTTTGTGAGCTTGATCGATGAGTAGTTCAGTGAAGCGGCCGTCGTGAGGTACGATGACGGGATTTTTCTGTTCATTGTCAATGTTGGCGTTGTTTATTCTACCTTTCACTCTGAGTATCCCCTCATCGTCTAGGTATGGGCTCAGAGGTAGAAGTTTGCTTTTTCGATCCAGCTCTTTGTTTTGTTTCAGGTTTTGGATTTCGTCTTCAAACGAGGTAAGTTGTACATGCTTTATTAAAATGTTTCTTGCTTTTCTGATTTCAGATGCAGTTAAATGCTTCGGCCGGTTGACGTCACGAATTCCTGCGCGTAGTATCCAAGCGATAACGCGAGTAACCCGAGTCAAACAGCTGTTTCTCGTGAGTAAGGTTTGTATTACGTCATATGCAGGCGGTTGCACGGTGACGTTTGTTTGTAGTTTTTTCAGATCTTCAGTAGTTTCGTGAGTTTGCGGTTCCTCAGAAGGTAAGTAGTTTGGTAGCCATTCTGGCCCCTCCCACCACATTTGATGGGTTTTCAGTTGACTCGGTGAAATGCCACGACTGGCACAATCAGCTGAGTTTTCTGAGGACTTCACGTAGCGCCAGCAGTTTGCTGGAATAACTTGAGTTATTTTCTTCACTCTGTTGGACACGAACGGCTTCCAGCGATTGGGGTCTCCTTGTAACCAACCCAATACGGCCGTTGAGTCAGACCACCCAAAAATGGTAATCTTGTGGTTCGTAAGGCTTTCTTGAACTTTCAGCATTAGTTTTGAGAGTAGTTGCGCTGCACATAATTCGAGCCTTGGTAGAGTTATTGGTTTCTTTGTAGGTACAAGCCTTGATTTCGCCGCCAGTATTACGACTGCGTTAGTTGTCTTGTTCTTGCAATAGATAACGCAAGCGTAGGCGTTTTGCGATGAGTCACAGAAGCCGTGAAGTTCAAGGTCGTCTCCCTTGTTGACTTGTAGCCATCTGGGGATTTGAATCTCGTGGATTTCATGTAGTTCCGCTTTAATTTTCTCCCATTCGTTGTTTACAGCCACCGGAATTTCGTCATCCCATCGCAGATCAAGTTGCCACACTCGTTGAAATAATAGTTTTAGTTTTGTTGTTACAGGGCTCAGCCACCCCAGTGGGTCAAAGATCTTCGAGATTTCCGAAAGTAGCTTCCGTTTGGTGACCTTGGTTGATGTGTTTGGTTCAATTTGTAGTTGAAAGTTAAAGTTGTCTTCGTTAGGACTCCAGCGTAGACCCAAGGTTTTAGTGGACTCTTGGTGCTTGAAGTCGAATGTTTCTTGTTCGTCGTTAGGTTGTTTTTCGAGTAGTTCTCGTTTGTTTGATGACCACTTTCTCAAGGGGAAGCCTCCGGCCTTGAGTAAGTTTGTTAGGTCGGTTTTGATCCTTGTTGCTGTTTCAAGGTCAGGTGCGCTGCATAACAGGTCGTCCATGTAGAAGGATGATTCCAGAATAGCAGCGGCTTCCGGGTAGTTGTGTTTTTCGTCACTTGCAAGTCGTTTCAGGGTCATCATCGCGAGGAACGGGGATGCCTTGAGACCGTAAGTAACTGTTGCTAGAGCGTATTCTCGTAGAGGTTCGTTAGGTGAGTCTCGCCAAAGTATTTTTTGGAATTTTTGGTCATCTTCATGACACAAAATTTGTCGAAACATCTTCGATATGTCACCAGTGAGTGCAATTTTGTACATTCTCAGTTTCAAAATTTGTGAAAATAAATCTGTTTGTAAATTTGGGCCACCGTACATCAAATCGTTGAGGCTCAAGCCCGACGAAGTTTTTGCTGATGCGTTGAATATGACGCGAAGTGGCGTTGTTGTGGAGTCGGCCCGTTGCACACAGTGATGCGGTAAATAGTAGCTCGGCGTCTCGTTACAAGTACTTTGATGCATGTGTTGCATTTCCGAGTATTCCGACATAAATTGTTTATATTTTACAGCCAAGGATTTTGTTTTGTCAAATTTCCTTTCAAGCTGGTAAAATTGTGCTGTTGCTTTCGGCTTGGAGTCGCCGAGTTTTTCGTTGATGTCTTCGTGAAGAGGAAGTCGTACGACGTAGCGTCCGTCTTCGTTGCGTTTCGTTGTAGCTTGATATAGTTGTAGGCAGTGAAGGTCATCTGTAGACATGTCGCCGCCTTCAGAGACGTCTTCAACTTCCCAAAATCTGCTGATGTCGTCCAAATTGTTGAGTACGACGTTGCATTGATAGGATGTGGTCATATTGCCACATATAATCCAGCCAAGTTGAGTTTGTTGTGCGATAGGTTGGGTCGGTTGACCTTTGATGATACCGCCCAAGATAATGTTAGAGTAGACGTCGGCTCCGAATAGTATATCTATCGGTCGACTGATGTTGAATTCCGGGTCGGCTAGTTGGATGCCTTCAAGGTGGTTCCAAGTGGATGGTGCTTGGAATGTTCGGCTTGGAAGTTTGTTTACTAGGTGTCGCATAACGTATACACGTGTTTGGAATGTATTTTTGGTGTAAATAGATGTACAAGTTATGTCGATTGCACCTTTGCAGTTGCTCTCATGTGCTCCAACGCCGAAAATAATTCCTTTAAATTTTTTACGTGGTATTTCTAGCAGTTGGGCAGCGTTTTCTGTTAGCAATGATATTTGAGACCCCTGGTCGATCAGTGCTCGTAGTATAATTTGCGAGCCGTCTTTAGTCGTGACCTTCACCAGTGCTGTCGCCAAAAGAGTCTCGGAAATTCGTTCTGTTGATAAGTTTGTGTTAGTTGAAGTTGAGGGCGTTAGTTGAGTAGGTCCATCCAGGAGTGGTTTAGCCGAATTGTTCCGGAAGGACTGGTCGTGTAGAAGAGTATGGTGAGCAGCATTGCATTCTCTGCATCTCTTTGTTGAAGTGCACTGCTTGCCCTCGTGGTCAAACAAGCAGTTTTTGCATAAATTGTGTTTTGCAACAACAGAGCGGCGTTCTCGCAATTGAAATTGGAGAAATTCGTTGCAATGGAAGAGTCCATGCTGTTTTTTGCAATGTGGGCACCTCACGTTACTGGGAACGGAATGTGCTTTGTTCCAACTTGCGTTATGTTGGTTTGGGTTTGTTTTATTGTTGCAATTTTGGTTTGCGGTAAATGCTTTGTAGTTATGCTGGACTCTGTTGTATGAAGATGAACCACGTTGTGACTGTTGTTGCTCGGTTGATGAAGTCTGTTGCTTGCGGCGTGCAGATTCCAATGTTGTAAATTTGTTTTCAAGGTAGTTCAAAAATTCGGCTAATTTTGGCAGCTCTCTCGGTTCAGTTACAGATTCACAGTAGTCGTTGTAGGTTTCGGAATCCAATTTTTGTGACAGTAGATGCACCAAAATAGGATCCCAAGTCGAGGTGTCAACGTCAAGGTTTTTGATAGCATTTATGCACTCGGTTGCGGTGTCATGTACCTTCTTAATAGCGGTAGATGTTTGTTGTTGTATAGTAGGTAGGTTAAGCATAGCGTTTAAGTGAGATGTAAATATTAGTTTCTTGTTATTATATCTGTGGTTTAATATATCCCAGCAGATTTGGTAGTTTTCGGAACTGATAGATAAGTGTTGAATCAGTTTTTCCGCTTCACCTTTAAGTTTGGCCTTGAGAAATTGCATTTTCTGGGCACTTGATAGTGTTGGATTAGTGTGGATCGTCTCGATGAACAAGTCCTTGAAAGACGTCCATGTAGTGTAAGAGCCGCTGAATGTTGGTAGTTCTATTTTCGGTGTTGATTTGTCTTTGTGTGATAAAGACCACATTTTTGAGTTTATTTCTTTTTTAAGTTTGAGATATTGTTTCTCGTAGATCTCGTAGGTTTGTTCGTATTCAGTGTTGTTGGTTGTTAGTTCACAGTCGATATCCCAATGGAGGGAATCGATTGCCTTCCACCTTGTTTCTATCGTTTTGAGAGTGTCATCAAACTCCCACTTCTCTGTTATTGTTTCGACATTTATTGTTCCAATGGTTCTGGTAAATGCCTTAAAGTTGGATCGTTGTTTGCGCAGCATTTCGTCGGTCTTGCTGGCGTTACCTTGCGACATTGTTGGAACGTTGATAGTTGGTTGTTGTTTCTCAGCAGCGGACGCTTCACCTGGTAATTGTTTCCGTGGTAGTGGTGACTTGTCACGCTTCTGAGGGATGCTCGCGGCGCTCTCAGCAGCAGAACTGATAAACCGGCGAGCTTCGTTGTAGAGTTGTTTAGTTTGTTCGTAATGATTTTCCGTAAAATATGTGTAGTTACGGTCTTCATAGTTGTAAAGTTTGATATGGTTGTTTTGAAACTCTGTCCAGTAGGTTTCCAGGGTTTCAAGTCGTTTCTTGATGTAGGCTAGAGTCTTGCGTTCGGCTCCATCCTTTTTAAAGTTTCGTTGTAGTTGTTCGATGCCCTCTCGAAGCTGTTGTTGAGTGTCGATAATTTCTTCGACGGTGCTCATTTTTTGAGAATGTGATCTATATCCTCTCTACGGTATATGCACCTTCTCAATCCAGCCGGTGAGACCCGCTTGTGGGAGGCCGACTGAACCGATTTGCTACCGCAAAAAGAAACACAAACCACACCTCAAGAATAGTTGTTAAGTAGATAGTATATCCACAGATTGTTGCTGTTGCGTACTTGCAGAGACACTTATGTAATCACGGTAAGTTCACACGAATGTCCAAGCGCGTACAAATGTTCAAGTTAGTTTTGAAGACCAAAAAATATTTGGGCCTCAAATTGTTAGTTAGTCGCTCGAAGGACCATAAAGATGTACGGGCCTCGAATTGTTATTTAGCTAGTCGCTCGAAGGACCATAAAGATTTACGGGCCTCGAATTGTTAGTTGGCTAGTCGCTCGAAGGACCATAAAGATGTACGGTTTACACCTTTAATAGTTAGTTAAGAGTTCGTAGATAGAGGGCACGAGAATGAGTACGACACACGTGTAGTGAGCACGGATGCTTTATTAGTACTAAATATGTTATGTTACAGTTACAAGTATATTAGTTAGAATATGTAATACGAGTCCGCACATCATAATATTACATTATTGTTACGGTAGACCGTACAATTCATATACAACTGTTTAAAAAAATTCGAATGGTTTATAGTATTTTTTTCCAAATGAGAAGAATACAGCCATAAGATCACTCATCATAACTAACACCATCACCAACCAATCAATAAATAACAATATTTAGTTTCCTTGCCTCTCGGAGCAAGCTAAATGCACGTATTACGTGCTGAAAAATTCATAATTTTCTCGACGCTCGCAGCGAGCTGCTCGCGCTCTATAAATAAGAATATTTAGTTTCCTTACCACTTGAAGCAAGCTAAACGCGCATCATTCGTGCTAAAAATTTAAAATTTTCTCGGCGCTCGCAGCGAGCTGCTCGCGCTTTTATAAATAAGAATATTTAGTTTCCTTGCCACACGGAGCAAGCTAAACGCACATAATTCGTGCTGAAAAATTCAAAATTTTCTCGGCGCTCGCAGCGAGCTGCTCGCGCTCTACAAATAACAATATTTAGTTTCCTTGCCTCTCGAAGCAAGCTAAATGCACGTGTTACGTGCTGAAAAATTCATAACTTTCTCGACGCTCGCAGCGAGCTGCTCGCGCTCTATAAATAAGAATATTTAGTTTCCTTGCCACTCGAAGCAAGCTAAAAGCGTATCATTCGTGCTAAAAATTTAAAATTTTCTCGGCGCTCGCAGCGAGCTGCTCGCGCTTTTATAAACAAGAATATTTAGTTTCCTTGCCACTCGGAGCAAGCTAAACGCACATCATTCGTGCTGAAAAATTCAAAATTTTCTCGGCGCTCGCAGCGAGCTGCTGGCGCTTTTATAAGTAAAAATATTTAGTTTCCTTGCTACTCGGAGCAGGCAAAACGCTCATCGTTCGTACTGAAAAATTTTCAAGAATACGCTGAAACAAGTCTCCAAAAAAATTCTTAGTTAGAAAAAAAATCTAGCTGATGACCCCCCCCAAAATTATGGTCTAGATCCGCGCCTGTATACCTTACAGACTAACATACATAAAATTTTATAAACATAAAAACTAGGTGACACGTAGCGCTGGCGACGTGCGTGCTAATGATATTTTATTTTAATTTAGCCCTTTAGTGAAAAATTAACTTGTCGAGTTTGCATTGGCAAAGTTTTTTTAAGTCCCTCGGTTCGATAATATAGTAATTGCATTAGCGGCATCTATTCTAATATGAAGTATTCAGCATACAAAGCCCCGTTTATGATTTTCGCTACAATTTGCCAATTTGTCTCTACCAATAGTCGTAAACATAAATAAAATGATCGGAGAGTTATTACAAAACTCGCATTACTAAGAATAATGTTTTTATTGGAAATAATAAAACATAAAACATTCTCAGAGTGGCCTGTGGACCGGAAAACTAGCTAACTTTTATCGAATTCAAAATTACTTTTATTACTTCAGAAAAAAAATCTATAGTTTAATGATTATGTGGTTGTAGACTACGTATCCTGTTAATATTTTATAGGTAAAAGTTTCTATGTAAGTAAGTTTGTTATTGATCTTCTTTCACGCTAGCTAGGAGGGTGAGACAAGCGCCAATCGCTAGATGAATAGCTAGAAACCTGAAAGCACACATAGATTACTTTTTATTCAAATTTTCTCGCGAGTTAGGGACTTGTGACTGAGTTTAAAAATTACTTAAGTAACAAATTTGGCTTGCGGAATTTGGTGTTATCCATATTAACTCTAGTTGTTTATTTTAAAACTATTTAAACATAAAAAGAACTGTTACCAGGGGCTATAATAGTCATTAGGTGTAAATTTAACTTTATGTTTGAACGACAGAAGCAATTTAAAAATGGTTGAGTGCCAATTATTATAAGGAGCTTTCAGGAATTAAATCTACAATTTCATTTGCGACGAACGACCATGCCAGTATTCGGGAGCCTCAAATAGGCCTACAATCTTCTCAATTCATTTCTATAAGCACACTTTAATTTACTTCGGACCATTTCACATAATCTTTCCACTGTGAAGGCCTGAAATAACTTTGCGACATTGACTATATACGAAAATAGACTTGACTTAAGCTTAATCATTCATAAAAGCTTGAAGAATTCAAAAGTACATTCACGTGTTAAAATTTACCTAAGAGTACCTACTAGTTATTATCATTAACGTCACGTTTTTACTGCACCTCCCAAAAACGAATCTTTCGTTAAAAAACAAATTAAAAATATTAAACATTAACATAAAACACAATATTGGTAGCCCTATTCAAAAACTTTTCTTATCGTGCTAGTTCTCTAACACAAAAAATTCCTCCTGCATCTTCTTACAAAATGTTATTAATTATGAACACTGTATGTTACTGATACGTCGCACCGGGCTGCTTTATTCGCCTATAACCGTGCCTTAGTTCTTATAAAATGTAAGCAGGAAGAAATTTTATGCTATGCGTTGCTCTATGTCGTTTGCCTGCCTTAATTGACACGTGACACCCCTGTTGAGGCTATAAACACCTACTCTTATCGCAGAAGACATCCGCCTGAAGTTCACAAACACAAATAAGACACGACATGAATTTATTTCAAAGGGTTCCGCAAATGCAAACTTTTCAAATTAACTACCATTTCTGCTAAGGATCTCTGAATCTCTAATGAATTCCTTTTCTGTTTCCTAAAATGTATTATGAGTGTAATTTACAAATGGGGTCGCGAGATACTTTGACGGCTTATTTGCAAGTAAATTCGGTATAATATTCTTTAGACATCTATAATAAAATCCTAAAATATTCCTGGTCTAACGAAAGGTTTTCGAGATATTTCATTCTCAGTGTTTAGTTTGATTTATTTGCAAAAGTGCATTTTATATGAGGTAGATTTGAACGGGTGTTGTTTGAATCGCCTGTAGGTAAGACGCGTATATTATAAGGGCTGCATGAATGCTGATTTCAATAATTTATTATTTCATCTCATTTCAATTTTTTTTTAACTATGTGTATAGATACTCATTTAAATACTAGCTGTTCCCAAAGCTTTACCCACTAGCTACGTGCATACCAAATTTCAAGTCGGAACAGTTCAGCCATTTAGCCTGCATCTATAAAATATGATTTAAGCAGCTTCCATGTTAAGGGTACTTACTATATTTTCGTAAGTGATAAGAAACACACACATAACCATAACTTCAAATTTACGAGTAGGTAAGTATATAATATTATTAATAGAAACTTATTTTTTTAAGTTACTTAGGTTTGGTCCTTCAGCCTATAGGAAAGGCGTCGAAAATAAACTTGATGTTAAACGTATCAAATAAAAGAGGAGAGTATCTTTATGGTACCCTAGGAAAGCTATCGACACGACGCGACGTCTTGAGGAAAATATTGTAGATTATCGTACAATTTATGGATGTAATCGTTCGAAGCTCCCACGGGGTTAACCCTTGCGTTGGAATAAGGTTATCTCGGACATATTGAAGATATTAATAATAATTCCTTACATTCGCTGAGAAATGGGATATTGGATGAACGTCGACAGCGTTGTATCAAAGAGCGAATAAGAAAAGTCTAGCCCACGGTATAAAGTAAAGTTTCTTGATTTCTTTATTAAGAATTTAACATCACATATAAGATTTAAGTTCCCTAAAAACCTAGGAAGAAGAATATGCCAGTGTTTCATTTGAGCCATGAAAATGTGCCTATTGTTTTATTTTCCTTATCAAAATCTTTTAAAAAACCTACCACTCGTAGAAGTAACAAGTGTTGCTGTCATTATTAAACATACATTATGGGTACATATTATATATTCGTAAAACAAACTAACAATACTACAGCTACTACAGCAGTAAAGAACACTTTTATTAACCACAGATCAGCCACAAGCCGATCTACAGAAAATCCAAGTGCTCCAAACCACTGTCAGATGGCATATTGTATATATATATTCGTATATTGCGCTTTTTATGTCTTAAACTTTACTAGACATTACGTGCATAGTCTGTAGACTTTTCTTTAAACTTTAATTAATATTTTGTCCCTACCACTTAGAGGTACATATCAAGGGCCACACTCAAGCAATACAAAAGCATTTTTTGAATGAGTATTTGACAATGCGCACCTGTACACAAAGTGGAGCGCGGTGGTTATCGGCTGTGGTGTAAAAAGACTATAAGACCCGGTAAAACGATCCTTTGATATCTCAAAGAAAACAAAAGAACAAAGACCAACTATGAAAGAAATAAACAAATGCAATCTAATAGTCTACACAGATTATCTGCAGTTTAGATCCGATTAGCGTGCGGTCTATTAAGAATGCTCAGAGTATGTGGCACTTGAGTTATGATATATGTATATTTTACGGATGTATAGGTACATGGAAAGCGAATCTATTGTTACTGTGACCGTTTTTAGTTAACAGGTATGTATGAATTGCCTGCAAAAGTCCTAACTAGCGCCTCAGAATTTTTATTATTGTCAAATAAAAATTGATCTCGCGTATTTGGAATCCCAGTTTATCTACGTACATATTTAATGCTATGTGTAAAACGATCTTTTGATAATTATAAAAAAAAAATCAAAAGAACAGAGACGAACCATGAATGAAATAAACAAATGTAATCTAATAAACCTACACAGATTAGCTGCTTGAATCAGATTAGCGTTTGTACAAAGAATGCTCAGAGTATGTGGTGTGACCCACTTACATATCAGACGAGGCGTCTACATCCACCGCCTCAGGCACTTAACTCTCATTTAATTTTCGCTTGTTACATAACCCGACGTAAAGTTTACTACGATGTTACAACAATAGCGCTAATAACGGATTACATGACCACGAGCCGATAGCGAGATTTCGTTCTGCTATCTGATTTTATTCATTCATAAAACACATTTGAAGATTTAGAATTTGTTTTTTTATGAGACAGACACAAGCAGACGGCGTTTTAATACTGAGTATATGGGCCTACGTTTCACCACATCCCCTGATGGAAAGTGCCTAGAAAGATCATATTCACTCGTGCCTTAAAGATTCCCATGTTATATCGCTAGGGAAGCGTATGACGGCTTGCATGCAGGTGATAAGCGGTTACCGTCTCCTCAGAGGAGGTTTAGGAAACTGCAACACCAGTGGTATTCCAGACGTGTTGTTGGGCTATATTATTATTATTGCTGATGTAGACCGGGGATAGACTTCCTTTGCAGGAGGTCGATTCCGCCACCTGAGCAATGATGTGCAAACATTGCTGTGCTTCGGTAGGAGAGCCCTGTAGCTAGTGAAATTATTGGGCTGAAGAGTCTTAACATCTTATGACTCTCAAGTAAGAAGCGTTAGCGCAGTGCACCCAGAATTTTACCTTTGTAAAATCCTGAGTAGCACTGTACTAATGTGTAACTGTAAAAAAAAAATATGGGCAGCGTTTTCTCTTACCATCAATCAAGCGTCTTGCGCTTCTTCTTACTTCGTTGTATAAAAAAAGTGGTGTTGGGCATTTCTGACGAGTGGTCGATCAGTCTAGGTAAATTCTTCCCTGGCCATCATTAACCACCGCATCGTGCCGAAACTTGATCATAATAACCGCTTGCGACACGGTTTTGTCCAGTAGGTTGTAACTAGCCACGGCACGCTGAAGCCTACTCGTAGACTTAAGCGAGTAAAAAACACACTAAGCAATCAATCACAACTGCACATGAATATGCCATCAAGATGGAAAATTGAATAAAATGATCGTATAAAATTTATAGAGGTAAAATAATATCGAGAACAGCTAAAATCATGAAAACCTGTAAAAAATATGAGCGGCTATACATTTTACGAATCAATAAAGTTCATCCAGTTGAATATTACATATTCATAGGGGCATTTCTATTGGTATTCAAAAATATTTGGGAATAAAATAAAGTAAAAAAGAAAAAATCACAATAAGATTAAGAAACCTCCAGTGTGGAATTCTTAAAATAGACATAATAAATATATTTTTCATTATAAACTTACTTCTAGATGCCCAAATCTTCCCGTCATGCAGTGCAGTCAAATAAGTGTTGAGATCTTCGCGACACTGCCGCTGCAGCGTCACATTGGAATCTCTCACAGCATCAGTCCAGCCGTGGTGGTCAAGAAGGGCCTTCATCCACGCCATTCTCGACCTTCCGCCCTCTGACGTAGAGTTCACATTCCCACTCACAACACTCACTACCACCAACACTAACACGACAATCATTGTCCTGCTTCTTGAACACATTTTGAATCTAGTCAATTTTTTCTAGAACTTTACTTTGTCACTTCCTCTAGTATCCCATTTCACAGTACCTGGAACAAATGAAATAGTTTAATATTGAAATTTTATAATTGAGGTTTTTATATTCCAACAGAACAGGCTACACTGCTAACACTTTCGGAGCCAAATTACATTTATATAGGTTGTAGGTATGGCTAACCTATGTGATGCAGTTTCAGATCACCGAGATTACAAGGCTATATGATCGAACGACTGCCTCTTAAATCACATTATCATCACTGTCAACCCATTTTGACCCACTGCTGGGCAAAGCCCTCCTACCCTTCGTGCCATGCAACTCTGTCCTGAGCAGTTCGCAATCAGGTCTTTCTTACATAATATACGAGTAGTAGAAAACAACTAGAACCCACAGTTTTACGTGACTTCCAAAACACACAATTATGCAGATTCGATCGCCTCGGGATAAGGCTGATATGCATTTTTATTAAAGGCTTTGCGAAAAAACTGATACGTGTCTAAACGAAGCCGGAATTCCTATTTGAATCGTGAATACTTTATGAGAGAAATTGATTTTATGAATCAGTCGAACAAATTGAATATTTTTCCGATTGATTAAATTACACCGGCTATTTTAAATTGATTTTGTAAATAGGTACGTATGGCTTGTTCTTCTAATAGGCTAGCCTCACTTACCATAAATGTTTTCGAGAAGTGTCATATTCTTAAATCATACAAAATCGCTCGAATATTGGCGCCAAATAGGGCGCCGGGTTGATAGATACAATGTATGTAATTGTATTCCAAATTTTGAAGCCCCCTTTTGCTAACTTGTCTTTTTAACCATATTCGAATCAGATATTGTAAAGGGCCGTTGTAGACCACGCATCAAATTACTATAGCCTATATATATAACCCTGATTCATGATGTCATATATTTTAAGACTTTTAGTTTATGACTCTGAAGAAAAATAATAGAGCATTGTATAAAATGAAAATAAAGGATAAAAAATTTGCTCAGCTTTTTTACGTAGATTTTCGTGTGGCATATTTTTTCAAATTAATTTATTTCCATATCAAACACAAAGAGATTTTTTAATATTGAGTTTTAATTGAATTTTCATAAACTCTGTTATTTTTTCCAGCATTCGTGGAGGTAACATCCGATCCCGATGTAATTGAATTTATTCGTTTTCACAAAGTTAATAAAAGGGTATTTTTGTACAATCTGTTTATGTTGAAATAACATGATTATATTATTTTAACGGCGTATGGTATCAACAAATGTTACTAACACGAATAAAAATCCAAACACATAATATGTAAAAATAACACTATGAGTTTCTTGCCCGTTTCTCATAAAGGTACCTTCATAAAAATATTCAAAAAATATTCTGTAAAATTTTACTTGCAAAAGTGCGTATTATTGTAATCTTTTTTAATCAATGCATTTTGCGTTTGAATTTTGTATAAAGTAGAAGCAGCCACTGATAAGCTAATGTATTATTACCGCACAAGATTGCCCCAATAGTCGTTACATAAAACTTGCAGGGGTAGGCTCTCAGAACGATTCAATTCCTGTAAATTTGTTTCATTACGTGGGAATTAGGTTGGAGCTGCATTATCTGTAACGACGTGAAGCTTTGCAGAAGTTACTTCCTTTACTTATTGATGATACAAACTGGAATGGTTCCGTTCTATTTTAACAAATAAATGCACCTAAAGCCACATGAACCCCTGTAATTTCTGGGTTTTCTTTTTTATTGTTACTCTTTTTAATGTTATGATGATGATATTATAAATAACAACGAGTGAGACTAAGTGCCACTGCCAAAATGCACTTACATGTGAATTCATATAGGTTAAAGTAATAATATTTCTAGTATAAGTGTTAATTTTTAAAAAAAGTGCATTTTTTCATTTTAGAGTATTTTGATTTACTTAAAGGGGGTTAAAAAGTAAAGATGCTACTTTGTTTGAAAATAAATGTTATATATAAATTAATACCTAAGTATCTTGAACCTATGTATACGCAAAACCTACCAAGGTATACACCTAACAAAAGAAAAGTAAAACGGACGAGTCAATTTCCAAAAAGATCCTAATTAACATAAAGCAAGATCGAATGAAAGCGAGAACAATGGTGTAAAACAAATGGTTAACGTTGATTAACAACAACAAAGGAGCCCAATATCGGAGGCAATTAGACTATACGGGGGTTTCGACATAAGATTTGATGCTCCATGTTTATGTTACGGTACTACCTACCAAACGTTTGTGAGAGAGGGCGAGAGTCCAAAAATATACGGAAGCATTAAAATGCTTCCGTATATTTTTGGATTATAAATAATACTTCTTTTGCAAGAGCTCGACCAGGTATCCCGATAGTGCCAGTTTCCTACCGCCTGAACAGTGATCGAAGGAGCCCAATATTAGAGGCAATTATACTGGAAATTATCTCAGAATATGAATTCCTAAAGATATCGTAGTGACACATGTTCAACCACGTTTCTTCTATTATAGTTATTATCCCTAAGATCATAATATGAACTACATGAATATTGACGAGAGAAGCAAAAATTAGGACATTGAATGCTGACTACAAAGGAAGAGAACATGACGTGGGTACAGCGATAACTCCAGAGGATGATAGATTTATTTTCAATATTTATCTAATCTGGTGAAAGCTGCAGAGTCGATGATAAAACTAGTATAGGAATATAACTAGGAATAATATCTTATTATGGACTCGCTGTTTACCAGGAATCCTGTACCAATATTATATGCCATCATGTATATTGAATTAAGGGGTTAGGCATTTTATATAAGTTTAGTCGCCCACGGGTGCCACAAGGAGGTCAAGCCTGCATACCTTAACAATTTGAATTATTAAAACGGTCAAACCACCATCTAACTACGATCTGTTTAATACTACATAAGGGCGCTGGTGTCTTCGCACTAAAACATTTTAACTGTGGATTAGTATAGTACAACTTTAGTTTCAGTTTTCGCCGCATAATTGTAGACAGTGTAGAATTTCTAATTCCTGTTTATAGCCCTTATGTAAGTTAGCGCTGCGCTGATTGCGCAGGCTCGCCGCGTACAGATGTTATTACAAACATTTTACATTCATTAATTTTGCTGTAAGAGTAAGAGCTATAGCACCTATTACTTATATACATGTTACTCGACGAGAACGAGCCATATATACCTTATATTACACAGAGTTTTACGATTGCGATTAAATTTATTACGCTGCGTCGGTGCCGGTGCGTAGTCACTTGTGGTCTACGTGCTTCTTAGAGTACTTCTGCACTTAAAATAGCATTGAGATTTATTTACCTTTAATTTCTATGTAAATATTTCAGGGTGGAGTTATATAAAATGAATAAAGCCTATGCCCAGCAAAGGGATATCAAGGGCTAAGGATTAATAATATCAATAATGATCTATGTAATTCAATTCATTTTTTTTTCAATTGATTTAATTTTAGGTATTCTTAGTCTAAGCTAATATTTTATCCAGTATAAATTTTAATAGAGTTAGGACTCTTAAGTAGAGAATCGACATTGAATCTTAATGGTGAACGTAATTCCTACTTTTGACAGAAAATTATTAAACGATCGGTGCTTGTCGACGAACTGGCAAATGGCACTATCAGAGAAGGCCCTATTATCTACAATTAGCGGTCTTCAATAGCCGCATTATGACGCCATTCGTCATCTACAGGCCCAACCCGTATCAGATGCAGTGAGCCGTGGTAATGACCACCTAATTCAGAATTACTGGACATCATAATAATCTAACGAATAAAGAAAAGTCGAAATTAGTCTGAAAAACAAACTCTAGGTGGCTGTGCAAATCCTTTCTTTTGATCAAAATTAATTTATTTTTACGTATAATAAGTACACCTTTAAAAACGGTTTTTTAAATCGGCCCTCCAGTTTCGAAAGTGTATGAATATTATAGTATGTATGAATACTATAGATAGATAAAACATTGTTGCTGCTTGCAATTTCTTTGGCTCTTACAGATTATTAGAAAGAGATTTCATGCTTATTATGCGAATAATTCAAAAATTACCGCAAAAGTATTAATCTGCTTACGTACTGTTTCAGCGAAATTCTTATTAAAATTCAATGTGCAAACACCTACGAGAGTACAGCCATAAAGTCTTTAATTGTATGTAAGTAACACTTTTATGAGATTCACGAGCGAGGTAAAAGCTCTTAATAAAACTGAAATATTAATGAAAATGATCAAAGCCAAGCGTATGGAGTTAAATCAGCTTTTATTTGACGTAGGTAGCTCTGGGGGAATTGAAAGGCAGGCTTCAGTGTTTTGACATCACTTTGATGTCAATCGTTGGATTGTTTCTTGTTCAGTAAACTTTTCTTTTTATATACGCGTAGATGTTTTCAAGGGCGGATCCAGGATTTGGTCCTGGGGGGGGGGGGGGGGGGGGGATTATAATTTTTATTACGAAAAGTGTGTGTTTAGCTCAAATGTTCTTAATATAAATAAATGCGCGAATACCTTCTTGACCATGACATATGTGCAAAATTCGTAACTCTACATTGCTTCTAGGCTATATTCCTTACTCTATATTCCTTGGCCCCCTGCCCCCCCCTAAATCCGCCTTTGGATGTTTTAGTTCTACTTTCGTTAGTGTGTGACACTGTGGACTGTGAGACACTTATGGAAAAAGATTATATCATACTAAATAGCCAATATTTTATTGCTGATAAAGCCTAGGCAGAAACTCTTCTTCTTCTTCCTAGCCTTTTCCCACATTGTGAAGGGTCGGCAAAACATTCCTTTTTCATCCATTTTACTCTAACATTCGTCATATCTTCATTTACCCCCCAAGTACGCATGTGCTCTTTCACACAATTTTTTCAAACCATTTTCGGACACCCCCATCTAGAAATCCCGCCTATCATCATAGAGATATTCATGGAATTTTTGGTCACATGATTTTCCTCCCTCCTCATAATATGTCCATTGTCCATACCAGAACCTACAATTGTAATTTTATTTATTGTTTAAAGCAATGTAACTGATGCATATAAGTTCATTTTTGTATGACTATAATATAGCAAAAAGAACTTGATTAAGACCTATTGGTTGTTTCTATAACTTGTACAGTTTGCAACAGTAATTCTGAAGCTGTTATCAACCAAGCAAATGTAGTTAGCATACGAAACTCCCGGTAAACGTCATGCGGAGTTAACAGTAACAGCATTACCATCCGAGAATGACCGACGTTACATCTGCATTTCATTATCCAAAGGCATTGACAATTAATGCCTAGACGGGTTATATTTTTATTTATTCTTGCCAGCATTCTGGCCACCTATCCCTTCACCAAAGATTTACGGTTTATTAGAATAAGATTTAGTTTTAAAGTGAGTGAGTATCGAGTGATAAGTTTTAGATTATGGGATTTATTTTTGGTGTAAAACTTGATAACTCTGTAGTGTACAGAAACTGAGAACTAAATACGGATTAGTTACGTCAGTTGAGAAGCGAAAGATGATTGGTTCGGTTAATTGATTCTAAATACTGTTAGTACAGCAAAGTACTGAATGCTGGTTGGCGCGTTCAGCTGAGTGTCTATTAAATTCTGATTGTTCCACAAAGAAAATATAGATATACTAGTACCCGGACAGAACATTAGTGGACGTAATTCCATCATAAGATAAATTATCCTAATCAGATGCTAAATGCGTTCGCCCTGTACGAGTCTAGGCGTACATTTTTGATGGTCAGAAGACATCGCATACATATTTCAGACGTTTTAATTAAAGCCAGTCGTCACACGAGTTCAGAGTGCCTACATTCTGGCATTTGGCGGATTTAGGCTCAGAGGAGAACCATTGTTTTGCATGCATTTTAAGTAGGTAACTAAAATAGAAATTTTAGGTAAATATTACTCTTTTTTGTTGAACATGATCTCGCTTGATCTTATTCGATGATGCGGTTAATGATAGTAGTAGCAGACTAAATCTAGAGGGCGGGATAGATTCCTCCCTGGCTTCACTGAACATCATGCCGGAACACAGTCGTAATGACCGGTGGAGTTCTTTGGTACAGTAACGGCCGAAGCCTACCACCAGTAAAAACTTAAAGCACAACACAATTGATGATATGACATGTTTAGCGATTTCTTCCGGACATTTGTGTAGTGAATTAAAAGTAACGATGTTTTTGTATTTTTCTCGTTCTGCTTTTTTAAAAATTATAGATTTCATCCATATAATATTATTATGACTAGAATGGTGAACGCACATCTATCCGCATCGACCGCGCAGAAAGAATCTAATTTTGAATTTTTGAAGTAAAACTTCTTTAGGCGCGACTAGGGAGTAACTCAGATTTTTTTTCTGACGGAAGTAACGCTTTTTTTTTTTCTGACGGAAGTAACGCTTACTATAGTCTGTGTAGTTTCCGCCATTTAAAAATAATAATTCTGATTGGTTGTAAGTATATGTCATATACTATGGTCTGTCTAATTTCTTTTTTTTTTTTTTAATAATATGGCAACATGTGCATTTTGCCAGTGTCGAGTAAAATTCGTGAATGTTCACGGGATATTAAATTGAAGTTTTACTTCAATCGCGCGTAAAGGTTACACGCACACACTTTTTTTATATGAAATGGCATGAAACCTCGCACACTTGCTGGAGTCGAATCGTCCGAAATAGGAAGAAGATTTCCTATATAAAAAATCTTTCGGCGCGGTCGATGCGGATAGATGAGCGACCACCATAAAGGTAAAATAAGTTAATGAAAATATTATTTGGTTTCTCTCTCACGCAAAACCACTGATCCAATTGTGGAACTGGAACCCTAACAGAACACAAAGGCTACTTTTCATCCCTATTTTCTAACGAGGTCCATGCTAAATCCGATGAAATCGTGGGGCACAGATAGTCAAAATAGTCATGGAATACCAAACAACATTATCAGATTCAGCAATATTATCGTAGATTTTAAAACCAAAACGTTTACGTTTTTTTAATATTTTAACGTTACAGTGACTGCAATGATGGAGGCGCAAATCATCAGTTATAGATTTGCGAGGCGTTTAACCGGTACAGCAGCTATTTAGCAACTTAGTAATCATCTGTAATGATACCTACAGACTAGTTGTGGGGTGAAAAAACAGGTCAGGCTCTACCTGTGCAGGAAGGAAATGCCAACTGGCGTAACTGCTTAGATAATAAGGCGCTTTTTAGAAATTTGCATGTTGATACAAAGAAAATCAGATAGATAACTACTCGTATTATAGATATTATGTGCACATAGGTATGACATGTAAATGGAAAACTATTTAGAAACCAATGTGTTATTGAGCTTTAATAGACATAATATTAAGATCGTCTCGAACGAAACAGCACCAATGTTGTGCTTAATAAAGCATGTTCATGATTGGCACAGTTCATAATAATCGTGCGTGTAGCGTCTATGAATGTAGCTGTAGCATTATCCCTTTTTTCTCAATAACGGCAATTTCAATATAAATATTACGTTATATAAAAAATATACCTACTCAACATTTTCTGATGCACTTACTTGTGCTAAGTCGGGGCAGGTGGCGAGAAGAGGATAAAATAACACATGCTTAGCACAACGGAAAATTAAATTTCCACCAAAAGGCTTTATCGTATAATAGATGAGTGCAGGACTCGACTGGTTCGTTTCTGAACGGGAATTGTTTCTCATAGAGCAATTTTTACGACTTTGTGTTATGTCAAGTGCAGAATTTAAATGTTTGCACCTCGAAAATTTAAAGAAGCCTGACTATTTAGTAATATGATGACTTGTTTTGCCCTGAATTCTGAATCTAACTGGCAAAGGAAAACTGAAATAGGTCTTTGTAGACAAAGGACATATTTCGAAGTCATAAATTACAAAATATGATTCAGCTTTTCATCAGATTCAGATCAGCTTTTCAGTTTTTTTTTTTGCTTTCGAGATTGGGTACTAAACCTAGAATAGAAAAGAAAGATAGGTAGTACTTATTGAAACACTAAATTTTGTAAAACTGTAAAGAAGTAGGGGCTATATTCAAAAATCCATTATTCTTAGGGACTTAAGGCTACGAAAAGCAATGGAGGCTTGTCTAGAGGGCACAAAAACTGGGACCTAACTTATAAACAAACCTAAATCTTTTCAGGGTCACAACATAAATTAACAATTCCTGAAGCAGTGACAAGAAGATGAGAGGTTTCGCAGAGAATAGTTGTACGTCCGTTATCATAGCAACACAAGCCCCTAAGCACCTTGTGGCGCGCGATAACGAGGGACCAACTTGATTATACTACCAACTTACATGAAGTTGTAACCACGGCGCTACTTTCCATGTCAAAATGGAAGTATTGGTTAAAATTTTGTAGTTCCTTTTTCTGACGTCGTGTGGTTAAAGTTGGTGGCTTAGTACGCTCTCTCATCGCCCTCCGGACGCAAGTTGACGCCCTCATTAATCTACGGACGCTGGACGGACGATTTGTTGTCCATCCACTTAACTAGCTATTAAGTGATGAGATTGTTTTGCTGATTAACTACCCTTAAGGGTCGTTTACTGCTATTATCTTTTAGTTTGGGTAAGTTTATGTAGTTGCAAAATGTGATTAACGCTGAAATAGGATGTAGACTTCTTAGATTTACTTATGAAAAAAAAATTAAAAATGAAAAAATTTTATTTAGCTAAAGAACATGCAATACAGAAACATACACACACATTATGAAATTGAAGGACAAAAAAAAGTCAACATAAAAGTCGAGCTGGTCTTTGTCTGGGCATTTGAGGAACATAGGGATAATCCAAAATACCCCTAAAAACTAAGCAATAAGTATTAATACCATAATAACACTAGTAAAAGCTATGACTTTATTTTCTTAATTTTTATCACTACAATTCACATTATATTCTTTAGTTAAAGACATAATGTCATAGTGAAAATATAAATTGGACATATAAATTTCGATACAAAATCTTCAGCTACATGAAAAAATACACACTGAGGGTGTGAACTATGTTTATAGTAAATTCCCTTTTATGTTTGTCTTAAAATGTTCAGTCAAACGGAATATCAAGTGCTTCAGTCTCGATCAGATATTCCGCTTTGACAAAATATGGACTATACCTACTCGTTCACTAGCGTAGCAAGGGGGGTGAGGCGGTCCTGCCCAGAGAAGCACTTTAGGGTTGAAAATATAATCTGAACATTTTCTCACATTTTTAAATCTTACAGGCATTTTATCGAGTTCTCACCTGACAGTTAAGATTTACGACGCGGTCTATTGGAGCTGGAGCACGCCAATTTAGACACGTTAAAATTTATGGTTAAATAAAATGATTTATATCTAATTAATTTTAAATTATGTCGTTACAGGTAAAATTCTACCTCCAGCTCATATTACAAATGCAAAAGTATATAATATGTGTTTTTGTTACTATTTCACGTCTAGAGATGAACCCATTGAGATGAAATTTGGCTATTTTTAATTCAATTCAATTCAATTCAATTCATTTATTTGTCACAAACATGGTACAGTATGGTGGAACAATGTTTATATTGAACAGCATGCTTGGTCAGCTCGACTGACATACAAAATTTATAAGAAAAATCTAATATTAATTATTCAAATAATCATAATAATTTAATTTAAAAACATCGAAAATCATCAAATATTAACTATTCAAATAATCATAATAATAAAACATCAAACATCTAAATAATTAGGCGAAATGTCAATATACAATAAAATTAATCAAATAATAATAATGTCAATATATAATCTAATTAAATAGTATCAATAGGTACATAATAAAATTCAGCAATAATCAAATCATGACAAAAACAAATCTAAACAATATAATATTTAATTAAATGAGAGCACTCTCTATTTTATAATTCCAGAATTCATTTAAATCATAGTAACAATTATTTAATAACCATGCCTTAAGCCTATATCTAAATTGTTGAAGAGGCAGCTCTCTTAAGTCTCGGGGTAAATGGTTGTACACTTTGATTGTCATTTTTCCGCAATTTCGACTAAATAGAGCTGTTTTACAAAATACCATTTTTAGTTTGGTCGGGTCTCGGCTTGGGCAGTTAAAACGTGTATTAGTATTATGTTTTTCAAACAGGTCTGGATGCTCTCTTACAAAGATTGCTATCTGCATAATATACAAACTCGTCAAAGTCAAAATTTTTTGCTTTTTGAAGAATGGTCTACACGATTCTAATGGGCCTACGCCAAAGACTGCTCTGATACATTTTTTTTGGACTAAAAATGCTTTTTCAATATCGGTAGAGTTACCCCACAGTAAAAGACCATACCTAAGCACTGATGCTACATAGCCATGATAGGCAGTAAGCGTTTAGCGGATAAATATCATGATGGGCACCTAAAACTAATATCACCATTCTTCACAACCCGTCAAATTTAGTCTGCTTATCAGATAGTTCATTATTTTTTATAGGGGATAAAGATAACTTTCACTGCAAGAACCACCCCCAAATATTAGCTACATAACTGTCTTTATCACTACATAAACTGACTTAGTACTTAGTACCTTACTGCAGTCTAGACGCCATTCATTCACCAAGTCTTTGTAGTTATTAACTAAACCATTTATTTTTCTCGAGAATAATTAAATTCTAGCAAAACTTGGGAAAGCTTTCATAGTAATTAAGCTGATGAAACCAAAATGAAAAAATAAATAGATCTTTTTCATAATAAATTTCTATTTGTATTATTAAAACATTCCTTGTTCAGGGAAATACTTTAAAACAAATACCTAATTACGGTCTTTTATTGTTTTGTGAATAGTTTTGATACAAAAGTGGAAAATAGTTGAAAATGTTTAATCCTTGGACCTAGGACAGGTAATAATATAAAATAATATAGGTATTATGTTCTGTTAAATTAAGTCCATATTAAATTGTATAGTGTTTAGGCTATGAAGGTAGTCATTTCATATTAGAAAAACTACTGAAACTTTTTGATTAAAAACCATCTTTGAGCACGAAAAGCACACATAGAAAAGTCTACTTTTGAGCAAATGGGGGCACTGAGGTGGTCCGTCTGCTTGTTGGTCATGTTGCACATAAAATTAATGTATTAAAAAACCTTTTGTATTTCAACAGATCATGGTAATAAACATCTGTCGCCTACACAACTTCATATGAAACAAGGTTTCGAATAAATACTAACATACTGAGGGATTGTGAAAGGACGAAAAGGAAATATTTGCATTGAAACCAGTTGAAACCTAGAGCTCACGTAGACGTCTTATGGGACGTCTACTAACTCTTATGTATCCTACTTTAAGAGCATTAAGACCAGGTGTATACACTTAGTAAGCCGCTTTAGAACTCAAAATGGTTATACATTCCCTCATACTTCACACTGGAAAAATGTAATAATATATGGAGATATCTCTTTATAAATATAACCGCATCGATGTTATTCAAAGTTGACATGAATATTTTGAATAAAAACGACGTATGAGATCCAGTGAATTTCCCCAGACGCAAATGAATTTAATATTCATCTGGTCCGTGGAAATTGGTGGCTCAAGGTTGATGCGAAATAGGAATAAACTCAGACATGTATGTAAATGGTCCCTTTCTGGACCGAAACAAATGACTGCTTACGTATTCGCACTTCACGCTATTGTACAAGTAGTACAAGGCCGTTATATTTTAATTTTTCAAAAGAAATGGCACTTTAGACAAAAAATAGCTGGGATACGTAATAATTTTCAGCTGAACAAAAACGACCTGAAAAAAGTTTTATTATAGGTACACAGTACACTACAAATATTTTTTGCTTCTATAAGTTCATTTTTTTGTAGCATTAACAGTTGGAAAGGAGCTTTTGCTTATCAGCTTGCATCTCTACTTTATAACCTAACAAAGGCATTGCCGCATCTAAATATTTATGCAGCATTTTTCGTGTACACCAATTTCGGTGATCATAAGTATGCCATTCCTTCACATTTAAAAATGTCGGCATCTTTAGGTAACGGTTAATCTCATTATTTTCAAGTAAATTGCACTTAAAAGCGACAAGACATGTCACGAAGTGTGCGAAGTCAGGAGGCGGGCGTTTAAACCGCTGAGCAGTGTATTAAGAAGAGTCTACGTGGCTTGATTCACGCCCGGTCGACGAAGATCGACGGCTAATGGGGTCACTTGTTCACCCGCACTCACCCCTCCGGGCCCGAGTTACAAATATGTCGGTGTAAATTATAATTAAACCGCAATGTTGAAATGTTTTGGTACAGCATGGAAAATAATAGGTTTGAGGTGTTTGATTATTACCCGATAATGAAAAAAAAACGTGTTTTCTTTAGTGTCCGACCGAAATTTCGGTTTCGGTTTCGGTTTCGGCCGAGTTTCGGCCAAAAATCGAGTTTCGGCGAAAGTTTCGGTTTCGGCCAAAATTGGCCGAAACTTTTGCCGAAACCGAAACTCCCTTCGGAAGTTGTCGTGCACGCTCGCCTAGCTTCGTTTCTCGCGACAACGCTTTGGCGGACGACTAATAATTGTAATATAGGTTTGTTAATTTTAAATGTGTGATTTGATATTATCTTTGTTGAGACTGGAACTAAGCGTGTAATAGCAATTTTTGTAATTATTATTTTTATATAGAGGTACCTAAAAGATATTGATGATTCTTCTAAGTACAAATAGGTACAAACCAAAGTATTAATTAGTAAGATTTCAAAATACTATTACTTAGTATTTTACCTGTATGTCACCGTGCGGCTCAATCGAGCCGCACCTGCGCATGCGAATTTGAACCTTATTTTAAAGAAGTTAGAAATAGATGTCAATTTTGATTTGAACTGGAAGTTTTTCCTGGATCAAGGGGTTAATGAAACAGTAACAATTAGTGTTGTGTATAACTAAAATTGATAACTGATAAACATTTTGCTATAAGAACTTAATTTAAATAAATAGGCCAAGCGCTATTCAGACTGTAGGCTTCCTTAGAACTGGCAAATCGTATATCTACTGCTTTAATTTTCATCAACGATAACTTTAAAACTTATAAAACTGTCTTAATCGCTATGGTTTTCCTGAAAACTTCATGGTTGAAACTATATTCGTTTTAACAGTGTTTGAAAGCCAGTGGCCAGTAGTTTAGATTTTAGAGGGTGGGGACGCCCAAAAAAAAAATTAAACTTGAATATCTTTCAAATGGATCATTAAATCGAAAAATTTCCTTAGAAATATGTCCTTCATTAAAATACCTATTCAACAATACCCTAAATGATGAAATCAGCCAGAAAAAATATCATCCCTATTTTACAAGTTTGGGAGCTACCCTAAATTAATTGATATAAATTTATTTATTTTTGTAACAGTTCTCTTACCCTAATCATTGCCCTCCTCTGTGCAAAATTACAGTTTTCTAGGACTATAGTTTCTTCGTAAAGCCGCGGATAGACGGACGGACAGACATAGCGAAACTATAAGGCTTTCTTGTTGACCACGGAAGCCTAAAAATATTATTGATATTAGAGTCCGACCGAAACTAGTTTTACGGCCGAAACCGAAACCGAAACCGAATGTTCGGCCGAGGCTTTAGTTTCGGCCGAAACCGAAACCGAAACCGAAACTCACGTGGTCAAGTAAAAAAATCTTTAAAATACTGAAATTTGGTGCTTTTTACCCATTATTCTGCATTAATTAGGACATAAAATGGAAGCACAGCATATTTAAAGTTTGTTGTTATCATTAAGTTTGTTGTAATATAAAAATATATCAATAATATTTTTATTATCTATGAGCTTCCGTGGTCAACAAGAAAGCTTTAAAGTTTCGCTTTATTTGTCCGTCCATCTGTCCGCGGCTTTACGGAGAAACTATAAGTCCTAGAAAACTGTAATTTTGTACAGATGAGGGCGATGATTAGGGTAAGAGAACTGTTACAAAAAATAAATTTAAATCAATTAATATAGGGTACTTCCCAAACTTGTAAAATGGGGATGATATTTTTTTTGGCTGATCCCATCATTTGAGGTATTGTTGGATATGTATTTTAATGAAGGACATATTTCTAAGGAAGTTTTTGATTTAATGATCCATTTGAAATATATTCAATTTTTAATTCGTTTTTTTGGGCGTCGCCCGCCCTCTTTGATCTAAACTACTGGTTTTCAAACACTGTTAAAAATCACGATATAGTTTCAACCATGAACTTTCCAGGAAAACCATAGCGGCTAATATAGTTTTATAAGTTTTAAAGATATCGTTGATAAAAATTAAGGCAGTATATACGATTTGCCAGTTCTACGGAAGCCTGCATTGTCTGAATAGCGCTTGGCCTATTTATTTAAATTAAGTTCTTATAGCAAAATGTTTATCAGTTATCAATTATAATATCAAATCACTAATTGTTACTGTTTCATTAACCACTTAATCCAGGATAAACTTCCAGTTCAAATCAAAATTGACATCTCTATTATTTCTAGCTTCTTTAAAATAAGGTTCAAATTCGCATGCGCAGGTGCAGCTCGATCGTGCCGCTCGGGGACATACGGGTAAAATACTAAGTATTAGTATTTTGAAATCTTACTAATTAATACTTTGGTTTGTAGTTTGTACCTATTTGTACTAAGAAGAATCATCAATCTCTTTTAGGTACCTCTATGTAAAAATAATAATTACTAAAATTGCTATTACACGCTTAGTTCCAGTCTCAACAAAGATAATATCAAATCACACATTTAAAATTAACAAACCTATATCACAATTAGTCGTCCACCAAAGCGTTGTCGCGAGAAACGAAGCTAGGCGAGCGTGCACGACAACTTCCGAAAGGAGTTTCGGTTTCGGCAAAAGTTTCGGCCAATTTTGGCCGAAACCGAAACTTTCGCCGAAACTTGATTTTTGGCCGAAACTCGGCCGAAACCGAAACCGAAACCGAAATTTCGGTTGGACACTAATTGATATACATATTTTTTATATTACAACTGATACAACAAACTTAATATTATTCTGTGCTTCCATTTCATGTCCTAATTAATGCAGAATAATGGGTAAAATGCACCAAATTTCACTATTTTAAAGATTTTTTTACTTGACCACGTGAGTTTCGGTTTCGGTTTCGGTTTCGGCCGAAACTAAAGCCCCGGCCGAACATTCGGTTTCGGTTTCGGTTTCGGCCGTAAAACCAGTTTCGGTCGGACTCTAGTTTTCTTACTGTCTTATAGTATTTTATGGGAAAAGATGCGATACAAGACCATCTAATATTTAAGCAAAGTGAAAGCCACACATCGAAAGAGTTGGACAAAAATTGCATTGACACTAAAACGAGACTGTTTTTCAATCATTTTGTCCATCGAAGTTATTTTCTAGAATATTAAAATACATTCTATACTAACTAAACTGTTGTAATACTTTGTACCTACGATTATTACTGTTTTACTGTCGTAGTAAACCCGCTGCGTGCTTAGACGTGTTCTAGAGTGGAGACCGCGTCTCGGCAAACGTAGTGTAAGGTCGTCCTTGGGCGAGATGGGGCGATGATATCCGGAGGGTCGCTCGGAGTGGTTGAAGGAGAAAGACGGAGGACCGTGCCAGGGAGACCTATGTCCAGCAGTGGACGAACATAGGCTGATGATAAAACCATCACACGGATACCTACCAATATTCAAAACCAGGGGCATGAGATAGTACTTTAGTTACCGTTCAGGTGAACGCACATTTTTCCGATCCGAACGGCCGAAAGAATAGAATTTTAGAATTCACACACTTCTCCGCGTCGAATCGTTCGAGCCAAGACCTTTCCTCAGTCAATAGATAGATAAACGCCTTATATTGCTTCACCTTGTACTTACAAAAGCGCACCTTGTTAGAAGCGACATCGGAATGATGCAACATGACATCTCAGTCGGTGGCAAAACTAACAAACGGTGAAAGTTCAGGCTCGCTGACCGATTACCAAAGATGAATCACTTTAGCGGCATTTTAAATTATAATTGTGTATTTATTCAGTAATTTTGGTATGTAATGTAGGTATTTAGTATTTCATTATATAATGGTCTTAAAATAATATGTAGGTTAATAAGTAGGCAATGACGAGTAAAGAGGCAGTCTTTAGGTCATAATTTGGTCTGATTTTATATTGTGAAATATTATAATATTTTATCAAGAAAAATAATTATCGAAGTTAATCTTGTTCGTGAGAAAATAATTAAAACGAATTGAATATAATTAAAAATCTGAAAATTGTCATTCTTAGATTAAAATAAAAAGGAAAGATACGGTACAGTTGTCTCGCAAATGGACCGCTCCAATTAGGTTCATGAACACAACTTTACTTCGGCGCTACAACACAATTTTACTGACACTTCACGACCCAGCAAGCCCAAGTTTGGCTATAGCTACGATAGCCCGTACCGTATCACTTTTTATAATAATCTCAGATTAACACCCATATTTTTATGTACTTAACCGAATCCTTGGATAGACACTTTATGAAAGACAAATGAAAACAAGTGAATTAAATTAAAAATTTAAAAAACCCCCAACGCAATACGTAATTCACCATTTTTTTGATGGCGGCCATCTTGGATTTTAAATTTTATATAGTGGGCTGTATTCTACTCGTCAAGCCCTTTCATTTGATACCCATATTGAGGGGGTCGTGGAAGAAAAAAATGATCCGCCATTTTGTAGCGGCGGCCATCTTGGACCGATTTTCACCAAACATAGCTAAGAACACTTTCGACTAACTCTACTTTCAAACAAAAAAAACTAAATCAAAATCCGTTCATCCGTTTGGGAGCTACGATGCCACAGACAGACACATACACACACACACACACACACACACAGACAGACAGACAGACAGACAGACAGACAGACACGTCAAACTTATAACACCCCGTCGTTTTTGCGTCGGGGGTTAAAAATAGGTTTAGGTTAAGAACCTACATATGGGTGGTTGGACGTTATTATTTTTGAAATATCGCTTAATGTCGAAAGCAGCGGACACACAATATTGCGTAGGGCTATCAATTTCCTCACCCGAGGTCAGTACTCATGTTCAATAGCTGAAATGCAGTCTGAAATGGAGCGGGACAGGACCGGAATAACGTTCCAGTTTACGCAACTATTGCATTCGGTGTTGCTTGAATACCGCTTCTAACTCGGTTGGAAACAAATCGTTTTTATGTATGTGCATGCTAATTAATAGAGCAGCACACGTTCTTTAATTACATTCTTTGCTCAATATTTTACGTGATTTGAAGGGTGCACAATAGATGAGGAAGTTATAGTGCTTAATGACGTAACAGGCAATATTTTACTTAACTTTTTTAAATTATTATAACTTGTTTTTATTTTCAAATTATTATATATAATTATCATGCACATAATCAATACATTTTTTTAAATTATTGTCACTTCTCGCGAATGTTGAGGCTGGCCTATTAGTGTTATTTTTCTAACCTACTTTAATGTAAAAGAAAATTGCGTAGGTATGAATAGCTAAGTTTATGCAGAAAGCATTTAATTTTTTCAGCCCCAGTCTGCGGGTTGACGTACCTAGAAAGTTTATAACTAGTAACACAACACAAGCATTGTTACCCACAAGGCTGCCAAAACTAAGATACTTAATAGTAGAGCATCCCATACACCCAAGACATTACTCATTTACTTAATATGAGTCCCCTAGACTCCATTCGGTGACAATAGGGATATTGGCTTATTTTTTGTCCATCATGTTAATTTGTATAAAAAATTTGGACATGTATTTATTTCTTTTAAAATTTGATTAAATACGTGTGAGATACAACGCATTAAAATTGCTTGGTCGTGACGTCACTAACCGAACTCTGGTACATTTTGTACCGGTTAGCAACGTCATACATCCCCACCTAAAAATAACCTTAGTGAAGCGTATGTACGAGTATAATGTAGAGTAAGTAGAGAGAAAAGTGCAACAATAAATAAGTTATGTTTATACCATTTGGGATCTCAGCCTACAAGTAACGAGTATCGTTAGGTATATCGTTCAGCCGTCAAAGTTCTAGTCGAAGCTGCCAAGAAGCCATTAGGCACTTGGGTTCAACAAGCCATAGTTACTGTTACACAACGTTTCGGATGGGCCACCTATGTAGCAAGACTTCTCGTGTTATTAACTGGCTTGAAATAAGGAAAGGTTCACAATTCATCGGAATTTTGATTTAATAAAGTATACTTTAGGCCTATAGGGCCTATGTACAGGGCTTTATGCAGTTAGGCCTTAGAAACCCTTTGCCCTGGAAACTTTTTCTAGCTCGGAAAATGCGTTACGCCATCATCTCCCTATGCTGGGGAATTCGAGGTAGGATAGGATAGTATTTGTGGTTCCCCCGTCGAGAATAAACAACGGGATCTAACTACTTGCTAAAACCCTTAAGGTGACCTTTGAGACTTTGAGCTCAAATTTTCGAAACCTTTGAGGTGTTCCTACCCCATGAAGATAGGGCAAGGGGCGCGCCTAAGAATTCATCCACGGAAGTAGCTTATAGGAAATAGAATCAGGAATAAAACATTTATTAGCCACATTTCAGCGGATAAAACAGCTTGAAACTGCTATTTTGTTAATAATTAGCAATATATTGTAAAGATAATGTCAAATTTAAAGTACTATAGCCTTTATTTAGGCTCTTAATATTTATTTGACGAGTCATAGTTCTCTTACACAATACTTAGGATTGGTACCCGTGTAGGTATCAAACAAGTTGATCCACTCGTTATTTTGTTAAGTGATGTTAAGCAGCAGTTAATGCGTACGAACTAGGTCAATGGTCTGTGGTAATAAAACCTAGCATAGTATTAAGAAATGCCGGTTGGATAATGTAATTATGATTTGTTGGAAGCTACAGTCGTAAATATGTTATTAGGATATTTACATTGTAACTGTAATGAATTAACTACTTTAATGCTTAGAATTATGATAAAGGATTAGGACTTGTACCTATTAACTACTTTTTAAAAATTACATACATATTTTAATCACGCCTGGTACCCATTGGGGTAGGCAGAGACTATTGAGTCGTATATTTCCGACTGCACTTTAAATCTACATTTTTTAAGTCATAACACTGTATTTTATAAAACTATACTCGTAATTAGATAAATAGTGAATAAAGTTATGATTTACAGTTGGTTTTATGCTTCTCTCCCAAATAGAATAAATATTAGACATCACTTTTATTGTAGGTATTTATAATTCAAAAAACTTGCCTGGCGCTAGGGGCACGACAAGTGATTTTAAGTCTGGCGGTTAAAAGGTTAAACATGCTTTCATAGGTATACTAACTTTCTATGGCTTTCCGGCTGAGTCATCAGTTTCTATAGCCAAACTTGGGCCTGCTTGGTCGAAAAGTGTCAGTAGATTGTGTGCATGAACCTAATTGGAGCGGGCCATTTTCGAGACGCCAGTGCCCTGTACCGTATCTTCCTATTTTAACCTAAGCTTGCAGTCCGTAACTGAGCTACAAAGTAATATTAAATATTATGAGATACTATGTAACGCTCTAATTGGACAGTTAGTCGCACATTGTATTTTATGAGAGGCATATTATATTATGGTTATTGTGTATGTTTTGCAAGCGGATGAACGAGACGATGTTAAAACATAGAAGCTTTTAAAATAGGTAATAAATTGGAGTTTATACTCCAACAGAACAGGTTACCCTACTTACACTGTCAGAGTCAAATCACAATTATAGGTCGTGTAGCCATACTAAATGTTGCTGTTTTAGGTCGCCGAGATTACTACAGGGCCTGCAACATGATATAATGACTACGTTCAACATATCCAGGACTAACTTAATGCTAATAAGTAACAGTTTCTACCAGTTGACGGACGGACAGACGGACAACAAAATGATCCTATAAGGGTTCCGTTTTTCCTTTCGAGGTAGGGAACCCTAAAAAATGGGGCAATACCGACCAAGTGTGCTATTCGTTATAAAATAATATAATTTCCCTGCACGGTTGTATGGAAGATATCGCTTTTACCGACTAGACCGCCAATTGTAACATCCTTGTACACATAGTAACAATATTTTAAAGTTTTTATTGTAATGTGGAAGATCGTGGTAACTAACCCAGACGAGATCTCGTATTAAGAACCCCACCCATTCTTTTCTATTCATCTTTAAATTACTCTATTGATAGTTATTACCCAATAAATTACACATACAAAGCATCCATTATGGCTAACTTTAGGCTTTAATAACATGGCTATAACTAACCAATGAGAAATAATTACTAGCCCGTATTATAAAGATAATTATATATTTATTATGCTTCTACTTTCATAATAGAACAAGATTGATGGACCAATGTTTGAAGACTGAAGAATAGTTATTTAACTTAGTGTCAGTACATAACATTATGTACAAAAAGTAGTTAATTATTTTATATTATTAAGGAAGTGGAGCAACGCCTTGTTTTCAAATCGAACTGTTTACCTAAAAATCAGGAACATTTTTAGCAGTTTAAAATACATTCTACGTGAACAATACTATCTAATATTATAAACGAGAAAGTTTGTAACGATGGATGCATAAAATGAATAATAATAATTATTATCTATCATAAGATAGTCTTCTACGCTTAAACGGCTGTATAACGTTTGGACTGATTTTTTTAAAATAGGTTAGTGTTAGCTTAGATTTAAGAAAGGTAAACCCGCTGCTAGGAGTAGCTGGTATAATAAACCAGGTAATGTGAATAAGTAATTAAATAGGTACAAACCTCAATAAAAAATAGCAAATATCCAAAAATTCGATAACACTTCGTTCACTAAAGCCGTTCTTCCTTCAGGGAAATCCAGAACAGTACGAAGTACTCGCGAGTGCCCTGCGGAGAGCGGTCGAGATCGGTTGACGGTATCGGTCAGAGCGGCGACGGCGAAGACACTGTGTGGTTTTACCACCACCAACATCGCAGCCACCACCTCGCCACCATCGCGAAAGTGTGCAATCGAATTAATATCACTTACATCAGATCGCCTTAACATTTACCACTTATTATGTCAGGCTTACGCGCTTTCCTCTTAAGGCGAGACCAGTAGGCCTTTTAGTGTGTAGTTAGACATTACCTAGATTGTAACATTGCAAATTGCAACTAGCAATCTAGTTGGCCGTTTTAGTTAATGATTTTTAGGTTTCACTATGTCTAAGGCCATCACGATTAAGTGCTTCAATTATTATCTATTTTTTAAAAGTTAAAAGCCGCGCTGTTTTACTGATACGGCTGAAATTTGGTATGTAGTTATGTTCTCACGTATTATGTAGCTTTGACCCTGGAATAACAGGACATAGGGTATTTATATAAATCCAGCCCTTTGGGCGTGAGGAGAACGCAGGGAATCCGCAGAGGATCCAACCAACACTACTCTAGCTTAGACTCCTATAATATACTAAAGTAACACTGCCACTAAGATTAACGTGGCGTTAATTCATTTTCTAGATTATAACAGAAAATTTCAAAAACATGCAAATAAAATCTTTTGATCGTTAGAGGTAAGGAGGTACTTTCACCTCCGAAATGCGTAGCTCAGAGCTCATTACTCATTTTCGTCTAATTATCTCGCGTAAACAGAGGCGCTACACCATTTATTTGCCATTAAATTAATTGAACGCTACCGTTTCATTAACTGGAAGTGCGAAAGGAATGAGCCTAGAATAACAAAGAAGTACGATGACGTCATCGCAATATCTAGGGCCTGACAACACGCAGGCTGTAGAAGTAAAGGCATACACCGTGCTACAGCTGAAGACGCGTCATGGAGTTTTGATAGGTAGTGCAAATCAATTTTGATAAAAAAAAGCAGTAAATAGAAAGTTATTGTTTGAGTAGGCCTACATGGGCTACTCCGTGGTGGTTAAGGGCATAGTCCTATTTAGGAGAACAGTTTACTCACATGCCCGCTCTTTACTATACGATTGACTACATACGGCACGACATGCGAGCACACGAATATCAGCACAGGAGTAATCAGGAGTTGCAGCTGCCGCCATGGCCGAAATTTTCAGGAGCATCAGGTCTACCACACACAGAAAAATAATAAAAAAGCCAACAGTAAAAGGAGAGTAGCTTGTCTAATATTATAACTTGGCTTCACCTTTGTCTCTTTTGCGAGCGGTGTTTCCCTTATAACATAGTGACTGCTGACAAATTACGGCCTTAGTATTCCCGAGCCGAGGGCCGACGTATTCCTATTCCCAAATGACGGCGAATAGTCCCGCTGCCATCTCTATGATAATCGCGCACAAAAATGTGGCTTTACATAATCTTATTAAAATTCCGAAGCGCCCTCGTTTATTATGTACCTGTGCCTAGGTGTTTATAGCATGGAAAAAGCTGGAAGTTAAAAATTCATGTAAACTCAACCTTATTCGTAGTGTAAACTGTAATTTTAATAAAATTCTTCAAATTTCAAAATCAGGTCACAAAGCCTAGCTTTTAGAAGGGAACCGCGGATGAGTGCTTCGGCGTACCCGCTGCCCCGGCATTATGGCGTCCCGCAGGAACACCCCCAGGTTTTTTAGTGGGTATCCCCGCCGCCCCCGTGGGGTGTTGCTGCGTTACGCATTTTTCCTGGGTCAAAAAAAAGGCTTTTAGAGGGAAAATTATGGGCTTGAGGACACTTAATAAACAATCTATGTTTATGTCTTTATGAGGATATATAGCAGGACTTCGTATCTATCGGTAACACTTGGACTGTTAGAGCTCAGAATCAGAAGATAGGGCTTGTTCCTTAAATAAAAAATAATTTAAAACGAATGCTTGAACGTTGTTTTAGTATAATTTAATCTTTTAGATTAGGACGTACTTAAAGCAGTCGTTCTAATTATAACAGGATGCCCGTTTTAGCCTCGCCGATTTCTCTCTATAATATCATAATAGGGATAATTGACGATTTGTTAATTGTGTTAATTTTGTGGAAAACAACGGTTTACTGCTGTGGTTATGAAATATGAAGCAATCATTTACCGTGTCCAGATTCCAGATAAAACATTTTACTTTCAACGATGAGTAAGTAATATAAGTGATATGTGTGAACGTCTGTTAATTCGTATTCTTTTACTTTACCGATATAAAACATTCCTTTTTTTTACTTATATTATCGTTTTCTTTTTGGTTCCAATTTTTTTCTAACGTTTATTATTAGGTACTAGCTGCGCTCAGCAATTTAACCCGCTGCTGTAAAACCTGTGTCGTATTTCGGGATCTAAGTTGCCTTTATACCATATCTATTTCAGCTCAATCGATCCATCCGTTGTTTAGACGTGTATGTAACAAACACATCCATCATCCATCCACACATACTTTTGCATTGATTAAAATATTAGTAAAATTTATCCGCAGGCCGTAGGGCTTTTATCATGTTATTCTAAAATTGTGGTTAGGCACACAATAACTTGAATCCAGAAATAGCACATAATAAATAACCTACGTACGTACATAAACCAGGTAGAACGAGGCACAAAAAGTTATTCAATAAATTCAACTTATCATGATTCGCTCTTCCTTTTATATTCTTTTTTCACGCATTGATTCAAAGGAAGATTTATGATTTATTTACTGTTTACGGCTTCCCGAAACGGCTTTTATGAGTCATATTATTGAGAAGCTTACAGACTCACAAAACCTACATAAAAATATTATAATAAGGACGGAAACAGACTAGAGGAAAATACCTAATAAAGACTACAGCATCAACTGAGGTCGCTGGGGATTTATAAAGATTAATAACTCTTTATTTCAACTAAAAATTAAAACCAATTAGCGGTCTTATCGCTCAGAGCGTTCTCTGACCGAACCGCAGGTCGCAGGTACATTTAGCCAAAGATTTATAATCCCGCCTGCTATATGTTATATAAAATTATAATTAATAGGTGGTTTATTCTGCTCTACCTACCATCTTCGCTTCGGTCGTAGGCACTATGGCGAGATCATGAAGCTTACGCACATTCTCACCTACTCGCATATAATGGGAATGTGAATGGTCAATCAGATCTCTTTGAAACTAGCAAACGAATGCTATTTGTGAGTAGGTACGAAATTTAGAAAAAAAAATGAGTTTTAAGAAAAACTTAAGTCCAGTGCCCACTGGACGATACCACGAGATACGTATTCTGGTCAGGTATTCTCTTTTATATCGTGTGAGCCTGCAGACAAATTCACCGGAAACATGAGGATTAAGAGGATTTTCCTGCCAAAAATGCGGAACGAGCACCTGAGCTTTTTTCATACTACCCTCGTTACAATCAACGGGTTGTAGGTACCAGGTACCCACATACTTACTACATACATATACTTCTTCTTCTTTTCGAGTCGAAATGGCTTTATATTTTTTTTTCTATAGCTGCTTGGACCAGTAGGTGGACAACATACATATACTATAGAGCATACACAATACACATACTACTATACATACTATATATAATAGTATCTATTCTTTGCTATTGAGGTAGATAATTACCTATACAGATTTAGGTATTTTATGTACACAATTATACACTTCTATGGAGAAGGTAGTATGACTATCTTACAGTTTACATCATACATCGTGCTTTATATTGTGAAAAACGTGAAAAACATTTCATGTCATAATATTCTTATACGAACCATCAATAAGTGAATATAGATAGAGTAAAAGCATTACAAATTTCGTATAATTTTCTCTACATTTTCCTGCAAAATTGCAAATCTCGACGGGCACAACATTTCGCAAAACCAACCTACGCTCTTAGTAATACCACGGGTAATATACGAGTTTCTTGAGAAATTAGGCCAAATTAAGCGTTTAAAAAGTATCTCAAGTTTCACCTCTTTCAACAACTATCACATCCATTATAATCAGTAAACAGAGATAATAAACATCAACAAAGGGAAGAATATCGGCTCGAAGGACCAAAATATTGGGAAACACATTATAATATATTGGGATACGCATACCTAGGTACGAGTATATATACGGTACCTTATGTAAATTAAATGTAGTCTGGAAGAGATCGCTAAGCGATAAGGCCGCCTATTGTAGACCTTTATATAGTGTAGTTTTAGTCTTTTTTGTTATCTTTTGGTTGCAATAAAGTAGTATTGAATTGTAAATTAATGTAATTTAATTAATTCAAGGGCTGGTGTAGCTGACATACTACACCTATTAAGTTGATGTAATATTGTCTACGTGATATCGGGAATGCAGAACAATGGCCCCTTGTCCACAACTAAAATCAATACTAAGTATTAGTATTCTTTTATCTGTGCCTATACTTACATATAAGTGCTAGCTGCGCCCAGCGGTTTTATCCGCTGTATCTACTGTAGCCTATGTGTAATCCCAGGGTCTAAGCTATCGCTATACCAAATTTCAGCTCAATGGGTCCACCCGTTTACGCGTGAATAAGTAACAAACATACAGACTCTTCGCCTTTATAATATTAGTTTGATTAATGTGAAAATTATAATATACACATAGTGTGTGTGTGATGTGATTTCTAATAATAATAAATAGTATATTTTTTACCTTGTCAAATAGAAATTATTATGAATAGGAGTAGGGGAAGATTTTGTTTATATACATACTTGTTTATATACCAAAGCTCTTATGAGATTTTGTTTACCTCACTACTATTTACCTCAACTGCAATTCTCATGAGTATATTACGCAACAATCACTATTCCAGCTGAAGCAGGAAAACCATTTAAATATTTGCACAATCCCGACCTCTGGATGGCGTACCCACAGATCCCGCAAAACTCGTTTAGCTCGGGACTAGTGGCGGTCACCACTTTCAACTTTGAGAGCATATCTTCACTCACTACAGTACACATTGCTGTCTAACGTCTGCTTGTTACAATGTTGGTAAGTATTGAACACGCAATGTACGTTTGTTTAGTGTTATAGTTTGAACAGAAATGTGTTACGTAATGGTTGCGTGGCTAGACACGGAAGGCAGTGCACTCGGCCATTGGAGCAACGAACGCAATGTAAGCACGTCTCATGCAAACTTCAAATTATGTGGTAGGCAAAGCATGTTTTGTTAATTTAAATTGTGTAATCGATTATTGTGTACTAAACGTAATAATAATTAGATTTTTTTTTTTTTTTTTTTTATGTAATAGGTGACAAACAAGCAGACGGCCCACCTGATGGTGAGTGGCTACCGTCGCCTATGGATACCTGCAATACCAGGGGTACCGCTGGTACGTTGCCTACCTTTCAAGACTCTATTCACTTGCCTTTTGAAGAGTCCCATGTTATAGCTCATCGGAAATACCGCGGGCGGAAGCTCATTCCACAATTTGCAGGTGTACGGCAAGAAGGAGCGAGTGAATCGCACAGTGCGAGAATGCCAAGCATCAATAATGTGTGGATGGGCTTTCGAGCGGTGACGGCTCGTGCGGTGATAAAAGCGCGACGCCGGAATCAGGTCGAATAACTCTTCAGAACACTCCCCATTGTATAAACGGTAGAAGATACAAAGGGATCCAACGTCCCTACGAAAACTGAGCGGTTCTAGGTGTTCGGTTAGCTTGGGGTCGTCAACAATTCTGACAGCTCTACGCTGTAATGCATCAAGAGGGTCAAGCTGATACTTGGGTGCTCCATTCCAGAGATGAGAGCAGTACTCTACGTGAGGTCTGACTTGTGCTAGATAAAGAAGCAGTCTCTGTCTCGACGTAAAGTACCGCTTCGCCTTATTGAGCACTCCAAGTTTTTTGGAAGCGAGCTTGGCCTTACCTGCAATGTGACCACGGAACTGAACATTAGCAGAAATGTCGACACCAAAAATTTTTATGCTATCCGAGACCCTGAGAGGAGTGTCCTGAAAGCGAGGAGCGACAACAAAAGGGACTTTCTTAGCGGTAAACGCGCAAACTTGTGTCTTGGTTGCGTTGAACTGGACCAGATTCAGCGAGCCCCAATCTGAGACCTGTTCCAGAGAAGCTTCAACGTCTGACACCAGTTTGTTCCTGCATTCCTCCACTACGGCACGGGGGGCATTGATGCGACCGCAATACTGAGCGTCACCAGTACTGTCATCCGCATAGCAATGCATACCACTAGTTTGTAGCATATCATTGATGTGCAAGATAAACAGCGTCGGTGACAACACAAAGCCCTGAGGGACACCGGCATTGATCGGCTTACTGTCGGAACACTGCCCGTCGACAACGACCTGAATGCTCCGATCCGATAGGAAGCTGGCAACCCATTCGCACAACCCCTCGGGTATGCCAAAAGAAGGTAGCTTGGAGAGAAGTGCCCGGTGCCACACCCGATCAAAGGCCTTGGCGATGTCCAGACTAATGGCGAGTGCCTCTCCCTTGCTCTCAACGGCTTCAGCCCAGCGGTGAGTGAGGTAAACAAGAAGATCACCAGCCGATCGACCGTGGCGAAAGCCGTACTGACGATCGCTGATCAACTGGTGATCCTCCAGGTACCTAAGGAGCTGAGTGTTTATAACTCGTTCCATCACCTTACAGAGCAGGGAGGTAATGGCAATGGGTCGGTAGTTAGCTGGATCAGAACGGTCGCCTTTCTTAGGGATGGGGTGAACAAGGGCTATCTTCCAAGATGAGGGTACTCTTCTATTTGTGTAGGAGTGCAGGAAAAGACGCGTTAGGACAGGGGCCAACTCGGGAGCACAAGTGTTAAGGACGATAGCGGGAATATTATCCGGCCCACTCGCTTTCCGCACATCAATAATTAGATGCAGCAACAATTAGGTATCTAGTAGCATCTGTGATTTAGGTACGCAGTTAAGTTTATAATTTCGTAATGCACCTGAATTTACGTTTATGAAAATTTTACGGTACTCTCTCCTCCGTTCTGCAATAGCCAAATCGATCAGTTTACCTACTTTATACTACTCGACTGTGTACTTTTACTGAATTTCAGTCAGTTAGAGGCAGGCTAACAACACCCAAACCTAATCCACTCCTATCCTTCTTAATTAATTGTGAATATTAGAAGGAACATTTCAGTTTACACTTATACTTTAAGACATGTAAATAAGTTAACAGAAGTTTATCTACCCATATAATCAATATAACGTAGTTTAGAGCGTCCTTGGGCGGGCGGCGGGATGGGGCGATGATATCCGGAGGGTCGCTGGGAGGGGTTGGAGGAGAAAGACGGAGGGTCGAGTTGAGTGGCATGCCATGGGGGAGGCCTATGTCCAGCAGTGGGCGAACATAGGCTGATAATGATGATGATGAATCAATATAACCATTAAATGTAGGCAGCGTCAGTTTTGCATAGGAATTAGATAAAAATATTTCATTCACGAACAACATTATATCAAACCAGGCAATAATTAGAGCTTGATGGACATTGGCTCCTGCAACAAACGAACTACTTATTTTAGAAAGGAGACCTTGCTAGGATCTTGCTCAAGTGACATGCTTTTATGAAATAACGATAATGATATTATAATTATCACTATACCTACTTATTGCACAATTCTCGTTCGATTTCTGTGTTTTACGCAAATTGATATAATTCGAGCAGTTATGAAGGCAATTCGGCCGAAAAATTGCGTCGTTGTGAAGGTCAAACTTTCATATATCACCTACTATGTATTGCTTGAGACATACTATAATATTATGTATTTTATAAAAAGCCTCCCAAGTAGTGTTCTTACTTGACTCAAAGGGGTATATTCCCATTTACCCTCACATTGATGCAAATTACCACAAGTTATTGTTCAACTTCAAATTGCTTTAAACTGCATTTATTTTTATTCAAACACCTACAGAGCAATCGTCACAAAAATAAAATATCTTTTCCAACTAATAATACAAGTCAATTTAATAACAGTGTGTTTTGTATGGCTCCCCGTATATTTAACCACTTGCCAAAAACAATTATTAACTGTGATGAAATAAATTTATTCAAGTATAATCTGAGAAAATTACTGTTGGAAAAGGGATATTATGACGTCAAGGAGTTTTTGGAGGACAAATTATAATTTTGATCGAAGTTAAGACTAACTATTAATAAGTTTTTGAATGTTAGAAATATAAAATTATAATTAAAATATTATTATTTGGAACTGTTATATGCTATATAATATGCTAATATTTGACAAAATTTGTAAATCCGACAATTTAAAATGAGAGACTTTATTGTTCCTTTTAAAGTAATATGTTTAACAATAATTAACTTTTTATAAAATTTGCATGCCTGAAGGTGACACATGGAGCACTTATAATTTTAGTAACAATAACATCTGTAAACTTGTATTCACCCATGTGAGCGAATAAATGATTTGATTGATTGATTGATTGATTGATTGCTGTGTAGAATGCAAATTCCCTTCTTTACCAGGTGGCAACTGGGAATTTATTCCTAAATGCCACCTGGGGGCTAACATGTGGAGGCAAATGAGAATATACCACTCAAAGGACTCTTGGGTTTGACCCTACGAATAATTGACCCTAACAAGTTGTGTTAGCCAAACACAAAACATGACACTATCGTGTTTTGATAATTATGTTACCATTCTCAAATCAAGTTTTCCGCTTTACTAAATAAAACAAACGTTAAAGTCCTCGTATTATAGTTTATTTTTATAAGAAAATCATTTCCATACATTCATCCTTCTCCACCTATATATATAAATACATTGTAGTTATGCGTCTGCATACAGCATCTCAAAAATAGCATTTGCTAGTCAAGAAATTAGCTAGCATAAATTATAACTACATAAATTCAATAACTACGGATTTATTTATATTACATTACACGTTTATGATTCCATATTTATTAAAGTCTATGTTCAACACTATTGAGATAATTTTTGAAAATTACATAATGTAATACATTGGAGTCGCTATAAAGTTTTAATTCCATTCGTGGCCGGCCATTGGCGATCGGCAATAGACTTATATTTATTTATTATAATAACATAAAAATATATTTATTACTAACATGTAATAAGACCAGCGAAAAGCGAGCAGCAATGTGATAATATGAGCCCCTTTTCCTAATCACTCTTCACGACATTAAGGTACTGTCTACACGAGCGAAATAGTCACGAAAACGACGCGACCTCTAGCCGTGACCTGATGAAGGACGTTATTGTCCCAAACTATGATTGAGTTTACTTTGACTAGTTCTGTAAACTTAGCCGTGAAACATTATAGATTTAAAAAGACAACGCTCAATTCGTATCGTTCATACAAGCATTGCTCTAAGATTATCACCGCATGAAAACACAAATTCCGCGGAAAATAACATCGCGACAAATTCGCTCGTATAGATAGCCCCTTATTGCATAATATTGCCTCGCCAATGTCCCAGCTTTGATTCAGACACCTCTCCGAAAGACCCTATCTTAACTTATTATAATTCCAAAATAGTATATAATTTGGTACAAGCACATCTTACGTCCACCCACAAGGTGGACAGACGACCTTATAAAGGTCGCCGGAAGACGCTGGATGCAGGTCGCTTCCAACCGGTACATATGGAAGTCCAAAGGGGAAGCCTATGTTCAGCAGTGGACGTCCAATGGCTGAGATGATGATGATGATGATGACATCTTACATCTTGCTTTAATATTTTGAAATACATTGACTATTAAATTTATATAGATTAGCCAAGATAAGGTCTTACGGCGAATCTATACTTGTGAACAAACGAATCGATTGATCCGGTGTTATAGCTAAACGCGAACTTACGGTTGTAGCAAGACTTAACCATATCGTTTCATCATAATAGGCCAATCATGACCACAGTGATACCACAGCCGCACTATATAAAAAAACCATATCGTTTGCTATCAATAATATTGATTGCCAGCAGTACTGTAGTACTGTAATTGATTGACATGAGTTAATCCCATGTGCTATCGTAAGTCCGCGTTTTGTTATAACGGGGAAAAAATACCTAAAAGTACAGTAGAAGTTTCAGTCGATTCGCTCACTCGCTAGTACATCAAAATGATCCTTTCAATAAACATAAACGACACAATCACATAAAAGCAAATACAACTATCATAAGTACGAAAAATCTTAACGTAAAAAAAAAACAGCTGGCACGATGAAGATCTAGACAAGTTACATATTACAATTAAAGTTAATTTACTGTAAAAAATCATACATGAAAATATGTATGTTAAATAACAATATACACAATAAATTAGTATGGAATGTTATAATAAATATTTTTTCCATTTTTTTGTTCATTAATGGCCGGCAAACAAAACTCGATAAAAAAATAACTTTTTCGTAACATAAGAACAAATATTATATTTCTATACGTAACTGTATAAACAATAATATAATCGAGTAGGCCGCAAAAATATTTCTGTATCCACTATTTAAATATACAACATTTTAGAAAAAGATGTAGCAATATATATTTTTGGATTAAAAAAAAATAAATCATAAAATTTCGAATTCCCACAGGGATTACTGGATGAAATTTTAACAAATACGAATGAAATTCCTTACTTTTATTCATTCGGCTTGACGGGTACATCATCTTAGGAAATACTACACCTTTTTCTAGTACATTGTAGTCCTATACTCGTTACATTTCAAGTATAATCGATTCGCGCGGGATTTTAAGAACATTCATTCATTGTCAAACAGACATTTTCAATTTCTGTTGTATTTCAACAAAAATATCTCATCAAATTGTAAATAATTTTGAATCTCATAAACCATCACAGTTTCCAGCATCGATTCAGAATTCGTCCCCAAAAAGTTACTAAACTTACTTTTTACACATAATATACGAGAATGAATAATGCTTTTTGAGGACAAAATATTACAATGGGTGCTGACAATTGCGACAGACAAACAGCAAAACCATTAAAACGCACATAGCGATTATTTGTCGCGATTTTCTTTGACGGCAAAATTTATCCCGATTTGAAAAGAAATGACGAATATCGCATGTGCTTTTAAATTCACAAGACATTTTTCCATTCCCTTTATAAATATTATCCCGCGCGAAAAACACAATGATTTTATTTATTTATGTCCGAAATAAAACCCTAATAAGCGGCGTAAACTAAACGTCGCACAAATCTCATCAGGTCATGTCAGTCGGAACGTTGCAATAATTATAACAATACGGAGAGCGGCGCTTTACGTATGTAGTTTGGACACCAGCGTCGATCTGTAATAGAAATATATTGAAATTAGATTGTGAGCATGTTTAGCAAGACCGATGTAATTAACCCTTAATTGGTCGCGTGGGGTGTCATACACCCCAAAGCAACTTTCCAGACTCATAACATTTGTAATGTTGAATCTAGCATGCTGATTTTTTTGATAGCTTCCTAAATAATTGTAAAGTACACGATTAAGTTGCAAGCGGAGCTCGATTGTGATCGATTGGGCTCATAAAGCGCGTTTGGGGTGTCCAACACCCCAGGCGACTGTTTACGTAGTCCATATTTCACGTAACAATAATTATATTATTTCCTATTTTAGTTATTGGATATTGAAAAATAAGAAGTTTAATGTTTATTTCATTAATCGGGGCCCATCCCGCAGTCACTTTAATGTTAATTTTATGATAATAATTTGTAAATCTATACTTAACATGTACAAGTGGCAAGTTCCGATAAATAAAGTTAACATGAATTCAAATGGCTAAAGTATGAAAAATTTAAAGTTTAATGTTATTTTCGAGGTAATGTTGTGGTATATTTGTGAGATGAGTAGTAAAATTCAAAACTTTGTTTTAAAACTACCCTTCAAATACCTAAAAATGTTTCAGGACTTTCAGGACCACGAATCTGTTTTTGAAACAGGAAGGTCGTAGTCATACAACTGGTCTCATATTTGTCCTAAAACGGAGGATATAAAACCAAAGGCTGGATGCTCTAAATGCATAAACATTTTGTGCAATGACCATATAATTGAAGACTGCCAAAATTGTTATGAAAAAAACTAGTACCTATAAAAAGTTATTTTTCAGTGTGAAAAACAATATTAATTGTATTTGAAATAAGTTTAAAAGTTGATTAATATGTGTGTTCAAATAATCCTCTTAAAAAGTGTGAGATTTTGCAAATATTTCATATTTTAATCAAATATATTGATTCAGGGTGCTTAACACCCCACGCGACCGTTTACGTAATTTTTTAGGCGCGCCCAATTAAGGGTTAAAAACAGAAATAACGGTCTTAAACATCTAGTATTTCATTTATATTCATCACCATTATCTCATCCATAGGACTTCCACTGCTGAACATAATATGTAGGTCTTCCCTTTAGACTACCATGTAACATATGTATATACCAGTTTTTTTTTTTTTTTTATACAAGATAGGCCTACGTTTGACCACATCCCACCTGATGGAAAGTGAAAATGCGGTCGACGATGGATCACGTAAGATGCCTAGAAAGGTACCTATTCACTCGTGCCTTGAAGATATCCAAGTCCAGTTGGAGGCGACCTGCATCCAGCTTGTGGGTGGAGGTCCTACACTTTGTTTGCTAGTCCGTGGTCTCCTCTCGAGCACTTTTCGACCCCATAGGCGATGTCACTTCCGATTCGGTTTTACTAGCCATTCGCAGAAGTCTAAACCATTATTACGGACGCTGTTTGAATCATCTTTTATAGATGTAAGAGGCAAATGATGATGATGAATTACGGACCAATTACTATTCAGTATTATGTTTTTTAGTAGATCAATCAGCGTTCCGTCAATCGCATTAGTTACTTGCACGCGTCCAGCCGCAGAACCGATAACCGATAACACGTCTACCCCGTGTTCTAGAGTGGAGACCGCGTCTCGGCAAACGTAGTGTAGGGCACCTTGGGCGAGATAGGGCGATGATATCCGGAGGGTCGGTGGGAGTGGTTGGAGGAGAAAGACGGAGGACCGAGTTGAGTGGCGTGCCATCGGGGAGGCGTATGTCCAGCAGTGGACGAACATAGGCTAATGATGATGGGTCCAGCCGTCGGCCGCGTCCGTCTCTAGCACGAGGGGTCACGTGGTGCAGTGTACAGCGGCTGTACTCACAGTGTTCAGTGTTGTTGTGCGTCGGCGTAGAGCGTGGTGGCGATGTACGTGGTGGGCACGAACCCCTCCTCGCGCGTGTGGTGCCGGCGCACGCGCGTCCAGCCGTCGCCCGCGTCCGTCTCTAGCACGAGGAGCCGCTCGCCGCACTCCATGCGCATCGTCGATCCGCTGCCTATACCTGGAACCAAAATGACTTAGCGGTTACTAAAGTTCAGAGCTTTTTGGGATGTATGAAATGTCATGACTTGACTTTATTGACATACATCGTTACGTAGACAAATAGGCCTAGCACAATGTCCAGAGTCTTGCGTTGCTGTATCATACCTTCTAGTGCTGCAGTTGTGTGGCCGGATTTGTTGCAAAATGGTGCGTGTGTCTGTGTGCGTGTACATACCTTCAAAAGCGTACAGCGCTCGGCTCGGCTCGGCTCGGGGGAGCCGCCGGCCGCTCGAGCCGTCACCACGTTGGTGATAGTAGCAGTAGGAGGAATCAAAGTGACGAGTACCCATCAATGTGTTCGACGAGTCTCTGTGTGTGTGTGTGTGTGTGTGCGCGTGTACGTACCTTCAAAAGCGTACAGCGCTTTACAGTAGCCCACAGGCTGCAGATCCGGCTCGCAGTAGTAGAAGTTATCAAACTCGGAGTCCCTGTCGTCGTGCTCGTGTTCGTCGTGTCCGTTGGCATGTTCATGATGGTCCCCGTGCGCGGCGGCCAGCTCCCCTCCGAGGCCGGACTCGGGCGAGCCGCCGGCCGCTCGAGCCGTCACCACGTTGGTGCCGGTGCCGGTGCTCACGGACGATTCTGATGCTGATCGAGAGAGGGACTCGCTGTTGTTCGATCCGATACTGGAATATAAGATATAGACGTCAATTTTATGCACATTGGTCATCGCTGAATGATATTATATATGTAACCAAATATTTAATGTACCAAATTGTAAACATACAATTTGGTACATTGACTATTTGGTACTTTTGGTTGGTTTTGTGCTTTACGCTACAGTGACAGGCACAAAAACAAGTTGACATTGATATACACACAATCTGAAAACAAACAATACAAAGGGCTTATCAACATCCTTATTGGCGATCAGTAGGAGGATGTTCCCATATAGTATGTAGGTTTGTTCCCCGATAGTAGTAGGTACCTGCCGCCCGCCTGGCTGCTGCACTGGGACAGCAGCGCCTCGTACGTTGTGCAGCTGGCTGTAGGTTGTTGTTGTGTAATGTAGTAGTATAGTGTACCTGGTGGGATGGTGCGGGTGCGCGCCGTTGGTCCGGGCGGCGAGGTGCAGCGTGGGCGCGCCCGCCTGGCTGCTGCACTCCGACAGCAGCGCCTCGTACGTTGTGCAGCTGGCTGTAGGTTGTTGTTGTGTAATGTAGTAGTATAGTGTACCTGGTGGGATGGTGCGGGTGCGCGCCGTTGGTCCGGGCGGCGAGGTGCAGCGTGGGCGCGCCCGCCTGGCTGCTGCACTCCGACAGCAGCGCCTCGTACGTTGTGCAGCTGGCTGTAGGTTGTTGTTGTGTAATGTAGTAGTATAGTGTACCTGGTGGGATGGTGCGGGTGCGCGCCGTTGGTCCGGGCGGCGAGGTGCAGCGTGGGCGCGCCCGCCTGGCTGCTGCACTCCGACAGCAGCGCCTCGTACGTTGTGCAGCTGGCTGTAGGTTGTTGTTGTGTAATGTAGTAGTATAGTGTACCTGGTGGGATGGTGCGGGTGCGCGCCGTTGGTCCGGGCGGCGAGGTGCAGCGTGGGCGCGCCCGCCTGGCTGCTGCACTCCGACAGCAGCGCCTCGTACGTTGTGCAGCTGGCTGTAGGTTGTTGTTGTGTAATGTAGTAGTATAGTGTACCTGGTGGGATGGTGCGGGTGCGCGCCGTTGGTCCGGGCGGCGAGGTGCAGCGTGGGCGCGCCCGCCTGGCTGCTGCACTCCGACAGCAGCGCCTCGTACGTTGTGCAGCTGGCTGTAGGTTGTTGTTGTGTAATGTAGTAGTATAGTGTACCTGGTGGGATGGTGCGGGTGCGCGCCGTTGGTCCGGGCGGCGAGGTGCAGCGTGGGCGCGCCCGCCTGGCTGCTGCACTGGGACAGCAGCGCCTCGTACGTTGTGCAGCTGGCTGTAGGTTGTTGTTGTGTAATGTAGTAGTATAGTGTACCTGGTGGGATGGTGCGGGTGCGCGCCGTTGGTCCGGGCGGCGAGGTGCAGCGTGGGCGCGCCCGCCTGGCTGCTGCACTCCGACAGCAGCGCCTCGTACGTTGTGCAGCTGGCTGTAGGTTGTTGTTGTGTAATGTAGTAGTATAGTGTACCTGGTGGGATGGTGCGGGTGCGCGCCGTTGGTCCGGGCGGCGAGGTGCAGCGTGGGCGCGCCCGCCTGGCTGCTGCACTCCGACAGCAGCGCCTCGTACGTTGTGCAGCTGGCTGTAGGTTGTTGTTGTGTAATGTAGTAGTATAGTGTACCTGGTGGGATGGTGCGGGTGCGCGCCGTTGGTCCGGGCGGCGAGGTGCAGCGTGGGCGCGCCCGCCTGGCTGCTGCACTCCGACAGCAGCGCCTCGTACGTTGTGCAGCTGGCTGTAGGTTGTTGTTGTGTAATGTAGTAGTATAGTGTACCTGGTGGGATGGTGCGGGTGCGCGCCGTTGGTCCGGGCGGCGAGGTGCAGCGTGGGCGCGCCCGCCTGGCTGCTGCACTGGGACAGCAGCGCCTCGTACGTTGTGCAGCTGGCTGTAGGTTGTTGTTGTGTAATGTAGTAGTATAGTGTACCTGGTGGGATGGTGCGGGTGCGCGCCGTTGGTCCGGGCGGCGAGGTGCAGCGTGGGCGCGCCCGCCTGGCTGCTGCACTCCGACAGCAGCGCCTCGTACGTTGTGCAGCTGGCTGTAGGTTGTTGTTGTGTAATGTAGTAGTATAGTGTACCTGGTGGGATGGTGCGGGTGCGCGCCGTTGGTCCGGGCGGCGAGGTGCAGCGTGGGCGCGCCCGCCTGGCTGCTGCACTCCGACAGCAGCGCCTCGTACGTTGTGCAGCTGGCTGTAGGTTGTTGTTGTGTAATGTAGTAGTATAGTGTACCTGGTGGGATGGTGCGGGTGCGCGCCGTTGGTCCGGGCGGCGAGGTGCAGCGTGGGCGCGCCCGCCTGGCTGCTGCACTCCGACAGCAGCGCCTCGTACGTTGTGCAGCTGGCTGTAGGTTGTTGTTGTGTAATGTAGTAGTATAGTGTACCTGGTGGGATGGTGCGGGTGCGCGCCGTTGGTCCGGGCGGCGAGGTGCAGCGTGGGCGCGCCCGCCTGGCTGCTGCACTCCGACAGCAGCGCCTCGTACGTTGTGCAGCTGGCTGTAGGTTGTTGTTGTGTAATGTAGTAGTATAGTGTACCTGGTGGGATGGTGCGGGTGCGCGCCGTTGGTCCGGGCGGCGAGGTGCAGCGTGGGCGCGCCCGCCTGGCTGCTGCACTCCGACAGCAGCGCCTCGTACGTTGTGCAGCTGGCTGTAGGTTGTTGTTGTGTAATGTAGTAGTATAGTGTACCTGGTGGGATGGTGCGGGTGCGCGCCGTTGGTCCGGGCGGCGAGGTGCAGCGTGGGCGCGCCCGCCTGGCTGCTGCACTCCGACAGCAGCGCCTCGTACGTTGTGCAGCTGGCTGTAGGTTGTTGTTGTGTAATGTAGTAGTATAGTGTACCTGGTGGGATGGTGCGGGTGCGCGCCGTTGGTCCGGGCGGCGAGGTGCAGCGTGGGCGCGCCCGCCTGGCTGCTGCACTCCGACAGCAGCGCCTCGTACTTGTGCAGTTGGCTGCGCAGCTTCTTCAACTTGTCGCAGCACTCGTTCAGTTGACCTGATCACATAATATACACTTTGTTACATATTTTACACTAGATAAAATAGCGGGCTATGCTCGGTGTCTCTCTGAAGATCGACAGAGAACCAAAGTTAGCGACATAGCAGAAAGGATTAACAAGCTGAAGTGGCAATGGGCTGGTCACATTTGCCATAGAACCGATAACCGTTGGGGTAGACGAGTTCTCGTGTGGAGGACGAGTGGAGACCACGTGCCATGATATCCGAAGGGTCGCTGGGGGTGGGTGGAGAAGACAGAGGATCAAGTTGAGTGGCGTGCCATGGGGGAGGCCTATGTCCAGCAGTGGACGAACATAGGCTGATGATGAAAATAGCTTGCGGCACGTGTCGCCGAGGAGTCTCACACAACGCGACGTTTTTGTCTCGGCTTATGCATGCGAGAGGCGCTCGCGCCCAATTTGGAGCCTAAATTAAACGTTATAATATTCGGTTAATTCTGAAAAGTGTTTAGGAGTATTATGTATGTGTTACCTTCAACAGTCATGGGGTCGCCTAACGCGGGGCTGGTTTCGTATACGCCCTTCATTTTCATTAGGCCTTCCATGGCGGCTTGCTCCTGAGCGACCTGAAAACACACAAATCTCATTTGAATTAAGTATTCTTGATCTCAACTAATTCTAGTGTTCATGTTTTATGATTTGGTTTTTCTGTGGAAAGCCCCAGGGAAAAGAATTTGCCCGGTTAAGTTTAGTTAACCCATTCTGACCTGATTTTATTTTGGGTTCTAGAAATATGTCATATATTGTTGGTAGCCAATAAAAAATTTAAACAGACAATTATTGGGTTCCACATGGTACCGCTAGGTTATATTTTAAATTTTTATATTTTTAATATCACCTGTACACTGTACATGCACAACTTAAGCAATATATAATAAATATTATACGTACCTGTTTACTTAACTCTAGCACCTTGGCTTGTAATTTCTTTTTCTTTTGGTTCGGTGGCAAGTCTGAGTAATCCTCCTTTCCGTCCGTCGACATGTTATTCTGAAATTCAACTATACTTTTAGTTTACAATAACAAAAATAATTCAACACCAACCACCGCAAACTCAACTAAAATCTTTCTAATTTACTTTACATTTACATTCAAAATAATATCACACTTTGCTCAGAAATTTACTATTTATTTCATAACACAGATTATGGATACTTTCATATTATCAAACACATAAAAGGAACTCTTTCAACCGATTGTAATTTAAATCAGTTGCCATTTTCTTCTCACAAATATGTTAACACATTTTCTAATTATGATTATCACTTTTACATAATAAAATATGTATTGTAAAACACAAACTAAGTTGTGTTTTATTTACAGTGAACTTTGGGTTCAATCATAATAGGTAATTTTTATAAGGATACCACAAAGACAAAAAAAAACTATAACTACGAGTAGAATTATTATAATAATTAGATTACAATTATTTCAATCACAACACAATAATACTTTATCTATAATATGAACACACAATATTAGAGATTACAGATTAAATGCCATAGGAGTGCGCTGAAACAGAGACATGGTAGGCCGTGCAAGCATGGTAGATGTTAGGGGAAGCCAAGCCAAACATGCGGACGGAATACTATGGACTGTGATATGTATGGGTTTTAACTTTTTAACTTATTATTGAAACCTATAGTCCAAGATTTTTCTCATATTTTCACTTTTCTTTAGCTTTGTAATATTTTAAGCGTAAGGACAACGTCATGTTTTGTGCTAAAGGGTTCTTTCCAAGATTACAACGCCGAAACGCTTGCATTGATTGTGCTAAATCGTAAATCAAAAGTAGATGCTTTTCAGATAAACTTTCTTGATCGATTGACACGAAATATTTACTGAAATGTACTTATTTAGTGTTAATTGTTTTCTTTGTTGCAATAAAGAGTTATCTATCTATCTATCTAATATTTGGGATAGTACACAACATAAACGTTAAAGATTAAGTAGTAACTACTGTTTCAATATGCATCGTTGAGATGACAAATTAATAACTAGCAAGCAAGCTTCGTCGCTTAGTTAACTTATTTTGTAATTTTCTAATTATCGCAAAATCTTTGGATGTAACCCATAAATGCCACAGAGACCACAGCAAGTCACGTCTCGCGACACTGACCTTGATAGAATTGCACGCCTCGACAATCTTCTGCGGCCAAAGCGTTAGGCGTCGGGTACGGGAAGCAAACAGATTAAATTAAATGAGGGTTGAGACAGCTTACAGGAGAGTTCCAAACGCAAAGTAAAATGTGGCGTTCGTGTTTCATGATGGGATTCACTTGTGAACGAGTGATAGGGATTTACAAATGATTCATTTAAGCGCAGCAGATAAAAGACATTTACAAATGCTTGAAAAACTGTTATATTATTTGCTTTATTGATGGAAGAACGATATATCGTAAAATGATTTTCAGTCTCTGAAAATATTTTTAAGTGTAGAGTAAATTTCTATATTTTGATATCTATTCCGGACTCCGGGCCAGATTGAGTACTCCAGTTCAATACACAAATTCTGATGCCTTGTGAGTCTTATTTCTAAATATTATTTTGAGAATCGCGTTGTTCTTCTAGCAATCTAATTGTATTTGATTTTATCATAGTAAATATTTAAAATTTCAAATTAGGTACCTAACTATTTCTTTACTTTTCCAAGCATTTGAAGATGAAATGAAATGATAATATTTCCTGTCCTTTGCTTTGCTTGCCAATTAGCTTCAAACTATCATCGCAAAAACGGTTCACAAGTGCATCATAACGTGTTAAAGTTCAGTAAAGACATAATAAAAATAACAATTAATATTACAATAACAAGTGCATTGTTTGATGAGTTGTTTTAGAGTAGATACGCTATGATTCATGCTATCCCCTACCACCGTAGGTTAACTTACATGTATTGTGGGCGCCGTCAGCGTAATATATCATATACCCATGTTAGGTGGGGATCGAACGAGGAGTTGAAATATAAAAACAAATTAGTACCTCCAACATACACAAATAAATATAAAAAACTGGAGTATGGTCATAGTTCGTACTGACATGTCAGTGAGTGTGAAAAGTTGCATTTAAATTATCATTTATTATAGTCAAGGTATATCCATTACACATATTATAAATTAATATTAAAATCGACAAAATAATAATGGAATTAAATAAAACATAAATAAATTAAATTATTATTCCTACATGTTTTTTTTTTACTGCCACACAATTTTCTGGCAAGCTTCAGACTGACAATCAGCATCTACATATTTTAAGACATGGAATTGTTTTTGCTTATTTAATGCAAGAAAATGACTGCTACGAATAAGACACGTTCATATGATAAAAAGCAATACGTCGCGCCGTTTCATTAATTTAGCAATTTTATACAGATTTTAAAAGTCCTATCATATGCAACACTGAACTGCACTCGTCATCCTGAGAAAAAACCTATTAAAACTCATATAATACTCAATAATTTAATGTAAACAATTGCGTAGGCAATATATGTGTTTACATTTAGTTCCAAGTAATTATGAAATCATGTTTTGATATATTATTGAAAACATACTATTGTAGTCATAACATACCTACTCGTACAAGTATTAGTCAATCATACTAAGGGCTAGTGTTCCTTAAACAAAAATATTATTACCATTTTGATGTATGTTATAACATCGAGTAAATTTATTGGCTCCAGTAGCATAATAGCTATATATGAATGCTATATATTAGCATTCAGCCATGTCATCATCGGACAGATATCTACTATAAGTATCTATTTTTGCTAAATTCTGTTGTTGCTCTGATCTTAAAACTAGGCAAGTTCAACACAAAACATCCCCCCCCCCCCTGTTTTCCCCCTTTCTGTTCATCAACAGTTCTTATAAAGAACTTAGTGCCACAGAGGAACGTAGTGACAGTTTTTTAATTAGTAAAAAGTAGCAATATATGGCAAAAAACAAATTGTATCAGAAACACATACCCTTAACTAATAGGTAACCCACTTAGAACAAGAGAAATTCTCAAGTTGTCATCCATTATCCACGACTTGCATGACATAATTTCTTTGTAAACAAAAACTGATTCACTCAACAAATATGTGTAAATGTGTAAACCAAGACCATACTCCAGTTGTTCAAATAATAATTGTAATGAAGCGAATATAATCGTAACGAGGGTTTCGTAATCGTACTGTAAATAATAACTTTGTCATTCTCCATGCTTGTACAGTGTACAGTAATGCATGGTTTCACCAACAATCCACGTTTGACAAGTTAATTTCTTGCTTTACGGTGTAAAACAAGTTACATAGGTTGAAAATCGCTCGACTGATTACAATAAAATATTGTATTGGAAAGATTTTCCAAATCGGTTCGTACTTCTTCGATAAACAGTTACAAGTGAATTAAATTAAAAATTTAAAAAAACCCCCAACGCAATACGTAATTCACCATTTTATGATGGCGGCCATCTTGGATTTTAAATTTTATATAGTGGGCTGTAATCTACTCGTTAAGCCCTTTCATTTGATACCCATATTGAGGGGGTCGTGGAAGAAAAAAGTAATCCGCCATTTTGTAGCGGCGGCCATCTTGGACCGATTTTCACCAAACATGGCTAAGAACACTCTCGACTAACTCTACTTTCAAACAAAAAAAACTAAATCAAAATCCGTTCATCCGTTTGGGCGCTACGATGCCACAGACAGACACATACACACACACACACACACACACACACACACAGACAGACAGACAGACAGACAGACAGACAGACAGACACGTCAAACTTATAACACCCCGTCGTTTTTGCGTCGGGGGTTAAAAATACTGAATTTAGTCAAAATCTTTAGTAAGTTCAGGAGGTTTACAAAAATCTCCTCCTTTACTTGGGAGTCGGTCATAAAAGTTTTAAAACAGTAAAGCCCGCATGTTGATGAGGACGGCCAAGTCGACGTTAAGTTTGAAAGCTTTAGCGGTAGTATGATATAAAAATTATTGTCTACTATTATAGCAATATCGCGTATTTTGTCGCTGACATGATAAAAAAAAATCTTCCAGACGAAGTAATGAATGTTTCATTAGACACAGTCAATAAATGTATCTACTTTTATGGATTGTTGGCGAAACACAACAAAATAAATGAATATCTGAACAAGCACAATTCAAGCAGCCCCATCAACCATATAAATGCTAATATGTAAAAAATATTCATTTTATAATAATCGATAATAATAAAAAATGCTAGAAAAACACATTCATACGTATTAAACCGCACGCCAATACCTTCAGAGGTCAATCGAGTTTTAGTCATAGGTCATGTAACAAACCTTGAGAAACTAGTAAGAAACACGTTTCGAAGTTTTTGTCTGCGTTTAGTGCATATCAATGTGCAATTCTAATAAATAATAAGCTCAGTGACTGGTCCCGATGAACGAGGGAAAAACCATTGGAAAAACGTAGATACACAATAATAATATAACATGAACTATCAATTAATTAGGACGAATTTCCTTTGTCACCACTCTACTACGTTCTTTCAATGAGAAACCGCACATAATCCCTTGTAAAATGGAAAGCACTTCGGTTCAAACGATGTACCCTTGACATAGTAATAAATCGTTCACGCTGTACTAAACGCAGTTTAAATACGTTTCTCTTTCTAGGCCATAGAAAAGTTAAAGTATCTCTTAATATACTTGCAAGCAATAGCTCAAAAATGTTTGACCACTGAGATGTTTGAAGTGAATCTTAGAATATTACCTATTCACTAACGAACTACATTTAAGTTATTCATAAATGAATTCGTCGACACTCGAACATAGGTCTTACATTAATGTCTTATTTGAAACTAACTCTACAAAGAGAAGATAAAATTGCTCCTATAAGTAAAACTATAGGCATGACAACAAGGCAAGCATTTGCATACAGAAGAAGAAATAATCTCGCCTTTTACGTACAATCAAATAAAATCTTCGAGCGAATCGTCGTTTAATAATTAAGATCGCAATCGGTGTCGGTCATTGTCAAGTAGGCGAGGTAAATGTCCTATGACTTCACTGAAAATCGTGCCGGAATACGGCCATAATGAATGCATGGGGAAACGGTTTTGCCCAGTGGGTGGTAACTAGCTTCGACCGAAGTCTACCACTAGTATTTATAAAAGTATAATACTAGGTTTAAGTAACCATCATCCTAAATAAACTGAATGCCGTAGGTACTACTTTTAAAGCCTAGTATACCTATAATGGTTACTGAGCCCTTTTATAGTATTCATTTAGCGTTGTTTCTAGGTACTTTCTTAGTAATAAACGTAAGTAATAGTAGTTAATTAACGTTTTATGAAGATTGAATCTAACTATTCAGGAGCCTTTTAAAATAGTTATTAAATAATAATTAAATTTTAAATTGAGCACTTTTATATTGAAAGTGATAATAAACTTTTAAGTTTATTTGTAATTATCTTTTGCAGGAGACTTATTAAAGCTTCCATGTAAGAAGTCCTTTTCAGAAGTAGTTTATCAACTTAATAACCGTGTGAACCTTTAGACTATCAGCTGTTTGAGATGTGCTTAACAAAGGGAAACTATGGCGTCAGCCATAAGAGATCAGTTATAGCTTTTCTTTAAGTTTTCTCTTCCAAGTTCAAAACGTCAGTCGTTTTGAAGTTTAGGCTGAAAAACGTTATGCCACATTAAATTAGGACTTGGAAATTTTATGCGAGCCAATATGGATGCCTGTTACCTTAAGCGTTTTTGATCTTTTAGTGTTTCAAATATTATTTCCTGTCAAGGATACACCGTGAACCAAACACCCCATGATATTATGGCGACCACAAAATACATAGACAGAGGACAATATTACAACCAAACGGATAGCCCACACTTAAACCGATTTTAATGAAATTAGGAAAGAGACAAATCTTGGAAAAGACCATAGGGATAGTTTTTATACTATTTTAAATCGGAATAATAAAAATACAGCGGGACGTTACTTCCACCCAATATTGGGTACATCTTATTTAAAGAAAGAAAATACATTAATAGCCAATTTTGGTCAAATGACGAGGCTTAGCTGAGCCTTTGACCAACATCTTAGGCTAGCCTTTGGGCACCATCGCCTTATCTATTTAGTTGTCATTTTATAAAGATTAAAAAACAAAAAAGTAGTACTAATGACAATAAAAATTTACTTTACTTTATTTCCACATGTAAACTCACCTTATTAGATCCAAATATAGCCATAAGTCCGACCCGTTTCTTGATCCTGTTCCCAGAGACGGTCCCTCTGGCGGCGGTGAGATGGTTGTGCGTGTGCCTCGTGCTCGCCGCGTCCGTCGTGTCACCGCCGGCGGCTGTTTCGAACTGGAAGTCTTCCGGGGGCACGAAGCCCGACTTATACCTGTCTATCACTAGTTTTGTGTCCTGGAATGATTGAGACAAATTGGTTAGGATCACAGAATATAATTGGAGTTTATACTCCAACAGGTTACCCTACTTACACTGTCAAATTCAAATCACAATTTATAGGTTGTGTGGCTAACCTTTATGTTACAGTTTCAGGTCGCCAAGATTCCTACAAGACCTGCAACATGACCTAACGACTGCCTCCTACATATCTTATAGGAATCAGCCGGGACCCACAGTTTTACGTGCCTTCCGAAACACGGTAGCATCCAGGCGAAATGTTTTTGCCACACTGAGATTTGAACCCAGGGCCTCCAGACCACAAGCCGGACGTAATACCACTGGGCCACGGCCGCTACGAATATATCGATCGATGATGTTCAGTTAAGCCAGGGAGGGATTTAACCCGCCTTCTAGGTATAGTCTGCTGCCATCTAGAGTCTGTCGCAATCTACGGTCACATCGTCGCTTAACGCGCGAGATTGTGGTCAAAGGCTTAACTATATAATGAATAAAAAAAAACGTATATAAAGCCACATCTTAACACATTAATTGCGGAAAACACAACAGCTGGTTTTTTGAGGTCGGAACGCGAGTTTTGAAAAACACAAACGTTTTTTTTGTTAAAGGATTCTTCCATAAAAAAATAATTTCAGGGCCCTGGGATAGTTCTATAAAACGCCGACGCAGCGAATGTGTTAAATTTCTCTAGAGGTACTTTACAGGATGAAGATTTGAAGATTTGACTTGGCACAATTTTGCCCGATCGACGCAATACGTTATGTACTAATGCCTAATTTAATTTAATTTTTAATACTTTAAATCACTACGTAGTATAAAACAAAGCCGCTTCCCGTCTGTCTGTCTTCTTAAGTTTTTTTTTTAAATACACGTAAATATGCGACAAAAATGAATAACGCCTGTTGCCTTGTGTTGTTACGTAGATGTTATTAAGAATATCCTTAACATTGTTGGTAATTAAATATATTTGGTCAACAAATTTTATGACAGTTCATATACATACGTACACAATATACCCAATATTTTCAATAACACTAAAAACAGAGTTCAAGTATAAATTGATAAACATTCATAATCACATTATAATCATTCCTCTCGTATAAAGTCAGTTTACAAGTGTAATAATTACAAAAATAAATAAATATAGAACGCCTCAACCTTCAAACGCTACCAGCAATTAAGGTTACTAATATCAAATGTAAGAACATTTATCATAACTGACAATAAAACGCCCGAGAATTCATACCGAAGAATCATTACCCGCTTTCAAAATCATACAGAGATTTCACATTCTTTAGAGACAAATCACTTGATTTAATGAAAGATGCATTGGTCTTTGGAACGGGCATTTTTATTGCTATGTATGTACTTCATATGGATCATAATCATTCTGAAAGTTTACCACTCCCTGGAGCGGATTTATTTTAGGGTTAGTTGCAGTATGCTCTAGTCTCATTTCGCATCGTTCCAAATGCCTACCAATAAAGGAAAGAAAAGTGTCTAACAAGTGAAATTTTAAAAATACTTTTTAAAAACAAGCTTTTATTATTATTACTATCTAGCACCATAAAGTACTCGTCAAGACGAATCAAATGAGCCCAAACTCGATGGGGTTGCGTCGTTTAATTACGGAGTTCCTATGGCCACCTTCCAGCTCCATCATCAGATCAGCTCCATGTCATAATAATATTGCATTGTCATCCGATTTATGCATGCATGCAAAATTTCAACTCAGTCGGACACCGGGAAGTGGGTCAAATTTAACTTGCAAGATTTGATTACAGACAGACAGACAGACAGACAACAGACAAGTGAAAGTAAATAAAAGCTTGTAATAAATTGTATCAATTTGTAAGAAAATAACACGTATAGCCACCAAACATGTTTTTATATACACCATAGCTGGTCTTCAAATATTTTCTAAAAATAACTGTCATACATATAAAATATAATATAAAACGTCATACATATAAATATAATATAAATATAATATATATATTGTAAAACGATGTACTAAACAGGAACAAAACAAATTTAAATATGTGTACAATATTATTGAACCGTAAATAATACATTTGAAGGATATTATGTCATTGCAATTAATTTATAGTTTAAATAATTAAGTATACATTATCTCGGATGGTCGAATGCTAAATATCTAATAATTTATTCATCCAATTATATCAAATTCCTGCATATTTATTAATTAATTTTAATAAAATAAAATATTATTTTTAACACTAATGAAAGTTATTTCTGTTATAGTTATTACAAGCTAAATATATTTTGTGGTGAAAGTGGCAAGTTAAAATTAATGCGTTACGCAAATATTACGTTGGATATTAAAAAAATGACATAAACAAATCGGATGGAACTCTCTTTATAATAATTTATCCCTTAATTAAAGCAATTCACGGATATTATTTATGCAATAACAAAAAAATAAATACAGTGTTTCTCTTTTTAATCATTTTGTTTATTTTTACACTACACGATTCGTGAGTATTTAGATTCATCATTGTAAACTCATTTTGTTTATGTTGATATCATGACAACTTTTAACAATTATAGAAAACTTGCTGCGCCCAGCGGTTTTACCCGCTTTACTTTGTAGCCTATGTGTTATTCCAGAGTCTAAGCTACCAAATTACAGCTCAATCTTTTTTATTTCATTTTATACATTATCTACTTAAATATATAAAAGGAAAGAGTGACTGATTGACTGATTGATCTATCAACGCACAGCTCTAACCACTCATCAGATTGGGTTCAAATTTGGAATACATATAGATTTTATGACGTAGACCGCCGCTTAGAAAGGATTTTGCCATGCGGGCAAAGCCGCGAGCGTAAGCTAGTTATAACTAAAAGCAAGAAATTATTAGGGTTTACTTACTTCTTTTTCGTTAATACTATTCGCAGCATGCTCCATACCGTCCAGACATTGCATTATAATAGGGAATACTTTTCTTTCTACGTCCACTGAACTCAACATGAAGTTCTTTATGTTTTTTATTCGTTTCTCGTCCAAATCCTGAAATAATAAAAAAAACATATTACTACATACAAACAATTAGGTAAATGTTCTAAGAAACTGCGTTCACATTAATACGATTCATACTATGCATGTATAACAAACACAAATCTTAGTAACTGAGCTACTCTTTTGAGTAGCTCGAATAAAGCAAGGCGGAAGGGTTTATTAAGCGAGATCCTCCCTGGGTTAGTAACCACAACCTTATCTAATATTCTGCCGCGAATCGCTCCGCTTAGAATGGTAAGGTTGTCAGGGAATATACAGTTACAGAGCTAATGAGACTCAGGTTCAGGTTTCAGGTCGCCAAGATCACTACAACGACTGCAACATGACCTAACGACTGCCTCCAACATACATAATTATTATCATCTTAGTCAAGAAGAGCAATTTTCAAAATAGCATCCTTATGTTGGTACTATCTTAGAATACAAATAGGTACACTGTTTTTTAAACTTTATTTCACATCTACCGGGTTGACAACGGATCCATAATATGAACATATAGTCATATAGAAGTAAACAATTTAGAAGTAAATGTACATAGTAATGTACAAACTTTAATGTCAAGTACTCTAGAGAATATAGGACCCCTTCTCGTTAGGGCCCCTTTTGATGAAATGAGTTTCTGTGCGGTAAAATATCACGAATGTGACTTAGGGCTGAATATTGAATACTAAGGGCACCATAGAAATAAGAAGGGCACGTTTAATTGTAAGGGCACGTGGCGTTTCTTTTTTTTTCTTGCAGCGTTACGTCAGGCGTCAAATAGTATTTAGTAAAAATGTAAAGAATTTACATGCATAATAAAAATATAGGTCAATTATTATTAGTCATAGAATTAATTATGATCATTTTAGTATGTTCTTTGACGCACGAGCCACAGAAATTACATAATCTGTCAAAAGACGCCAATGATGATGATAATAATTATAATCAATTCAAAATCAAAATTCATATATTCCACCGCAAGCTCTAAAATGTATTACTTATTTATTTATTAGTGGTTAATAATTTAATCGTCACTTTCGGAAAGATGCACAAGATGTCTTCATTTATGAGGGCGGTAAAAAAATCTTCTTTTTGCTCCTTCCTTCTCCTTCCTCAATTGATTGAAATGTGATAGCATGTTTTTTTGTTATTGCCTGGAAAAAATGCATTACGCATACCCTCCCATCGAGGGAATGGGAGGGTTATGTGGGACTCCCGTGCAACACAGCTACACGGTTTACCCAACAAAACGACCCGGCGGCACTCCCGCATCGTCTTAGTGACGGAGGACTGGGAATCGGCAGAGCCTTGCCATCTAGTATATGATAGCATGTAAGTTAGCTAATACCTGGTTAGGTTAAGGGGGTTAGCCCCTTAAATAACACACAATACACTTCGCAACGGGTAAAACTGCTGGCAAAATAGATCGAAAAGTATTCTACATTGACGATATTTGCAAGATGCGAATCAACGAGGAATATTTCAATATTTTTACTATTAAAATTGGTAAAATCAAAAGCTTATGAAAACTGCAATAGACGCAACGTGGTTTCAACCGAAAACCATATATTTTACTAAAATGGGCGTGTTAAAAATATGCGCTCCATTGTGACCCAGCTGGCGCTCAGCCAAAGTGCATTCAAAGCATAGCTATAGGTACCATAGGCAACATAGAGTAGCTAGGTTTAGTAGCAAATTCACATGATTCACCATACAAACGGTGAAATTTTACATTCGCGAAACGTTCCCAAATAAACAAACTCATAATTTTAAACAGTTTGCGTAAGAACGGAAATTAGTGGGCACTTGAGATTTAACAATTCACGTCTTGAAATGGTGAGCAGATCGGTATGAATGTATATTGAAGAAGTGACTAGACATAGACAATTATAGGCACGACACAATAACCTAAACTATTTTGAAAACGGACAAACCCTTTGCATATACAAAGTTTTTGACATCATCTATAAGAGAAGATTTGGAACCTCGCTCAGCAAACCAGATAAAGACTCAAAGTCTTGAACTTGCTCACTGTGCTACACTCACTCTCTGCTTTGATGGAAGGTGACGTTTGAAAATCATCGTTACGAGTTTAGCAGAATCTGTATTATATCCATTCCGCTTGCAGTGGAATGGGGGCATTAGTTTTAGTTCTATCACATTATGTGGTGCAGAAAAGCTCATAAAAGCTAAGCATAACTGTACCACTGAGCTTTAATGAGATGGCGTGTATCTTAATATTGAGGATCGTGACTTCTTTCATGTTGATATGCCCAAACTATCTTCTTCCACTGGACCCGTCTTCGGCTGTGTGGAGTACTTCGCTGACGAAAATTTCCAGTTGTTGCGTGACCTAGCATTTTGCCCTCTACTGAAGAGAGGAGTCGATTATATGAGAAGATAGATGAGCTGAACCTAAATGTTGACGACTTACCTGTAATTGTTTAAAGACATGTGGCAACCGTTGTTCGTAGTGCTGCCGTTGTGCCTCGTTTGTCTTCCTCAACTGTTCTGTGTACTCGTGTTTGGCCTCTTCACACGCTTGACTTCTTAACTTCATATTCGCTTTCTGTTTCTCCACTTCCGCTCGACTAAGAACATAAAAAAATTCTTCTAAATACCTATATTATAAAGAAGTGTGAATCATGTGTGTTTCACTGACAAATTTATCAACGCACAGCTCCAACATCTGAACGTATTTGTTATAACTTGGCACAGAGATAGATAATTTTAATATTGTGACGTAGACATCGGGTAAGAAAGGAATTCTTAATGCCTGTTGCCAATACGTAGCCGACTCTTTAAGAATCTCACTTGCCTTTTTAAAAACCCCATGTTGATAAAGACCTCAAGACCCCGTGTTAAAGATTGACATAATTATGTCTTAGAAAAATTTACCTACAATCTACAATGAAAAATCATCATTTAATATCTCAGGATGACAGGCGCAGTTTTTTTTTAACATTGGATCTCTCTCATTGGATCTTTCTGATAAAGACAAACACGAGGCTGACCTTTAGGTAAGTGGATTGCTGAACTTGTCACTCATTGTCAGAAAAAACAACATAACACTTGAATCAAAAACGTCGTCTACATTCTACATTGATTAGATGAAGAGCAAAGGAAATGGTGAAATATAGAAACGCCTTCACTCGCGTCAAAACTAAATTAGATTGGTCATCATCACATTCCATTAGCCACCTACGCAATTCGAGTGTTCTAATTTAGTAAACAAATCTGAAAGAAGTGGACCACTTTAAGCAGGAGGATGACATGCCAATCATAAATATAAGTAACTAGCTGTGCCCAGCGGTTTATTCCGCTGTATTATTCCAGGGTCTAAGCTATCTCTATACCAAATTTCAGTTTAATCGGCCTACCCGTTTGGGCGTGAAAGAGTAACAAACATACACCCAGACATTCTTACAAACTTTCACGTTTATAATATCACTAAGATGCCACTATTTTTCCTACTTGTTTTATACTGAATACCTACATTTGACCACATCCCACCTGATGGAAAGTACAGACGCGGTCAACAATGAATCACAAAATTTGCCTAAAGTGGAACCTACTCAGTTCCCTCGGGAAACAGGGATGACGGCAATGAAATGCAATAAACTTACGCGTTTTAAAATGATAGTCCTTACTTTTTGTTAATCATCCCGCTATCCTAACTTTAGCCAGATTTGCGAACAAAACCAACATGTCCCTCCCTATCAATTTAATTTTAAATGTATGACTTTTAATAAATATGAGATACGAGAGAAGACACGAGTTGAGATATCACGACTATTAACGTTCATCAAAAAGCCAAAGACCTGATGACATAAACATGCCAATTGAGCTAAAGGAGCAATTTGCAATCTGACAACGATTCGTGAAACTCTATCCTATTTAAGTATGGAGCTAATACATGTACTAGGAGTTTAGATTAAAATAAAAGGAGAAGATACAGTACAGGAGTCTCGCAAATGGACCAGTCCAATTAGGTTCACAATTTTTCTTTGTTGCTAGTCGACGCGGCAACCGACATTTTCCGACCCAGCAGGTCCAATGTAAAGTGTAATTCTGCAGACTAGACACGATTTTTCGACCTTTTCATTTCGTGAAGAAAAGGACTAAGAAGAGGAAGGCCAAAGTTTGGCTATAGCAACGATAGCGCGTACTGTATCTTCCTTTTATAATCTAAGACTAGGAGAGGAATTACATAATCACCTCAGATTAAGGTCGGCGTCAGCTTTTTGGAAGGTCTCGAGAGCTCGTTCGGATTCCCGTGCGGCGCGTTCGTACGCTCTCCGCGCTCGCTCCAAAGCGCCTATTGTAGAGTTCAAAACGCCCATCTGTTTGGCGCCTTCGTTCAAATGTTGCTGCAATAAGAGAATTATTTTTACATAAGCTAATAAATTTCTTAATGAATTTTAAATTTATGAAGGAGAGTCGACCCGCACTGATTGAAATTAACAAATTATCACATACCTAATAACACATGGTTCAAGAAGAAATTTGTTTGTGTATGTTTGCTACTTTTCATACATTTCATATTATAGACGTAATATGGAAATTCTATGTTCATCCATTTTACACAATAACTTTTAAAGCCTTCCTTGCTCGTTTTAAAGGTAGGTCTCGATATTTGAGTAACAAAACGCGGGTTCAATACACCGATATGGAATTATATTAGCGGATGCGGTCGCCGATGGACTGGTCCGATGGCTGCAATCTGCACATGCGATGAAAGCGTAATACGCGATATGAAATCTCTCGTAGATAGCTGCTCCAACAATATTGAAGACGTAAAACTGTTATTCTCGCTTTCGAATGTCTCAGGATGACGAGCGCAGTGTAGCGTTGCGTAGGATTTCGTATTGAAAGTAACAAAGTGTATTGTTATGGGCCGTAGCATTGAATATCAGGCGAATGTGATGCTCTAGTTTCGCTCATCATCCAATATTACAACGTTATCTTTGGCAGAAAGAAGGAGTCACTAAACACAAAATTGTTTTTTTAAAGGACTAATCGAGCATCTAAGTGCAACTGCAAACATCCTATATTTTGGTTTCTCATTATTTTTATAGGAGGGGAATTCTGCACATGAATATATCAGAAAATCAAAAAAAAACGAAATATCTGCTAAAGTGAGCTTTTCTAGCTCCTGTTTCAAATAATGCCCCAACTACACTATTAACAATCTTTGCACCATTTAAATTTGGACATCCCTAACATCGTAATCAGTTGTCAAATAAAATCCACTGGCATTTAGGTGATGCAAATAGTTGTTGGTTTTGATAGTTGTTCACCTTCCCATTTATGGAAACTGCATAGCGATTGGATGCAACTCAACCAAACGTTAGCAATATAGGTAATACGCATATTTTTAAATCTTTTTAGGGGGTGACACAACGGTAATAATTTTTAATAAATCAACCAGAAATTCAAGTTACTCTAATTTAGTGACTCTCCCATCTAGCGTTTTTCCTCTGCGAAAACTTCAGTTGTCACTGTCGCAAAATTAAATTGAACCTACATTTTTTAAAGTAAATCAGTCTTTAGGAAAAAATATAGGTATCCTAGGGCAATGTAATCAAACTTTACACATTTTGAGTTTTTTGATTATGATAAATTAGATTAGATAATAATTGTTGATTGGGTCGCTGGGAGCGCTTGGAGGAGAAAGACGGAGGACCGAGTTGAGTGGCGTGCCATGGGGGAGGCCTATGTCCAACAGTGGACGAACATAGGCTGATGATGATAATAATAATTGTTTGTAGTTTACCTTCCTCTCGTCTCGTAACTCCTTAGCGAGTAGATGCAACTCTCTGACCACATTCGACTGTAGATTCTCTGCGACAACCTCACGCTGTCCTGCGAAATCGCCCAACTCTTCCAGTAACTGTTTGAATGCTTTGCATACTGTGTACCTAAGGAAAATATCAAAAGTTAATGTTAATCTATCAATAAGGGAAATAAAGTAATACCAGATCCGATTAAAATGTACAGGAGTAGTAAATTTAGACTAGGTCATCGAAAATCTGTTTCACATAGAAAAGTTGTTAACCAAACTTATATGAAAAAGATTTTATTTTTGTTGTGTGTTTTGAGTGTCAGATTAGAGGCCAATACGAACGTATAATGAAGATCAAGATGGTTAATGGCCCATTTGAGAATGTCAACTACTTAACAAGCTACTCTTTATAAAGCAAACAAATCCGAACTTACTGATATTCATCCTCGTCTTTCTTTTTTGGTTGATAATTTTTGACCAGCCTCCTGCGAAGAAAGCAAAAGTTTAATATTAACTTGCTTAGTTAATTCATAATATGACCTAACAAACGAAATCTTATACAACACAAGATGTTGTCATCAAAGATCACCAATCTTGTTCAACCGCTTTAATATGAAAATGTTAATTATTATAATATACATAGAAAAGTAATAAATATTAATTTCGTAGTACGATATGACTACATCGATGAGACAACTAGCTTATCAGCGCTATTAATTAATCTGTGTTAAAATTTTGCTATGCATAATTAATTAATTACTTTATTTCGTACAAATACATCGGTAGGGGTGTACAGTTAATTTAATTTTCACCAGAAATCAGTATAACTTAGAATAGCACTACATGCGGTCTAAATTCAATAAAATACACTATACTATACTTATATCCAATTAACTAATGTACATTAGTATTTAAGTAGGTACCTACATAGGTACATACTTAACCCAATTCATGTTAGACCATTAGGTGTGAAAAGTGAAAAGCAGCCATAATAATAATATATCAAAACTTTCGCATTTTTATGTAAGTCGGATGGAATTTACGCAAATTAACGTAACTTAACGACTTAATGTAAACAAACATTAATCAGCCCACGAAACAAATTGATTATAATTTTTCTATGAATTTGATTAAAATTCTTCATTAAAATAAGCCATCTTATTTTACAGTAAACTAGTAAGTAACACAGTCAACGGTTAAGCAATTACGAAATAAACTTTCTCTAAGTTAAACTTAACTAACTGTATGTTTTTTTTTTTTTTTTTTTATATTAAGAGCGGCAAACAAGCAGTCGGTCCACCTGATGTTGAGTGGTTACCGACGCCTATGGACCCCTTCAACACCAGAGGCGTTAATGGAGCGTTGCCGGCCCTGGAAGACTTTATAAATACCCCTTTTGAATTTTGGTAGATCGAAAGATTGAGGGAAGACCCAAGAAGGAAGGTCGTTCCACATTTTACAGGTGCGTGGCAAAAACGAGCGAGAGAACCGGGATGTATGTTCTGTGGACCTACTCATATTACCACAATATTATATTTCGCTAAGCTGATTTATGTGCTAAAAAGTACTAAAAATCATACTTCAACGTATTAGGTCACGAATTAGGTTAAAAGTTGTAACAAACATACATACAAACTCTGTTACATTAGTGTAGTATCTGAACTCCTGTTTCATTTTATAAACATTCTCTTCTTCTTTAACCTATGGACCTTCTGTATCCAGAACAACAGAATCGGTTCATCTGTTTAAGCGTCAAAGAGTAACTATAATTAAATACACAAACTTTCTCCTTACAAGTGTATTATGACTAATTACCTGAGTTTTCCTGCATATTCCAGTTCTATGGCGCACCTTTCTTTCACGTAATTACCATATTTGTCTAAGAATTCAATTCCTCTGTGCGTGTGGGTGGCTAAGTTATCATATTGATCCTGTGGACAATAAGAAAATGTACATTAGATTTGTTTATGGTGCATTTTGTAATTTAAAAATCATCATTATTAACATCATCAGCCTACGTTCATCAACTGTTGAACACAGGCTTTCCCAATGGGACAGTTTCGCACGCTCAGCCTTCCGTCTTCCACTGCCGACCGAAAACACGAGCGACCCTCTGGATATCATTGCTCCATCTCGCCTATGGGTGCCCTTAAACTACATTTGTCGGGTCGCGTTCTCTACAAGAACTGGTCTATCAGCGGTTATCAGTTCTGCGGCAAATGTGACCAGCCCAGTTTGAAGTAAAATTATGTAGTAATCAACATTGGAGAGGAAACGGTCAGCGATACGAGGTCATCTGAGCGGGAAACCAACGAGGCGAATCGATAAACGCATGTTTAATTATTTTCGAAAGATACAAAATTTCGACAGTCTATTTCACTACACTTAACTTTCATTCATAAAACAAACGTGTTTTTAATAAATGAAATTTAAAAGCCCGAATTCAAATATTACAAGAGCCACTAAAGCGGAAACTTAAGCCAAGGAGAAATCCGTCTCCACTAACGCCAAAAGCTTCAGCACAGCCCTAGGACTAACCAAGTGCTAGAGTAGCATTTTCCTGAACTTAACTGAAAATGATGGAAGGAGGAAACATAGATTGTTATGGTCTTTACATTCAAATGAAAAATGAGCATCAATATTCTGATTTCTTAGTTGAAAAGGCATCATAACAGATAATCACACTCACTTGTAAGTACCCACATAATATGTAACAGAATACGACTATGGCTGTAACGTTCGCATGCCGCATGATAAACAATACATGGAATCCATGTGTTAAACTTCCTAAACATTCTCATTCTCATAGCGCTTGGACAATAGCGGTATTGTGAACATTGGGAATGCACTGAGATGCGCACGCGACTTTGTGATACAGGTTACTGATCCTAAGACTTAAATTGATGCTGTCAATTAAAAAAGGTAGCACTCCGGGAGTGCCGGCAGAAGTGAAAACTTCAATATTAACATTGTGTTTAATTATAAGTATAAAAGTACTATCATTTATGAGGTAGAATACAATGTTTATTTATTGCGCTATCGTACACAAATATGACAATTTATATGTTGTTATTTATAATATTATATCGTTATTTATATATTACATTAAATTTTATCTCTCAGAAAAATCAACTTCCATCCATTATTTCGACGACTTTTACACCATCAACAGAGCAGAGCACACTCAGGCACGGTAGAAAGAGTGAGAGATACTAGTTCCTCTCCCTTCCCCTCGATCTTACGCTTTTTCGATCAGCATCACGTGACCCTGACGCGAGTTTTAAAGTTTTTACCCATACAAAAAAGTGCTCAGCGCCGCTAAAGAAGTTTTCACTTCAAAAAAATCAAAGCGAAGACCTTAATATGGCACATGAAAGATTCCTAAGAAAGACATGGCAGATGTAGAGACCTCTCTCAGCTTGAATGTTTCTGAGATGATTAAGCGCTTGCATTTTAAAACCTCTTTATCAAGAAATGTAACTAGATTATTATCTAAAAGGTATTGTAGAGAGTCGTAATGTGAGGATTAGATATATCCATCAAGTTATAACGACCTGATAACACCATAATACTAATTAACAAAGCTCTGACTCACCTAGTCTAGCAATATAATTGGGGAAACCAGTTTTGTTGGAGAATGGAAAATAAACTCGAATATTGCTATAACATCGACATTCAAACTAAGTGTGGGAGGAACGTAAGGATTGGATCCGTTCTATCCATACCAGGAAAACATAACACTACTGTCGAATAAGGTCAAAGCTGCAATTTATTTAATCGCTAGAGGAAAGCCAACGGTTTTGCCCGCTCGCGGATTTTTTTCTTTGGGAATTTAGAAATCCTTTCTTAGAACACCCATCTTAGGTTAATATAAATAGGATCATTTTCTTCTGCAATGAGCTTTTTTAAAGAAAATAGGCAATTATCATAATAGCAATGTAGACCCTCAGCTCATCAGCTTTAACATAATAATATTATGGAGTAGGTATCTTTAAATAAGGTGCTCGTTTAACTCAAGTTGTTGTCCTTATTCCATGTAGATTTAAGAGTGTAATATGACCTATTTGTTTAGATTCCATGCAAAAAGATAACGAAGATGCATAAAGGCCAAAATTCCAAACATAGTTAATAACAAACGACTAAACTGGACGTGACGGTATGTAACCATTAACAGAATTAATTGAATGCGTGGCACCAACTAGTGCAACGATCCTAGTACCTACGCACTTCATATGGAAATGTGAATAGAATATTATTAGTCAACGTCATAACAATCCAGGCTCCAAACGGTTTTAGGAGTCATGAGCCAAGTGATTATTAAAATAATCACGTATGTTTGAGACTTAATATTTGCAGTGGGACATTAAAAGCATACGCAGTTAACCCTTTGGAGACCTTCTATAAAATCATAGATAAACAGATTAAATCTACGAATACGTATGTGCTGTGCCTAAATCCCGCGTAGTGCGATAAATTCATTTATTTGGATGAGGAGTAAGGAGATGGATACGACATATTTCTTATTATAGGTAGACGAGTACATTTCAATTTGTTTCTCATTGCTACAGGGAAATCGGCACCTACTGCAATGAAGTTTCATTTTTCTTACCACCATTTATCTCTTGACCACGAAATGGTTATTATGCTCTTAGCGAGAATGTTAAAGTTAAATACATGGCTTACAGAAAATGTATGGTTAAAGCGAAATGAGGCTTAACAATTTCTGCAGGTGGTCAAATATAATAATGGCTTTTTACGACCTACTAATGTACCGTTCCGCTTAGAGGCCTGTCATACAGGTTTTACTTAGTAATTGAACGTCAATTATTCTGCATGGTGTCTCGTTCTGCATTCTAGCGAATCAATAGGAAACACAAAATGCATATCATTCCTTAACTTAATAATAAAGCTATCATGATGGGATTTACTTTCTACCGTCGTAGATATTGGATATCGCACTTAATAATTGAGTTTTACAGTTATGAATGTGACTAGTGACTACAGTGGACAAAAAGCTACAATAGGCGAATGTGGGATATTGCGGTTCGTTAACCCGCGGCTAAAGTAATATCGCGTCTCGCCACTCGACGATGTGTAAGAGCTCCCTCGCTGGACGTGGGAGAACTGGATCCTGACAGCTCCGTACCTACACCATATGGGCGAACCCACTTCAAACGTGCAATTACACGCGGATTATTAAAACTGGAGCTATTTACGGAGACATAAACTGAACCCGTTGGAACTGGGTGCGGCTGATGATATGCATAGACTTTTATAAGCTTCTAAAGAACAGGCTATTTTTAACCGGTTCCACTTGAAAGCTTTAAGACGGAATAACCTTGAGAGACATGGCATAAATTATGTAGAAGTATTTTAACCTGCCTCGATGCGTGATCGTTTTAAAGGTGGTCGTTGCGAACGTCGCCTGAGGCAAAGAATGCTCGCACGCAACGTTCGGACCCCCATTAGTATGCGAGCCGCGAATAGTATGACTACAGGACTGCTGCAGCTCCTGGTATTACATTGACCAATTTGACCAATATAAAAACGAATACCTAATAACTAATAACCAACTTATTTGTTATGAGAAAATTCCAAATGCCAAACTCAGACAAAAATTATTATACACACACATCTGTTTTGGTCTTATTCAGTGGTTCTATTTCATGTTTTTAGGGAAATACCTACCATTATTTAGCTATGCCATTATCACGAAACCAAATTAGGAAATTAAGAATAACAAACCATTTAGAGTATGGGATAAAGGCAGGAAAATGAAGCCATTTAGAGTAAATCCAACTACATACCTACCTCTGAATAACTTTTCATCTATTTTAGATGTTATTGATTTTATAGGTAGTGTAGATCATAATATTGATATTTTTAAAGTTAATCAAATTACATATTAGTATAGCCTCGATATTTTTCAGTAATAATTACCCACATCTAAACATAAGCTCAAAGCATACTGATTTAAAAATTTAAACATTGAGATTAACAACGACACATGCGTGTCATATTTGGCACTCGAGTCAAGTGTGTCAGTGAACCTTCCAAGGTGTCGGTCGATGTAGCACAGCACCAAGGCCCAGTCAATGCGCTTTGATTGGCGAGCGATTTTGCACATGTTAAACCAAACATAACTGATATAGCTAATAGGTATGACGTTATTTTTCTCAAAGTACGTAGGGCATGTGATAACTTCGTTACTTTACACCTTCACAATAGAGCCAGCTTTTTATGATGCTATGGTAACAAGCAGACAGCAAATGGTAAGCAGTTACTACCACGAACACACGTGTGCGTAAAGCGACTTTATTGCAAGACAAAACTGCTTTCACTCTTTTCAAGATTTGCCGCCGGCATGTTCTCTAATAGAAAATGAGATAATCATGATGGCGACACATCAGCAATCATATTACTGTTTACAATTCATCATTGTTCTATTAAATTAGTACGTTTATCCAGAGCTATCTAATTTACCTTGAAAATTTCGTCCGTTATGTTTTGTGAAATTCCGAAATGAGATAACATTTGCGAATCATTAGCTAAACAGTGAGTAATAGGACAGTAATAACTGCACGTTTTATGTTATTAGCTTTAATTATAATGCAAGCAGGCACGGCAGGTGACCTTGCGTTCTAAGTATCGTCTCAGTTGAATGCCAATGTCATGATAGGTGTCAGCGCCACACCGCAAATGCCGTATCGTGTGACAGAAATTACCTGATATTGTTAGTTCTACTTCTTGGAACAGCGTTAACCTATAGAAATTGCACTGGAAATGTGCTGTGGAATCAACTCAATGGGTGCACCTATGTAAGTGCCAATCTGGGAGACTCGTTAATAAAATAAATCTAGTATTGCACAATACATTGAATCAGATAACCGGTATGGGGAAACGAAATTATTGTTACTAGTCAGTAGTACTATTTGCATCGTATGATGAATAGAATAGGGGATATCGTAGATGTAGAACATAATATTGTTGAAATTATCTCGATCCTTCCATCTTTAGAAAAAAAAACACATTTTTATAACACTGTTCATCGATACAGAAATATTCAATTTGTTTGACCTTTCACACGATCACATGCAAACTGATGAGAGTAAAGTTAAATTGATGTGTTACCAGAGGAGTCACACCGGAACTGTCTCGACTCAATGAAGGCAATATCGGCGGTCAATGAATCACTCAGGAGGAACGCCCTGACCACGTCCTTTAGCTGATTAGCACTCATTACTCATCGCCATTATAATGATACAACAAAGCCCCACCTAGATAAGATAACGATAATAAGAATCAATAACAAACTTGTAGCGTGCGATGCGATCATTTACCCAACAATAACAAAAGATCTATGACTTAGTTTCTGGCACCTAGACAGGCTTTCCGGGTACGTAATCACAATTAGCGAAATGTTTTTGCGGAAACCATAAACGACGTGCTAGAATCTAGAATGCTGTTCAAGGATGTTTCAGTTAAAGGCCAAGACAAAGGGTATTCTATATTTCTTTGTAAAAAGTACTAACAACTAGGCAATGGGGAATGGGCAGAAGGAATCTGTACGTGCTTTCCGTTCAACTATATCCCTTCGTGTACTCTTAAAAATTGCATCTCAAAATGTAAATTCACACCAAAAAATTAAATAAAAGCTGACGGCGCTGACAATCGCGGAAACGAGTTCAAAGACAAGTCTGTAAATTATAAAGTTCGTATTTAAAAGATCATTAGGTATATGTGCTTATCATGATGGCTCAGTGGGGATTATACGCGAAAGATATCAGCCAAGGTCAAGGTGGTTACACTCAACATCTATAAAACATTCCTCCTTTATCCATGGAATAAGAGCCGTCCACCCTCTCAAATGAGTTTTTACGACTTCCTCGGCAATAAACTAACTCTTCAGCCAACGTCCAACATACACCGTACGTGAACGTGTTATTAAAGTACGACTGGAGCCATAATGGAATTATTTTGTTAATGCTGTACAATGGATGCAGGATGATCTAATTATACGAGTGGTGCGAATATAAACACGGTGTAAACTCAATGAAGGTAGATTAAAGACTGCGACGTGAAATTAGTACTAGACATTGGAAGATAGGCTTCATTAGCCACATGAGCGCACAACAAAAATTTAAGCTGCCGCCATGGTCGAAACTGGCCGGATCGATCATTACCATCACTAGACATTGGTTTGAGAAACAGAACAAAATCTGTTGTGTGTATATTTTTCCATAATGTGAAACTGCCAGGACCTTTTTGGATGGTACAAAATTTCCAAATGGGCCAGACACTACTCCACTATACTATAGAGAGTATTAGTTCAATCATGTGAGACATATTTGCCTTGTTGACATGAATATTGGTAAATGAATAGGCCACACACGACCCACAAACTTTATCAGTGGAATCGAGGAAAACCGTTCTGACAAAGATTAAACGATGATTATTCTTATCTTGGAACATTTACATTGATATGGTGAAACAACAATTTCTTCAGGCTGTTTATGGTCGATGCCTGGCCACTGGCCACCCTTTATCGTCACAGTCACAGCCCAGTTAAGTCTGTGGTAACTTTAACTACAGCCTACAGGTTTAACTCTCACTTTACGTAATTTTATCTAGACTTGCACAACGCTGGCCAGTGCGGGTGACATAATTTTATGTAGATTTGATAATTTATGTACTCACAGCTCGAAGAATCTGTTGCAACTTGATACTTAATACATGGACGAGTAGGTACTCCGAGAGTCTCCTGTCGTCTCCTCTTGAAATAACCACAAAATTATACTTCATAGCTTAGGTAGGAATCTACTTCAATCTACCTACCTACCTACCTACCTACCTACGAACCTACAATATGGAAATCACCAAAATAATGATTTTACTTCTTTTAGATGGTAATTCCGAAAACTGAGTAAACAAGTAAGACGTAGCAACCTTGGTCCTTAAATCTGTAACCAATGTTGTTAAGACGAATAACTTTTGTTAAACGTGACATACCTAATTGGTAAACTAATTTGAAAAGGACTGAACGGCGCCATCTACGGTAAATGAGGTAGGTATGTTAATGATTTTTAAAACAATCAAGTACCTACTCAATACATGTAGGTACAATAAATCTATTTAAAGTGTACTACAGGACATAAAGTCGTTGAAAAACTATGACACCTTCCAAGAATTTTAATAACAGCTAAAAAACTGATAAAAAATCAAAGTCCTTGAGCAGTCCTGCGTGGGATAATAATAAATGTAGGGTCTCATGAGTCTCATGCCTTAGAGATTATGTCATGTAAAATGAAGACCGATCGTTATATGAACAGTGATTTTGTTCGTATTGAATCAAATAATCGACTACCTCACGCAATAGTACATTTTGATAAAAACTAATTGTTCCGTTTACGAAGCGGTATTGGTTACATGTGCGTCGATATTGCATCGATTTCCGTTATGGGTGAAGCACGTACGGTCTAATTCGAGCAATGATAGTCTAGAGGCCCATTTCTATATCCGGCGGGAGTGAGTCACGCCGCGTGACGTCACGGGGTGGGCACCCCTGCGTCACTGCGTCACCCCGAATGACTCAACGTCGCGACGCCACGTTTGCCCTCGGCCAGACCAGTTACCAGACAGAAATAAGAATAAAATTGATGTGCTGAATGTGGCACGTGCCATGTATTCAGGTTCGTTACTTTTAGAGACGATCCCTTCTAAAGTGACCTGAGCGATATCACTACCACCGGCGGGAGAGAAACAAAACTGGATTATATTTCAATGCAGTTTAGTATTGGTACTTAGTATTTTGCAGTACAGAGAATATCGCACAGAATTGAACATTGCATCTTAGATTGAGATGGAAATTCTTAACAAAGAGTTCCATTTCCTGAGTCTTTGAATATTTTTGTGCCAGTATCACTATCTCGTTGAGATATTGACTATTCATTAATCTATCTTTTTTCTCGTATGAGTCAAACCAGTGGACTTATCTTTTACCTTACATGTAATTCAACTATTTGAATACAGTAATCTTTTCGAACTTTCAACGAATCATCATCATAATGCACGACACGTAAGACTTCCGACAGAAGCTGATTGCTTAACAATTTCACTTTCAACTCCGATAAATAACCCTAAATGTACAAACAACTGTTTATTGCTATAAGGACAACTAAAACAAGATTATGTTTGAACTACAGAAAATATACTTTACTCTTCGATTTATTTATCAAGAGATGCGAAATAAAATTGTTTTAAGAGCGTATACCTATTCTTAAGGCTGTTCTTAAGGAATTTTCAATAAATTAATTCTATGAATTTATATTTCAAAATTTGTCAAATAGTGCAAGCGAGAGAGCGTCACTCGATATAGGTACATATTATAATACGCTCTTAACCGACTTACACGTCATTCCAGATAGATACAAATCAAGAAAGATACTACAAAATAAACAAAATAATTGAGGGTTTAACTATATTAAAATAGTAGGTACTCAAACAGAATAGGTTACTCTGCTTACACTGTCAGAGCCAAATCACAACTTTTTATTTTTTTTATTTTAACTTTTAGGTTGTGTGGCCAACCTAAATAAATAAAAAACTATGTTAAATTACCAAGATGTATGATCGTTATGTCATCCCTTGACAAAACGTCATCACCAACCACAACCTGCATAACAAAGAATTGTATAAAACTACAAAGTTTACAATTACATTCTTTCAACGATAATGTTTGTGTACAAAACGTGCTTGACAATTGTCCAGCAGGTAGTGGGTAATCAGAAATATGAACCACGAAGCACGTACAAATTGAAATGTCGTCACTTGGTACTTTCTACTTATATTTGTAGTAACACGTTTATGTAATAGGAAAAGTAGATCTTCACGTGCATCGGTTGTTAACTGATAAAATAACTATGTAAATTAAGTCTTTTTAATAGAACAATATATTAAAACTGTGCTATAGAAATAATTAAAGTACCTAATACTTGTAAAACCATACATAAAAAACCATACATAAAAAACCATACACGGAAAAAGTCATTTCTTTGATGTAAGCTTTATCGTAATAAATAACAATAAAACGAATGTAGAGATGGTAATGTGATTGCCAACGCCACGTGCCACCATAATCGCAAGGGTCGCAGCAATGCAGCAATATGTCAATACGTAAAAGTCTTGGAAAGCGGTTCTCGTGGTAGAAAGTAAGCGAGGACACCTTTGCTCGTTAACAACGATGAGAATGAAATTTTGACATTTTACGTAACAGCGGGTTACAGTCGCTCGATACAGTAAGGTCTTGATCATGTTTGTAGAACGATTTTTTTTTTCAGTAAAAAGTTAAGAGAATGGTAGAGATACCTGGTAGAGATCTTGCATCTATGTTCAATGAGTGATAATAAGACGAGCAAATCTGGTCCAGATGGTAAGATAAGACACAATCCATCCAGTGCAGTGTTTTAACATTAAAAATTCTGCTCTGCGCCTGGATTGGATAAGTTATGATAAGGCGTTTATGCCTAAATGTAATGCGGTACCTACGTGCCAATATCTTCAAATGTCATTGACATGAACATTAAAGTGAGTTGACCAGTACAAAAGTACCATTTTGCAAATGTTTATTGGCGAATCGTGCATACATGGACAAGTACTTCGTAACATTTTCATTGCGAAAGTTGTACATTTTGTAGAGCTGCCTCGAATATATGCCAAACCACACTATTACATAAGGATCAATTTGTTATACGATAAACCTTGAAGCTTTTTGTTTCAGTTATTACTTGTTTCAATCGCAAACGATTTCATTCAGCGTTCTCATGCTTATTACACGTACCACCAAGCCGTGACTAATTGGCGAATTTGAAGTATCGTTATTTCTTATAGCTTAAGTTTTCACTTACTTGATTTTTTGTATGAAGTGAAAAAATAGAAAATGTTTACATTTTTTTGCAGAGGAGGAGCACAGAAAACCTATTTATTTTTATGTTAGCAAATAAACAAGTTGAGGCAAGCAGTAGATACTACCTTATCCTGATTTTAGCGATCACAGCGGTTGATTACAGAGATCTAGGTATTAGGAAAAATAAGAAGCTCTACTACATAGGTCATACTGAGGTTAAGCTTCATATAAGCCTTGTAATTACCGTGGCCAGCTTACCCTTCCATCTAAATGCAGGCAGAATGTTGGCCATGGTCGTGGAAACATACCCAGACGGACTCTTGCTTTGACACTCCATTTACTTTGTATAATAATTAGGTCATCTTTATAGGATTTTTGTATCAGAACCTTCGTCATCCCCTTATACAAGGACAAAGTAGGTATCTATATGAACTGACTAGCAAACAACTGAAATACTGCCCACGAAGTGTGTTCATTTCAACTAGCTCCTTAGCGACTGGTTCATTTCTGGAGCATTCTCATCATAGCCATTCCTCGTCCTCGTTTATGCCGTGGATAGGAGTTACCGTGAAATTGCAACATGCTTTTTGCAAACTCCTGGGGAATATTTTTTATTCCGAGATTCCGAGGGAATGGAATACCAGACAATTGCAGTTCCGACAGTCTGCGAGCTTGAAAACAACGTCGACCGTTGAACTTCCATCGGCTCTCCGTCCGTAATACTATGATGCTCCAGCATGTTGAAAAAATTATTTTATAAGATGGGATTTTAAATTATAATAATTTTACAAGTCCAGCTTTTTAAAATAGTGTCGTATGTTATTCAAAGGCGCAAAGCTGCCTGAAAATGTAATAAAAGCCGAATTGTTTTATTAATTAATATTCTTTTGTCAGGAAAAACTTTGGTAATTATAAAAAATAAAGTCAAATAACTATAGATTGATGATTGATTGCAATTTAACAATAGCTTTTCACTTTCCTGACTGCCTGATCCACACTACACATATTTAATAGGACTACCAACATGTAATATCCTTACTAATTACATTCTAGCTTTATAGTTCTACCAGGATAGCAGACGTACGTGGGAAGCTCGACGAAGACGGCCGCGGGCTCATTGTGCCATGCATGGATACTAAAAAACTTTTTGTCATACCATTGCTCATTGTTAAAACACAAAGGGCTTGTTTCCTGCTATTAAGTTCATATTACACTCACAATTGTGCATGCCTTTATAGCTTATACATTGGTATGCATTTGAATAGCAAAATTGAGTTAACAGGTAGGTAATCTATGTTTCAAGGTAAGCATGTAGAGATAGAACTGCGTAGTAGGTATGTAGGTAGCTAAAACAATTATGATAGTGGCCGAGATCCTGAGCTAGGCACACCTTATCACTAAAATATGCGCAGTTATGTTTATTTACTCACAATAATAATGTAGTCTTTCAACATTCAACAGGTACCTAAGGAAACTACTAAAAGACTAGAAATACGCAACGCTATAGGTCTCTAAGTTTTCCTCCACAGACAGAATGCAACTGCCGATCCATCTGCACGTATTTTTTCTAGTAGACGACCGATTACCGACTCCTAATTTATATAAGTAGAACACTGCACCGATATTTTAACCAGTTTTCTTTTATATTTTACAGAAATACGACGTGGCTAGTGGCTGTATCATAGATTCCGATTTTCCGATCACCCTAGTGAAGGGATCTGAGATTGGATTAGTACCCCAAGATAAAGCCACCCTACGATAAGGGTGCAGGTAAACCGTTCGCTTGAATGATGCTATCTGGAAGGATTTCTTTACCACTTAACGAAATACGAGCACAATAATACTGTACTGAGATAGACAATTGAAACGTTTGTTACACAAAGTAATCTATATAATTATTAGGTATCCTATAATGTCTTGATATTTTATTATCGTTAAAATTATTTCATGTTACTTATTTCTTCAAGTCCCGTGTAAAGTCTATCTATCACTTTATCAAAATTCATCTAGATGATTTCAGAAGTTACCTGCGCCGTGAATTGATAGAGTGACTTTCGTATTCATATCATACCAAGTAGGGATTGCAATTACCAGAACTGCTGATGGATTCCACCGACGACCGTCACAGTACCGTCAATGTAGAGTTCGTCCAATTTAAAAACGTTCCTAACCGTCATACAAAATGTTCCTTAGGATAAATAAAGACGTGCATGTAAAGTCTGGACGATCTCTACTTGTCTCAGTTCTAAGAATAATATACAATGGAGGGTACAGAATGTGATTCAGCACGAGCCTCGAGGTATTGTGAAGACACGCGCGTTTCCGCTTTCTCGTGGAAAAATGCAAGCGCACTCTTGGAAAGTAAACGTGTGTATTTGATACGATTTCAAGAACACAGTCGTTAAACTCGACGTGTACATAAACCAAATTGATGCTTGCGTTGAATGTTATCTGATTCGCATGAGATAAAAATATCAACGAACATAATACCTATGGTAAGTAGTTCACAGTTTCACAGCAGCTTAAAATACATTTTTAAATGTGTAAATATTTATGAATAACTATGTTACATGGAACAAACAAATATAGGAATTCAACATGGACCATTGTATTAGAAACTAATTTCCTTGAATTTACAACTTACCTAAGTATTACACTTAGGTAAGTTCTTAGTTCAAACGTCTTTTCATATTTAGGGTGGTAAAATCTCTAAACACATTTATCGTAATTTTGACATAAATATATCCACCGACTTTTAGACCTTTAGTGCATAGTTTAGCCCTCTTTGAGCACACAAAAACTAGCAAAATATCTAGATAAAAACACATACCCATCTACAGTAGTAAAGTTCCTCGACTTATGGGGTATAAATATTATGGTCATGTAAACCGATTCATTAATACTTGAAACTGAGCCAGTTCACGCTCGCGTCAGACTGGCGCCTAAGCTAAGCAGTACTGGACAAAAGCCCACTGTTTGGAGCTTCCAATACCATTTTATACTATTCCTTTTTAAACGATTGGCAGAAGCTGGATAAGGAGAGATGAAGACCCACACAGTGGCGCATATTACCTACCCATATAAGTCTATTCCTAGCAGTGCACTAATAAAGGCTGATGAATATCTACTAGTTGCTATATTGAAGTTTTAAAAAACCCGTATTTTTTTTAATTTGAACGGAGGATGAGTTGATTTCCAGAGTCTCGAATATTGTTTTTTTTTTCTTACTCTAGGACCCTTCTGACCGCAGCGTTGTTCAGTGAAGCAAGAAAAGGATTTAAACCCTTCGGCTTACTTTGATTCCATCTTTGACCACACTGTGGATAATGATCAGGCGGGACAGTGGTTTGAGGCCTGAGGCCAATCTATAGTTTATAGATAATAAAATTTAGTTTTTATTGTTCACATTATGGCGTCTGAGTTTATTAAATTGGCTAAATAGCTACATGATTAGTGATATCATCGCCGCGATTGCTACCATTCAGCATGCCATAACATTTTATTTTTCTCGTCTAGTCCATATCAAAAACCTCGAATAATAAAGGAAACAGCCGCAAATAAAGTGTCTCGCTCCAGTAGTAAAGTTCTGTCCAACATCAATTGACCCAGTTGGCCGACAAAATATCATGTCTTCTAAAAACATCGTCTACAAAAATAGGAATTGTAGATTTATATTGACTTGGGAAACAGATTTTCTTGTATCTGACGAATGAAGGAAGTTTTAACTCAAGTTAATGACAAACTGCTAGAACTTGCTCAACCAGTATAAAATAATAGCAGATGTGCATAATTTCACACTAGAACGGACGTGGACCGGTCAGAGGGGTCGACCGCAGCAAGGCAGCAGGTGTACACGCGATTCGCTATGAAATATCAAAAGTCAGTGGTATAACTTGAGAAAAGCCTCTAGGATATGCACAGAATTGCTTTTAATTCGCTAAAACAAACAAATTATGGTTAGATAACGGTGCGCGTGGGCATAACCGTGATCTTTTATAGAATCCGAAGGAGTACCTACCTGCTTCAGAACAACAAATATCAATTGGTTATAATTTGTATCCACTCAATAAAACATCGAAGTTCGAACAAGATACCTTTTACATTGTCCAAATGGCCCCAACACTGACGTCAGCATTTGCCGAAAACCCACTCCGAACGGCTATTTTGGGTTCCGACGGGCGCCTATATTGTGGCAGTTGAACAGAAAAACATTCTGAATTTCGAGTGGCCGATGCAATCGCACAATACTCGAATTGAAAACACATTCGCAAGCCAAACAATATTCCCAATACGTTCAGAAAAGCGAAAGCGACGTAACGAGTAACGAGCTTTAAAAGGCAATAAAGTAATTATTGAATAAACATTTACATTAATCGACCGAATCATGTTTTAGAAAGAGAGAAGGAACATTTTAATGGAAGGTATAAATCTGTATGTTGAAAAAATTACGAAGAAAGCCAGGATGAAAATAACATGGAGCGTATACAACCCGGAAGAATCTGACGGACGAGAGTGCGTTCACCCAAACGATGGGAGGTGTTCACAATAATATTATGAACTAAATGTGTACAGAGCAGGTTGCTCTGGCATTGAAAGACGCGTGAGTAAACAAAACAATTTAAAAATCGTCGAGCTTATTGAACGGGTAGCTCGCGTCACAAATAGAAGCATTTTAGGCGAATGGCATTACACGTTTGAGATGTGCGAGTGTCTCTACCCCAGCCGGCCCGTAGGCAACATGTGGCTAAATATCGAGGGGACTCGACACAGGCGCACTCCATTCGAGCACGCGACCACGGAGCTGTCGACGAACGTGTCATAATCGTAAATTACTTGGAAGAAAATAAATCACAACCTTCAACGGAAATTGGATGGGTCATGGACTAATTTGACAGCTTCTTACAACATAAATTAGGTTAGTTACAACATAAGGATATTTTTATGGATTCTAAAATAGCTTTCGAAATTCCAATAGACTAGACGTGAGAATTTTTAGTATTTTAGCAACCGGAAGATAGTTTTAATACTTTGTAACAAACATGCATTAAAATAGTCACATCCGACACAGTTACCGAACAGAAGTGAATCACGTTGATAAAAACCGGGAGAACGTGCAAGCTGGGCGCTATTGAAATAATACGAATTGAATGCACAATGCTGCACCAACCCATGCGACTGATTCATTCAATGGACTGAATCACATGTGTAACAGGTACCGTATTCAAATACATCCCCTAGCAACGCGAGTATTTAGTATCGTAGGACAGGTGTTATGAACCATAACAAAAACCAAGCGATTGTATACGAACAAAGGTCAGGAGTTAGGGATTCATTCAGTGGATAAAATATATTAATTTAATTTTAAGTTGTCGTCATTATTGGACAGTTCAATTATACCGAGGAAACGTGAATGAAATGAGAGCAATAAGAAAATCAAGATACAAAGAATAACAGTAGGCTACTGTTACTTGCATAAAAAAGTTTTAATGATTAATAATTATACGTACATAGTAGCAAGCGCTAACTTGAAGGCAAATCTCGATTTTCACGCAGAACGCGCACAATCATAAACAACGAGGAATTCCCATACTGGCCACATGGCATTGTTCAATGAAAAAACAGGAAAACAAAACAAAAAAGTATTGAAAACACTTATTTGATTAAATCTCATACAGTCACGGTCCACGGTTCATTGCAAAGAATTTATTCCAAATAGGTAAGTACTCATAGAAGTAGAGAGCGATGTGAATGTTAAAGAGTCACAAAATGAGATTGATTTTATTGCCATGAACAGTATTCACAATGGGTATTAGACGTTACGCCTTTCACCGAATATGACATGTATGAAGACATTCATGCTGTTTAATTTATAAGTTAAAATATTACAATCCACAAGGGCTGTGACTTGTTTGTTATTTTTTTAATAGCAATAAATTATGCATAAACACATCAGCAATGACCGACAACACTGGTGTTACAAATTTGATGTCTATTGGCGACAGTAAATAAGTAAATACTCACTCTCACCATCAGGGGCGCTTGCGTCTGTCACTAACAAAAATAAAAAATACGCAAAATGATAAAATTGGCAATTAATTATGCATTATTTAAAAGGTTTCATTTATGGGTTCAAATATAATGTTGAAAACTGTAACATAGGCTTGTTTAGTCAAGTAACAAAATACAGCTTGAAATAAGAGATTGGATCATGTTGTAATGATTCGTGTTTGATCCGAAGCGGTCTAGAACGCAATCACAAATTATAATATGAGAAATTCCACGAGAACGATTCAGGTGTAACTTGCAACCGTTGCAGAGAATGGAGGTGGAGCGAGACATCACCTACTTGCTCAGCTTACAACTAGGGTTTATACAAAAAACAATAACTCACTTTGGTACCTATGTTAGTACAGTCAATATTAACCAAATCAAGTTCATAATTTAACTGTCTGGATATTTCTAAAAACAAACAACTTTTTAGTTGATTCCTTCATGTGAGAAGATGAAATAGATAACACTACATTCGCCAGTTGAGTGTTGTTTTTCAACTCGTTTAATTATCTTTTTGCCTTAGACTATCATAACCTTATCGGTTTTGGTATAGCGCAGTCATAAATAAACATTATAAAAACTTTGTTGCCAAGGAAAAGCAATGTCGATTGCATTTTTTTCCGAGAAAATATGTAGGCAGTACTTTCTCAATATGGAAAAGACTCGAGCATCCAGTTTTTCGAGCTGACAACCCTAATTTGGTAACAAGTCCGGCTCACTGCATACGACGCACCTTCGCTTCGCTCCGACACTTTCGCTCGTTGCTATAATCCCATGCTTAAGCAACCTATAACTAGAAGCAGGTACGAAATAACCAGAATGTAATAAAAAATAAAATTTGGTTGTAAATTCCGCAGTGAAAGAAATTTGTGACCTGTCATACCAATCAGATTATAAGAGTTATTATAACTGTACTAAGTTTTATATCCAAGTAGGCTATTTGTTAGACTTTAACAACTTTATAAGTACTAAAATATCCCAGAATCATAATATTGAGCAACCAACACTTTGGATAAGATCGTTGTACTCAAAGGCATTCGTTATGAGCCGCAAGTATGAAGATATTATCTTTATAGTACAGCAGCCGTTGGTACCGCGAATGCGAATGAACCGGCACAATATGTGTACTTAAGCGTGTTGATGATGGCCTTGGCTTAAACGTTGAAAATTCTGATATGACTAACTGCTGTTTTCATATTATTATCATAAATTACGTAGCAGTTAATTATATAAAATACAACTGAGAAACTCGACGGATGATACAAGCAGAAAGTCGTAAACGTGATAACACTCAAAGTCATAACAAAGAAAATAAACAAATAGATGCTAAACCAAATGTTTACTAAAATAATGACGAAGACAAACAAGCCGTACGCGATCGCAGTGAAGATAGTGAAATCAATATGGATACGGCTCTATTGCCCAACGATGAGGTTATACCGGTCTACTGTCTATAACCTCTTGCGACATAATTGCTTAAAGATTAAGCGAAAATATACTTCATGATGAGGCCTCACGTAAATGCATGTGAAGCAACATTAAGCTAAGATTTAAGGACCGACAATAAGTTTTATCTAATCAAAATTGTTTATCAGCTGAAGATTCTCACGATCGAAACAAAATAGGAAATGCCATTAAAGTTTGCATGTTCTTAATCAAACAAGTTTTATATATAACAGTGAATGTTTGACCCAAGAACCCAAGAAGTTATGTTCATCTCCGAGAATCAAGAGAAAGAAACAATAGAAAGCCAGATACTACTGCAGTTTCATTGAAGATTTGCAATTTAATTTCCGTTATAAATTGCATCAATTACAATTATTAATTTATGTAAGATCGAAATATCTATTCTCGAACCTGTTTTCAGTTTTCTATTTGAGTGGTGAATGATATTGAGGATCCACCAGTATCATAATAATATCGAAAGGCAAAGGAGCCATATTAAACTGTTAAGAGACAAATTAATATTGCATTAGAATTCTAGTCTCAATACATCTTAAGAATTCTATTTATATAGGTACTATTTGGGTCAAAGGAACGTTATCATCCAATGTTTTGACTTCCCAATGTCGATGCTTATCTTGTGCGATAACAAAATATTATTTAATAAACAAATATTGACAAGTCTAACGGCTCGATAACTATATTATTACACTCTTAAAACCGTTAATACAGTCTAAAGTCCAGAAAATTTTCGGCCAGTGAGTGTTGAGTAAATGCTTCCCGAAATAAAATAAAAACAATTTTAGACCATTCAAACGTAATCGTGAATCGTACGTTTTATTATGAGCTGCCGAGTTAATGTGAGACATAAACTAGATATTATTTGATGATTGTTAAAAATATTATCATAACAGCTGGCTTTATTCCAATAGTTCATTCTGGCGAATTGTTTTCTTACCAATTAAATATCAGCATTAAAACTTATGAGCTAATGGATCATACTAAATGTATGAAGAATTTGCAGTGACAAGTATTGCGTAACTCTTCCTTACCTGAAACAAAAAACACCAAATTAGCAAGAAAGTAATTGCGCAAATTATTATGGAAAACTAGTCAGCATTGAGCATCACTCAAAGCATTTCAACAATGATAATGAATTCTTTCATCATGGGCAATGTCAATATGCCAATCAAGCTTCCACTCCTGCGCCACCATCGAGTCATGTTTTGCAAATCGCGACCAAGGTCACGGACCGGTATTGCTCGCCTTAACGAGATCTTTGTTCCGACTAGATTTTCATTCTAAATAGCTTCATTAGCATTCGGACGGCGATTCATGCTACTTTCATAAGCTTATGACCGTAGGCGTAGGTAGCGGTTATTAAAATACCAAGAACTGAAAAGCTCCAGGATGTCGCTTGGGTAGAAACCACAAGGTCCATAAAACAGGCTGACACATACCCTTATTAACAGTCATTAACATATCAAGAAATGAAAATATACCTAATGCTTGCATAAACCGGAATCATCATCTAAATGATCTTCGAGGAATCAGCAGCTAAGTGTTTCAAGAACATTATGACAGACTAAAACGAGAAGAGGTTTCTATGAAATAAACATTACCTCGGAGTCTCGGAGTAAAGAAGTAGAAGTGAATAACCTCGAACTTGAACGAAGGAATAGATTGTATTTGTAAACAGAGGCGAGCCAGTAAATGAAATGGTTATTGAGCCGACGAAAAGTAAGCTTCCGTGTGTCTGGTCAGTACAGCCAACAAGACCCAAGACCGAGTTCGATTCATCGACACGTGCCAAGCGGAGAAATCTGACCATCCACGCTAAGATTTTTCTCATAACAGCACGCCACACGGCCAATAAACACATTTTATATCCACTTTTCCAACGCGCCTGCCATTCTGCGTTAGGATTATAACCGTAACGTAAACTACGCTAGCTTTATATTACAGTTATTCAGTTCAAATATCCTAAGACGTTATTCATATTGAAATTGTCCGAGTGCATGTGTTACCGCAAATAGGCATCCGGTACGACGAGTTCAGGGAAGCAACTCGATCTGTCTTGGAAGACAGTTCATTGGAGTCGTTAGATAAACTGATGCTGGATAAACTATCCACTATTACTTAAGATTATGAAGGAGGCAGTTATAAATATTCAGTCCAAGTACTTAGTTTCCTTACAAAGTAACTGTACTCGTATTGTAACGTCTAATTTTCTTTACGTCCCCGAACCGAGGGTAACCGTTACTTTACTGAATGATGATGCATTTTCTCCTGACTCAATGTCTAAATATTCGGAACTGATACAAATGTAATTAAGATTCACAGAAATAGTAGTCACTAGTCACACAAGAAAAAATAAAAATAGATGAGACTGAGCGGAATATTCAAATCTAAACTCTTTCAAGTTTTTCCAAGCTGCATTGTGCCTGTGAAAAATATTATTTAGTATTTTAAAATACTAGCAATTTCAGTCAAGGAGACATTTATTACCATTCGACTCGGTTTTTCAAATGGACTTTGAACAATGACCTTCGATTATGAGTTCAAATTTTTGCGTGTCAGAATGTCACTATGCAGAATTATTAATTTGTCATTGATTTGCAGAAAATATTATAATAAATCATGTTACATAAGGCTTTAAATCATTCTTCTGTTATAAAATTCACCGAGCTCGGCGAACATCCAACTTGAATAGTAAGTTGGTGAAAATACGAAACTTTCACACGAGACATTTCAAAAAATTTCGTCGAGCACGCAGTCAGATTCTCGGATTACGGAGGGAGTTACATAACATCATTTCTTCACATGCTCAGTGTACAATATCATCGTTTAGGCACAGCTATTTTAATTATAATAGTTAGTGGGTGAAGATAACGGTGGTCACAATTCATAGGAAAACATGTCTAAGAAGCCCACCATCAAGACGAGTACATTGCTCACATGATTGCTTCCGCATTGAGGTTCAATCAACGCATTCTTCAACGGATTATATATCATGAACATACCTACATGGAGCTTTTGGATGCTGATCTAATTTGAAGGATTCCTCTTGATTGTTACAGAATAGCATTTCACATTGGATTTCAGATCATATTGCAATGTTAAACGCGTGATGTCTACGTTATGAACAGTTTAAAAACGGCATTTACCGATGCGAGATCGTGTATCGGATCATTCGTAATTGCACCACCACGTTCTAATTGCTCTGCGCTTCGCATCCATCAGACCCCATGCTGACTGCAGACTCGCGTGTTCTCAGGGCCTCGCTAACAAGCCACCACCGAACCGCGTACCATGTGTGGGAACGTTTTGAAATTTGCGCGCTCGTCTAAAGGTTTTGTTAAGTAATCGTTTCAATTACATCATGTTACCTACATCTCTGGTCAAGTATTTTAATCGCGTCTTTAAAAGTACCTAGACTATTATAGAAGTCGGTCCAAAGTTTGCAAACGGGGCATCGAGCTAGCTAGTCCTGGATAGCGTATAAAGTATTGAAACTAGGACAAATGTGTGAAGCCAAGAATAAAAGACAATGTTAGTGAAAAATAATAGAGTTTAATAATATAAAGAACGATTATGTTATTACTCTGCCAAGCCTTTGTCCTTGATACAGTTGACAAGGAAAATATTGAACATAGTAGGTACCTCTAACTACGTACTTAGTTATTTTATGTGGTAGAATTCAGAATACTGACTAATGTTGATGAACCCCAGCTAATGACGCGCGACATGTATTTCTTATTTTTTAAAGTCACGAGAAAAGTATTCGTCATTTAGGTCATGTGGAATGATTTAGAAGCTGAATCATTCGCAGAGATTTTCGGGGTTATCAGTATTTATTGAAACTCTATCCTTTCTTCCCCTCGGGAAACAAAAGCTTAAGTAAGCTGTTCGCAATGGGTGGGTCCACTAAGTGCCCTACTTAATTGGACTAGGCTCGAATTACTAGGTGTGACCTTTAGACACTACCCTCCATAATGACGGTTGCCACACCTATGTGATTTGTTACTGGCTTTATGGTATTTTTAGCCATGCCTTACCTAAGAACTGCTCATTATAGGTAATAACGCAGGCTTAGTTTATCAAGGTTAACGTGGATAATACGGATTAGTATGCGACTTTTGAGACTTGATAAACATGGCCTAAAGAGTAAACTTGTTAAAAACAAGGTGTATTCAGATATCCAACTTTTTAAATGTAAGCAGATGAAAGAGAAGAGTGATGACAAACCCAACGTTCGCACGATGTAGAATTTATGTAGGTATGTCTAGGTCATAGATATTCAAGGGGAACGAAATCCTCCGCAACTCTGCGCTGGGCTCCTTATCCTGTCCAATCCGATGATCCAATGAAATCGCGGGAAGTGTGAAATTTTCATTAAAAAAATACTTTTGACATTTTGAATCTATTGCGAATTTTACACTGTGACACAGAATTGTGTCGCAAGTGGCCCTTGAGACTTGAGACATAAAAGACACGAACCAAACATAAACACGAACACAAAACTTTCGCATAAGTGTGATTATATTTTTTATTCTCAAAGTGTAGTAACATTTCGGTGTAGGCGAGTTCAGGGCCCATTTTGTTTGAGGCAACAGCAGGTCCACGAAGCTCAGCCATGGAACCGGTTCGACCAGAATACCCAGGACCGCGCCAAATAATCGCGACCACGATCAAGCGAGGTAAATAGATCTCTAACGAGGAATACTTAAGGTTCCAAATTGTGTATCAGCAAGTCGAGTTATGCCTAAGATTTATTTTTAAGTTTTTGAAGGATTTGTTTCGACCGAGTTGCCATAACCGTCTCCTACGCCTTTTTCGTAATAATTACAACTATACCTACAAACTCACATACCTGTGTTGAACAGGTTTATTCTTTTCTAATAAATTGAAGTTCACATGATAACATTCGAGCGTAGGCACATAGGTACTAGTTTGATTCTATTTTCCTTAACTTCATCCACCAAAACTACAATCTATGTCAGTAGCTAGTTTATGTATAAAAATGCAATTAATACTTATTGCCCTTAAAAATATAGAGCAACTGTTGGTAAGTAATTATGTTAAGCTATTACTTGGGCTGACCTGTAGACTGTAGACCAGAGTAACAGGTGTGTGTCAATGGAAACCAATCAAGTGCGACGATTACCGTCAGCGTAGAATTGTTTGTTTCTAGATGCGAACAAAGTGTTTGCAAAATGGAATTAGTAACAGTTGTTTATTTTTATCAGCTTGTAGTGATTGCCACCAGTAAGTAGGTAGGTATAACATAGTCAAAACTGCCTCAGAAAAGCGACTTTTTCCCACAGCTGTACTGCTGTGCTGTACCATCTACCTATGCCTTTTCCAGACCATCAAGGGAAAGGAGTAACGAGTGACATACTTGGTCAGGGGTGTAAGATGATCTAAGTAGTACTGGTCTAATCTAGATCATTCTTTCGCTATCTCATCTGATTCTCGAAAAAATAAAATCGTCAGAGAAAAAAAAACTTCATTTATTGTGTAGGAGTACAAAACAGACAAGCAAGGACGTTACAAATAACGATCATTGCCTCCACAACATAACATATTCCATAGAATGATATGGGCTGAACTGAGCCTTCATTTAGCAGGCATTGGTGTCGTGCCAAGCATCAACCAGGAATATTGATTTTGTCGAGTGCACGAAATGTGCTCAGCGCACGAACTTTGTGGCAAGGTGAATGGTAACTTTAGGCCTGTTTGATACGCAGCTACCAGATGCCAGGTCGCTTGCGAAATATTAGAAAACTGGTTCAGGGACAATATCGACTGTTAGAGAATAAATGTAATTGAATTTATTATTAACACCTGCCACTTGTAATCAGCTTCTGGATGTTTATCCTAATCAGCTCAGTGCCTTGACAATTTGGTAAATCTAATCGAATTTAGTGCACAAATTATGGGTATTGATTTATTTTATATCATAAACACGAGTCTAGTACCGTAATGGGAACATTTTACGGGAGTTCAACTTGTTCTACACATGCTTAATTTATAGCTATCGAATGTAAGAAAGAGATTTTATAATCCAATGCTTGCAAGTCATCTAAAACACCTATTTATTGAGTAGATTTTGTCAGAACAGAAACACCAATCACCTCTTTTCCGAATCACCAAAATATCAGGTAGACACTTGCCTAAATACAAATTGAAGAATGGAATTTCACTTTCCATCAAAACTAGGTTGAAGCACAGAAAGTGCATAGGCCCCCATTATCTACTAAACGATATGGGTGCAGGCAGGTATGCCTATAACGAATGGGCTCATTTCACAAGTAGGCAGATAGAGCAAGCCGGGTGGAATGCGGGCCGGCCTTGCAGCTAGCCTAGTGGCTTTAGTGGCTAGCGTTGACCACTCGCACACTTCCAGATACAAATAAACACTCGTGCGTTATACACGCCGTTTATGTGCGTGCAAGAGGTCGACGACCCACGCTCGCGAATAAAAACCATCCCATCTGCTAAAAACTGGCGACATCATTGTCCAGGAATGATGACGTAGTTTCGCTATTTAAATAACAGCGGTCCTAAAACAGGCGCACTGCAATCTGTTGACAATTTAGTATTACCATATCGCTAATAAAAATACATTCTATTTTCAAAAATTAAAGACAGCATTTCTGTATTGATGACGTAATTTAGCTAAAAAAAGCTATTTTAAACATCAGTGGCTATAAAAGTCAGTTATTTTGTTGACAATTTAGTATTCCATTTCAATAAAACATGCCATCTGCGAAAAATTAGCGTCAGCTTCGTCTAGACCCAGTTTTATGACGCAGTTTAGCTATTTAAATACCTACTTATTAGCAGTTCTAATAAAAGCAAGCTGCAATCTGTATTCTTGGCAATTCTGTATGCAATTTCGTGAATGGCCCACTTATAAAAATAGAAAATGTTTATTTAAAAATGTCAACTTGCCAACGACTAGAAATATCGTTTATGACTATTTTAACATTTAGTTTCTGATAAAAGATATTTTGCACGAAGCAATAACAATTTCAACAGGATTTTTATTTTAGGGCTGACAAACTTTTAGGAAAAATCACAACTGATAGGTACAACTACCTTCTAGAAATAACCATGCCCATTTGTTATTTGCAATTTAATTAATCCTTAAGTAACAGCTTGCATTACAGATTACCATGAATGTATTATGAGTAAAAGACCTTAAGTTTATAGACCTTAACTAAACAGAGTCATTTCATTTCAAACTTTACTCGGTAAGTTTTAAGCATCAGTTTTGTATGACATCTTATTCATTCTATAACAGTTAAGAATGTGTATCTTGCAAGTAGATGTAACAACATAAAGATTAGCACACAATAGGTACGGATCGACGTTTATTGTGGAACATAAGCCATTGTTTGACGAGGATGGACCAAATTAACCATGAATATGGCAGACGTTTAAGTATTTTTGGCAGGTAGGTACATTATTGGATTAAGTAAAAACTGATTTAGAGTTAACAAAGAACATTTGAGATGGTGGCATAGCAAATCATGCCAGATTACAATTTGTTTCATAAAAAAAATTATAAAATTATTTCTACCCAATCTATTTGGGTTACTTCCCATTCGTTTAGATAACTACCTAATTATAACTTATAATCTAAACAGGCATATAAAAAGAGTATTTATTAAGTGATTGACTTACTCATCAATGCACAGTTTGAACTGTTGATGGGTTTGTTTGAAAATTGTGTTTGACATACTCTAAGAAAGCATTTCTATACAGTGTGGCCACGAGAGGTGTAAGCTAAATTTAAAATAATTAGGAAGGTAGGTAGGTATCTACTTAAGCATAAATCATTAGTTATAATAATAAATATTAGTTCTTTTACCGCTAACTGGTCATTATAGTAAACTATTACAGATACCTAATGGGTCTATAATGATAATGATTTCTATTTAATGAACTAACTACATGAATTAAGATTCTGTATTTAATGGAATTAATGATTTATAAAGATTAAATTAGTGCAAACTGAAATAGATACCTACACAGGAAATGAAAATGTCTTAATTTTTAGGCCATGCATTTCACTTCCTACTATTAGGTAAGTAGGTAGGTGTATATTAACACTGGCTGCGGTGGCATTTTTAGTATTATCCACAGGACAGGAAATTAATTGAGTATGGAAAATCCTTTGACAAAACACAAAATTTGTGTGTTTTCAGCACTCACATTCCGTCGCAAAAACACATCAGTTTTGTTTTCGATGGTCAATGTTTTGATAAAAAATTGTAGAGCATTTTAGTCAATCGCTGACATGTAGTAACTAATAATTTTGTTTATTATATTGTTATGGACCTATTAGAAACTTTTTTAGGAAATTAAACTGATTTATTTGATCACACACACAAATACTATACCTAATATAGTACCTACTAATATTATAAATGCAAGTCTGTATGAATGGATAGTTGTTAATTTTCTAAACCTAAACTGTGACTGATTGGAATGAATTTGGTAGAGGTTAACTTGGACTTTAGAAATAAATAGTTTGCTTATAGTATGTATAATCATCTTTTTAATTGATTTATGCTGTTTGTCTCCGATAGAAATCTATAGAATTTTACCAGGGAGGCAGTGAGCACAGGAGTCTCAGTACACACATAAATCACAGAAATATTCATAGAATTAAATAGGACTTGGATAAGAAAAGTCATGCAATATTTCACCATCCCTGGTGAATAAACAGATAATCCATTGTCTTGTTTTTGCTTTTATTTCATATTATATCAGTCCTATTACATCTACTCTATTTTTTTACATTTTTCTTGTAATAAATAAAAGTTACGCATCTTAAAAGTTCTGGTTTCTGGAACAAATATTATGAAAAATAGGTTTTTTATTTTTCCTGTAAAGTTGAGTTTTTGTAGTTATCTGTTTATTTGTCAGGGACAGCAATATTATGTGTTGTATTGAAAGTTTATTACTTTTAATTAGGTATGAAAATTCAATAATATAGTAATACAATATTAGATAAACCCGGCAAATTCCTTTTCAGAGTCAATTCAAAATCAAATTACTATTATAAGCAATTGTTAAACAAATTATAATCAAAATGTTAGCTTATGTTTAAAATGATGCTATAATTTACATTAGATTACTCCAATTTGCCTCAAAGACCTTGGTGTAATTATTATTTAGAAACTTTTGAAATTTGGGCATTAATTATTACAAATAGAGCAGTGTTGTCATAATTCTGTAATTTGTGATATTATCAGGATGATTGCAACGGTTTTTAAAAACAATGTTAGTGTTTTAAGTTTCAAATTGATTTTATAAAGATTTAAAGATAATAATTGCAATAACTACAATATGATTTTATATAGGTATAATCACAAACATTGAATGTATGAGATTACGATACGTAGGTAAAATACTAAAATAATAAAATATATTAAGTACATAGGTATGTACGTCTTGTTTTATGTAGCTACGAGGAAAATATGGTATTTTAATAAAATGGTTTTATCATATCGTAAAACTTCTTCAAACGAATAAGTTAAACGCATAACAAATTACTTCTACCTCGGAGAATGTTAACATGAACAAGTTACATGAGTAATGAGTACAAGTCGGTAGCAACGGACGGAACATTCATCTACTCGGGAATGAAAACTTACCCAAAGCTCAATACCCCAACTCATTTTAGCGGCGTTGTTTATCACTTCACTCGCACAAAAAACACATTTAAATGCACAATATACAACTGTCTAGAATAAACTTAGGCAAATAAGGACACAGTTCTAATTTTTTTCAACACTACACCATTTCAAAATACATTCCACAGAAATAAACATGGCTGACTGACAAACACTCCGTTCTTCACATGACACTTCAACGAACTGACAATTGACAACCGGAAACTGTTTTGCAATACTTTTCTCTATGAAAATGTCTTGCCAGTGCACAAATTTACCTTTTATTCGCGCATAGTATAATATGAAAAACGTATCAATGCAATAATACGTAAAATGGTTGTTTGCCGGATTTTAATATAAGTTTAGCAAAGTTAGTGATATATAGATATAATACAATTAAATTGCTTTTTTGTTAAGATTACAATGTTTGATTATGAATTACAGAAATAAAAATCTTAGTTATTCTTAAAATAAATATTTTATTTCAAAATGTTATAAAAACATACGTAAAGGAACTAAGGCTCCTTGTTTCTAATCACACAAATACACATTTTATTTAATCCTTATAATAATAATCATTAAGACACAAATATTTTGATATGACGTTGAGTATTCTCACTCCGCGGTTGAAGAAGAGATCCATCAGAGCCGCGTCGCACTAGAACTGTTTTTCGGACCTCCTGTGAAAGAAATTAAAATTTTGATGAATTTTTAAATCTTTAAATAGTAGGCATACAAAACCGCGACATAAAGATGTAAGATATAAGAAAGTTATCCATAATCCATACCATGAGTGGTTCCAGAGCAATATTATGTTGACTCGATCTTCTTGAAGTTGGAGGCCCTGTGATGGAAGAATCTCGAGATGATGGCAGCGCAGTCTAAGAAGCAAAAAGACAGTAAATTATACATAACTATAACAAAACGTATTATGTTTATTTATGTTCTAGCTGCGCCCAGCGATTTTACCCGTTGAACTGTAGCCTATGTGTTCCTTCAAGGTCTAAGCTATCACTATACTCAATTTCAGCTCAATCGAGCCACCAGTTTAGGCGTGAAAGAGTAACAAACATTCATCCTGACATTCAGACATCCAGACATCGTAAGATAGTTATTTTTAAGACTTTATCAATGTTCATAACATACTCGATTTATGGGATTACAATTTGCGTGACTTACTTTAAATGCTGGAACAAAACCAAAATCAGCCGGAAGAGGTTGTGTTTGAATATTGTAAAATCCTTCTTCTGATGCAACCGATACAATTGAAGGTCTCGCTGACAGTTGTTGAGCAAAAAGCATTGGATCGGCATCTTGAAAAAACCATAATGTTTTTGAATTAACTTTTGTTCATCAGTCAAATATAAATGTTTCTGTCTAAATGTTATTAACTAACCTATATTCATGCCTTTGACGACTCGTCGTGCTTGAAGTACTCGGCCAGCACTTCTTCTGAATCTTATTCCCTTTTCTGCCTCTCTGCGTAGCCTCTGAGCAGCAGCAGCGGCTTCTGCTACTGCAATTGATTTGGATCCCATTCCAGATCTTTTCAAATTGATATCAACGATGTAACTCAAACATATCGCATTTGACAGAATGCTATCACCAGGCTGTAAAAAATATTAATTATTTCACAAAGACAGAACAACATATTTTATTTAAAAAAATGTAATGGAATAACAGTAAGAAAATTAAATGCATTATTTTAAAATTAAAATACTAAGAACCCCAACGGTTTTACTTTGAAAATTGGACTATGTGCTATTCTAGACACTAAGTTAAATGCAAAACAGTTTTCAACTCAATACGTTCAGCCGTTACCGCATAAAAATTCACACATCTATACGTTGGTGGATTTCAAAAAATAAGACACCATAACACTCATTAACTCTTATTTTCAATAATACTTACCGATCCTATATCATTTACACTTATATCGAATGATCTCAGGGGTGTTTTGACTAACCCTATAGCTCGAGCTAAAAGTTCACCACAAGTAGGAGGATTTTCAGCACTTGTGACCGACCACACGCCACTTGGAGCTTTGGTTAACGGTCCTGGTGTTATACCACATCCAGATAAATTAAGACTGCAATCGAAGGTAAATTATTGTTATAATTGATTTATAACTTCTTAGCAAAAAATAAAATAATTTTAAACTACTTAGCATAAACAATAAAAACTGATACAAACTGAGTTAAATTGCAGCCCCTAGCAAGAGATACAGCAATATGTGCTACACCTTCTGAACCCAGTTTTGTGTTGAGCCTTAAATCCAATGATCTAACACCACACCCAGTATGGTTCAGTGCGTGTGAAATGCTTTCAGCACCAGCTGAGCCTGTGAAATAATTTATGTAAATTTAACTGTACAATTTTATTGAAATAATTATTAAAATAATAAGATCAACGTGAATTATTATATTCACATACCAAAATTATTGTCCACTAATATAATGGTACGTAGGTTTTCACGTTTTTGCATAAACTTTGCAATGGAAGATGCACCGTCATCACCTATTTTGCAATGACTAAAATCTAATGTCTCTAAACATTTGCTGTCAGAAAGTCCTCTTAGTATATATTTTACCCGTTGGCAATTCATATCAGTTCGTGTAATCCTGTAATAAAACAAAATTTTATGTAGTTTTTAATTTTGGGAACAAATGTCTTCAAAGTATATTATAATAGGTACGTTAATCATTATTTAAGGTATATAATAGGTACATACCTTAAAACTTTTAACTGTAATGATTTCTCTAGTCCTTTGGAAAGGTTTTTGGCATCATTATTCGTAAACTGAAATTGATCTCTGCGGTATTCTACGCCAATAGACCGCAGTTGATAAGTTAAATGAAGTTCCGTTAAATTTGGTAAGCTACCTATAGCAGCATGTAATGAAATATGATCTGAAACATATTTTTATTAAATAGTAAATTATTTAATATACCTACCTCAATAGGTCATATCATTGTGTTATAAGAATTTATTAAATTATTGACAACCTCTTGATAACATTTCACCATTCCTTATGTTTGGTAGCTTAATTTTTCCATTTTCTCGCTGGCCCGTGACTAGATCAGCCATTTCTGGAGAGGTCATTCTTTGAATAGGAATGTCAGATGGTATGAGACTTCGAATCGATAGAGCTTGAATATAGGGTCCACAAAGTTGTACCAACCCTGTTATCTATAACAATAATTATTAACATAGCGAAATGAATACGCTTTATCACTATTAAATTTCATTTTTTATTGTATGTACTCTATTATTATTATTCCAATAAATGCTGATTATTAGATACAAATAAATTATAGTCACATTTTTATATAATTAAATAAAATTATTTTCACCTTCTCAGGGTCGTAATTTCGAGGGTTCATATTTTCTAAAATATCAGCAAAATGTCGTTCCATAAAAATATTTATCCATTTCTTATCAGCAGCAGTGATAGGCACATCATTCCATTTTGAAGAATAACATCGTTTCCAAAATACGTCACTTTTAATATTATCAACAAGTATTTGAAGTGGAACGTCGGTATTTAAAATTTGTATAAAATATTCTCTGTCTTTGGCAATCAGTTCATCCAGTTTAGGGTAACCTGTCAATAAAATATGAAAACTATAGTTTTGATTATATATACAAACTAGCTGACCCGCGCGCACTTCGTAGCGCGTGACAGTAAATTATTCATATATTAATGAATTTGATGCAGACCATTTAATTCGATTTCCAATTCCACGGAAAAGAGGGATTCAATTCACGGGTTTTCTGCGACTTAATGGGCGTAGAATTAGTAAAGGCTGGCAAACCTTGCCAATATGTAACTACGATCGAATCACCTACTATTCAAAATGTCTATTGGACGTTTCGCCTACGTTCATAATAACTATTGGTTGAAATCAATATTGGACGATTCGCCTACGGTTAACTCAGCTACGGTCGATTGAGCTATGGTTGATTAAACTATTGGACGATTTGCCTATTTTTGACCGAACTAACGGACGTTTCACGTATTTTTAGACCATGTTTCCGGCTGCTAGTCAGGTATGACAGCTAAAAAATACTTGTTTATAGTACAGAATTCAGAAACGTGTTGTTTTTGATACCTGAATGATTTCTATCTGTAGGTGCGCAGACAGCTTATTATGCCACTTTGCCATGATGAGGTAGATGAAAGAAGATGCCAAAATGCCTGAAGATGCCATGACACAGGATAAATAATTCAGTAATAAGAAAAATATCTGGCGCTTCGCCGGCCGCTGCCGCGGCACGCTCGCTTCGCTCGCACGGCTCGCGCATTGTGGTCACTGTTCAAACCTAACCTAACCAACAGATTTCGGTTTGCCCTGAATACTGTACTAAAAACACGCGTAGCAAAGAATTTATAAACCGTAGGTGAGTCGTCCATAGTTGAATTAACCAATATATCAAATGAACATTGGCCGAATCGCCCATTAGTTCACATGCCCATAGTTTAATCAACCGCAGGCGAGTTGCACTGTAAGCGAGTCGTCCAATATGTGAAATGAACTTATGCGAATCGACCGTAGTTATATCGACCGTAGTTGAAACGACCGTAGGTATTATGAAACGTAACCCGTCCATGCGGGCAAAGCCATGAGAATAAGCTAGTGACTGATGTATCTGTATAACGTACAGCCTCAACCGCTAGCTGGATTGGGTTGAAATTTGGAACATAGAAAGGTTTCATGACGTAGACCACTGCTAACAGAAGCGGGTGCCACGCAGCGACGGGCGGACGTCGCGATAGTTTTTTGCAAGTATTTAGTGTAATTTACGTTATTTACTTTTGACGTATGTATAATGTATACATAATATAATAAATTATATAAAATGTCAAAAAAATAGCATGCGATATTATGCTGTTTTTGAGGTAAGTTAGTAAGAAGTTATTTTTTTTATTTTTAAAAGTATTCTGCTGAAGTAAGAGTGCGAGTAAGAGACCGAGTAAGAGTCCAAGTAAGAGTCCAAGTAAGAGTCCGAGTAAGAGTGCAAGTGAGAAACTGAGTAAGAATTCGAGTAAGACTGCGTGTAAGTGTCCGAGTAAGAGTGCGAGTAATAGTCCGAGTAAGAGTGCGATTAAGATTCCGAGTAAGAGTCCGAGTAAGAGTGCGAGTAAGAGACCGAGTAAGAGTGCGAGTAAGAATCTGAGTAAGAATTCGAGTAAGACTGCGAGTAAGAGTCCGAGTAAGAATGCGAATAAGAATCTGAGTAAGAATTCGAGTAAGACTGCGAGTAAGAGTCCGAGTAAGAGTGCGAGTAAGAGCCCGAGTAAGAGTTTGAGTAAGAGTGCGAGTAAGAGACCGAGTAAAAGTCCGAGTAAGAGTGCAAGTGAGAGACCAAGTAAGTGTGTGAGTAAGAGTCCAAGTCTTGTCTCTTGTCTTGTCTCTTGTCTTGTCTCTTGTCTTGTCTCTTGTCTTGTCTCTTGTCTTGTCTCTTGTCTTGTCTCTTGTCTTGTCTCTTGTCTTGTCTCTTGTCTTGTCTCTTGTCTTGTCTCTTGTCTTGTCTCTTGTCTTGTCTCTTGTCTTGTCTCTTGTCTTGTCTCTTGTCTTGTCTCTTGTCTTGTCTCTTGTCTTGTCTCTTGTCTTGTCTCTTGTCTTGTCTCTTGTCTTGTCTCTTGTCTTGTCTCTTGTCTTGTCTCTTGTCTTGTCTCTTGTCTTGTCTCTTGTCTTGTCTCTTGTCTTGTCTCTTGTCTTGTCTCTTGTCTTGTCTCTTGTCTTGTCTCTTGTCTTGTCTCTTGTCTTGTCTCTTGTCTTGTCTCTTGTCTTGTCTCTTGTCTTGTCTCTTGTCTTGTCTCTTGTCTTGTCTCTTGTCTTGTCTCTTGTCTTGTCTCTTGTCTTGTCTCTTGTCTTGTCTCTTGTCTTGTCTCTTGTCTTGTCTCTTGTCTTGTCTCTTGTCTTGTCTCTTGTCTTGTCTCTTGTCTTGTCTCTTGTCTTGTCTCTTGTCTTGTCTCTTGTCTTGTCTCTTGTCTTGTCTCTTGTCTTGTCTCTTGTCTTGTCTCTTGTCTTGTCTCTTGTCTTGTCTCTTGTCTTGTCTCTTGTCTTGTCTCTTGTCTTGTCTCTTGTCTTGTCTCTTGTCTTGTCTCTTGTCTTGTCTCTTGTCTTGTCTCTTGTCTTGTCTCTTGTCTTGTCTCTTGTCTTGTCTCTTGTCTTGTCTCTTGTCTTGTCTCTTGTCTTGTCTCTTGTCTTGTCTCTTGTCTTGTCTCTTGTCTTGTCTCTTGTCTTGTCTCTTGTCTTGTCTCTTGTCTTGTCTCTTGTCTTGTCTCTTGTCTTGTCTCTTGTCTTGTCTCTTGTCTTGTCTCTTGTCTTGTCTCTTGTCTTGTCTCTTGTCTTGTCTCTTGTCTTGTCTCTTGTCTTGTCTCTTGTCTTGTCTCTTGTCTTGTCTCTTGTCTTGTCTCTTGTCTTGTCTCTTGTCTTGTCTTGTCTCTTGTCTTGTCTTGTCTCTTGTCTTGTCTCTTGTCTTGTCTCTTGTCTTGTCTCTTGTCTTGTCTCTTGTCTTGTCTCTTGTCTTGTCTCTTGTCTTGTCTCTTGTCTTGTCTCTTGTCTTGTCTCTTGTCTTGTCTCTTGTCTTGTCTCTTGTCTTGTCTCTTGTCTTGTCTCTTGTCTTGTCTCTTGTCTTGTCTCTTGTCTTGTCTCTTGTCTTGTCTCTTGTCTTGTCTCTTGTCTTGTCTCTTGTCTTGTCTCTTGTCTTGTCTCTTGTCTTGTCTCTTGTCTTGTCTCTTGTCTTGTCTCTTGTCTTGTCTCTTGTCTTGTCTCTTGTCTTGTCTCTTGTCTTGTCTCTTGTCTTGTCTCTTGTCTTGTCTCTTGTCTTGTCTCTTGTCTTGTCTCTTGTCTTGTCTCTTGTCTTGTCTCTTGTCTTGTCTCTTGTCTTGTCTCTTGTCTTGTCTCTTGTCTTGTCTCTTGTCTTGTCTCTTGTCTTGTCTCTTGTCTTGTCTCTTGTCTTGTCTCTTGTCTTGTCTCTTGTCTTGTCTCTTGTCTTGTCTCTTGTCTTGTCTCTTGTCTTGTCTCTTGTCTTGTCTCTTGTCTTGTCTCTTGTCTTGTCTCTTGTCTTGTCTCTTGTCTTGTCTCTTGTCTTGTCTCTTGTCTTGTCTCTTGTCTTGTCTCTTGTCTTGTCTCTTGTCTTGTCTCTTGTCTTGTCTCTTGTCTTGTCTCTTGTCTTGTCTCTTGTCTTGTCTCTTGTCTTGTCTCTTGTCTTGTCTCTTGTCTTGTCTCTTGTCTTGTCTCTTGTCTTGTCTCTTGTCTTGTCTCTTGTCTTGTCTCTTGTCTTGTCTCTTGTCTTGTCTCTTGTCTTGTCTCTTGTCTTGTCTCTTGTCTTGTCTCTTGTCTTGTCTCTTGTCTTGTCTCTTGTCTTGTCTTTTGTCTTGTTTTGTCTCTTGTCTTGGGTTTCAATATACGCCGCCACGACATGATAGGTAAGTAGGTAGGTATAGTAGGGATACTATGCTGGAATAAAACCTATTGTAGTTCCCAGATTAGGCTTCTTAATTATGAACCAACTTTAGTTTTAATCTACCATTATGTACCTACTTTTTATTGAATTGAAGAGTGATCAATCGTATTTATTTTTAACTCCCGACGCAAAGACGAAAGGGTGTGATAAGTTTGACGTGTCTGTCTCATAGATTCGATTTAGATTTTGTTTGAAAAGTAAGTTAGGCGGAAGTGTTCTTAGGTATTTTTAGTCATAGCCGCAAAAAACGCGGCTTCATCCCGCGTGTACTAAGTTTGATACAATACATTTTCAAATCTCATTCGACTGTTGCATTTTTGTAACGGACATTCGGTGGTTCCTAAGCGGACGTAGTAAGGTACATATAGGTAGGTAATATGAAATAGAAATAAAAGCTTGTAAAAAAAAAAATCAATAAATGTACAAAAATAATATAATTAATTTATAATAACTCATCTAGATATTAGCTCAAGGAAGTAGATGATATGAAATAGGTAGGTACCTACTGTATGCGGGCAGCGGCTGCCCGGCAGCCCTATGACTCGCGCATGTACCGCGAGACTGTAGGTATTTATGTTCAAAAATCACGCTCAGTCAAATTACTGTATATCTCTTTACCGTGCTACCACTGAGGTGTATACCTAAAATCATAGGCGGATCCAGGATTTGGTTTTGGGGGGGTGGGGGGGGGCGGCAAGGTGCAGACGGGCAAAAATATTATATTTTTTATTACGAAAAGTGTATGTTTAGCTCGCTCTGAGCGGTTAGGAAGTTTAAACATCCATTACAATAAGTCGCAGCTAGCTGCAAGCGCCGAAAAATAAATTTAATCTTTACCATGAAATATGTGCGAAATGCGTAACTCTACAATGCTTCTGGGGGTGCCTTGGCCCCCTGCCCCCCCCCCCTAAATCCGTTTACTCGCTCTGAGCAGTAAGAAAGCTGAAACATCCTTTATAATATGTGCGCGAGCAGCTTGCTTAATGACTCGGGGGGGGGGGGGGGGGCTTGGCCCCTTGCCCCCCCCCCAATGAACCCCCCCTTTTACAATGAACTTTAAATGAATTTTTCTATTTAAATATAAAAATAAGCAGCAAAAAGATATTTATTACTGATATTTACACGCATCATGCGCACATTAGATTAGTTCCATTATTTTCCGCTGGCACTGATTCATATGAGAAATAAGTTACATTTACTAATTTACCTACCTATGTACAGACCCTGGCTACTATATAGCATCAAAGTACTCGTCAAGACGAATCAAATGAGCCCAAACTCGATGGGGTTTTTTCTTTTAATCACGGAGTTCCTATGGCCACCTTCCAGCTCCGTCATCGGACCCTGGTTACTATATAGTATCAAGTATCAAAGTACTCGTCAAGACGAATCAAATGAGCCCAAACTCGATGAGGTTTTGTCTTTTGATTACGCGGTTCCTATGACTACCTTTCTTGTTTATTAGCATTTTATATGCGAATCTTTAGATTGATATAACTCTTTTATTTATGAACCGATTTGACTAAAACCAACACTAAGGTTCAAGTAGAGAAAACTGCAACGTATTAGTGAAAATTTTATTCAAATCGGTGGTGTTGTTTAACCACACCAGTGACACAAACTATTTACAAATTTAGCCCAAATTAAAGGTTTCGTTTACAAACACATCGATAGATGGCGTATTTTTAGTTTGTCGCAGTTTGTCGCACCATATTTTTTTGAATTGAGTTTACTTTATATTCTATTACTTTTATTTAGAATTTTTGATGTAAATTAGGGGCAATGTGTCCGATATAAATGATTATTATTTATTTTATCATTTTATTTTACGTTTCCCTTGGAAAAATTGACAAAATGTTTTACGAATTAGATCGCGCAAGCGACTTTTTCGCGTCGTTTTGTTCATATGCGTATTTTCACGATTCATCTTAGTAAAGGATCACAATGAATGGGGAGAAATTTCCATTCTTATTATATGTATGGATACCTCAATACTTATTTAAACAAAACCATATTTTTGAAGTGAAAACTTCTTTAGCGGCGCTGAGCACTTTTTTTTGTATGGGTAAAATCTTTCAAACTCGCGTCAGGGTCACGTGATGCTGATCGAAAAAGCGTAAGATCGAGGGGAAGGGAGAGGAACTAGTATCTCCCACTCTTTCTACCGTGCCTGAGTGTGCTGCTCTGTTTAGGCGGCAGAGGGGGCTTAGACAAGCGCGCGCCCGCCCGTAGCGACCATTCGCAATCGCTAAAAAAATGTACTGATAGTATTTTTATACTTATAATTAAACACAACGTTAATATTGAAGTTTTCACTTCTGCCGGCACTCCCGGAGTGCTACCTTTTTTTGAAGTGAAAACTTCTTTAGCGGCGCTGAGCACTTTTTTGTATGGGTAAAAACTTTAAAACTCGCGTCAGGGTCACGTGATGCTGATCGAAAAAGCGTAAGATCGAGGGGAAGGGAGAGGAACTAGTATCTCCCACTCTTTCTACCGTGCCTGAGTGTGCTGCTCTGTTGATGGTGTAAAAGTCGTCGAAATTATGGATGGAAGTTGATTTTTCTGAGAGATAAAATTTAATGTAATATATAAATAACGATATAATATTATAAATAACAACATATAAATTGTCATATTTGTGTACGATAGCGCAATAAATAAACATTGTATTCTACCTCATAAATGATAGTACTTTTATAATTATAATTAAACACAACGTTAATATTGAAGTTTTCACTTCTGCCGGCACTCCCGGAGTGATACCTTTTTTTTTTTAATACAATTGTTTAATACAGTTAATCATATAACCTTTTTATATACAACAACTTTTTTGATATATTTAATTTCTGAGCAAATTTTCAAATAATATATCCATTAAATAAGTAAATATCTTAATTCATACAGAATACAGACCCATCCAGTCTTCAGATAATTTTTCAATACATATTGTTACAAGTGTTTTTGGATGATTTATATCCCAATCGAAAAATTCTGATTTCAACTTTCTTTTAATCTCGATGTCATTATTTGGTTTGTACGCTAATTGAGTGCTCAATTCAATACTAGCTGGTAATTTCATAAACATAATATCTGGTAGGTGCTATCACTATTTTATTTTTTTGCAGTTATCACACACAGCACACACAGTTCCAGAATCTCTTTCAAAAATATTGCGTCCAACTCAAACTATGTATTTTGTACGAATATGAAGCATCGATAACTATTGATAAGACATAATGATTCGTGGTTGCTAACAACGAATTTCATGGATACGCTGTGTTGATAGGGGAGGGATCGTTGGTGGAATCACTGAGCATATTATCTTACTAATATTATAAACGTGAAAGTTTGTAAGAATGGATGTTTGGATTTCGGGATGTTTGTTACTCTTTCACGTCTAAACGGGTGGACCGATTGAGCTGAAATTTGGTATAGAGATAGCTTAGACCCTGGAATAGCACATAGGCTATAATAGTACAGCGGGTAAAACCGCTGGGCGCAGCTAGTAAGAATAATTTGAAATATTAATGCTTTGAAGCAGGGATATTAAAAAATAATTCTGGCAATATCATGGGAAACCGGCATTGACGACGTCATTTCCGGTTGAATACTCATTGCTTGGAAATTAGTTCACTGTCAACTTGGCAGTGACATTTCTCTTATTATTTGTAGCGATGGGTCGTCGACGTTTTTACAGTCGACGAAACTAGACCGTTAAATTTCGTTCATGGACGGGTCGATCAACTAGTTAAATTCGTCGACTAGTTAACGTGTCGTCTCGTTGACTATTATCGTTGAATTAAACGTTAGACTTGACGATTAACTTAGACTAGATGACACGTTACGGTTGGTTTAGTGTTTAGCCTATTAATCTATGTAAAATTGTAGGTAAATTTTAAACAAGTGAAATTTAAAAAAAAACTTTTTAAAAACAAGCTGTTATTATTATTACCATAAAGTACTCGTCAAGACGAATCAAATGAGCCCAAACTCGATGGGGTTACGTCGTTTAATTACGGAGTTCCTTTAGCCACCTTCCCCCTCCATCATCAGATCAGCTCCATGTTATAATAATATTGCATTGTCATCCGATTTATTCATGCATGCAAAATTTCAGCTAAATTGGACACCGAGAAGTGGGTCAAATATAACTGGCAAGATTTGATTACAGACAGACAGATAGACAAGTAAACGTAAACAAGTGAAATTTTAAAAATACTTTTTAAAAACAAGCTTTAATTATTATTATCGTCTTGTATCATAAAGTACTCGTCAAGACGAATCAAATGAGCCCAAACTCGATGGGGTTGCGTTGTTTTATGACGGAGTTCCTATAGCCACCTTCCAGCTCCATCATCAGATCAGCTCGATGTCATAAAAATATTGCATTGTCATCCGATTTACACACGCATGCAAATTTTCAGCTCAATTGGAAACCGGGAAGTGGGTCAAATTAAACTTGCAAGATTTGATTACAGACAGACAGACAGACAGACAACAGACAGGTGAAAGTAATATAAAGCTTGTAATAAAAGCTTGTAAAAAGGAAATGATCTTCCCTTCATACCAAACACGCACACACCCGCATTGAGCCAACGCATTCCCTCTCTTTCGCAACCGCTACGTTACCATATTTGCCATCCTCTTTAGTTTAAGTATAACGCGGGAATAAAAGGCCTATCATCTTAGAGCGTTTATTTTAATAATAAAGATCTTATCACATTACATTTAGAGTTTACTTTAGATTGTTTCAACTGTTCTATTCGACTGACACGTCGCGTCGACTGTCGACCCGTTTTGAGATAATTATAAAGTAACCTCTATTACATTAGCGTTAGAGTTTATTTTAGGCTGTTTCAACGTTTTAACGTGTAGTAACGTAAGAAACGGCCACGTTAAAGAGTCGACGTTGCATTGCGCGTTGATAAGAACGTGGGGATTTCTCGTTTAGTCGTTTACGAATTTAACTAGTAGATCAGAGAACGGTAGACCGTCGAAGCGTTGAATGCACGTCGACGGTTGATTTAACTAGTCCGTTTATTTAACGCTCATCCCTAAATGATGTTGACTTTGACTTTTGACAGATTTCTGTTGGAAAGTTGGGCATTGCCTATTTATTTTGTATTTTATTTGATAATTAATTAATTATTCAAAAACCCTCTCCATAAGTAGCAATAAAATATTGTTTACGTATTTCTCGTCGAAATGGATAAACACAACAGTTCTGAGCTACTCAATTCTGACTTTTCGTTATCAAAAAATGCTAGTTCCGACTCTTTGGATTCTGACTCGAAATCAAGTTCATTGAATTCTAAACACGGACAGGACTCCGTAAGTTTCCTAAAAGGATTTAATATATTCCCGTCGAATATGATCACCGTTGCTTTATTTCCTGTAGGCTTAGTTATAGATCTGGCTCTGTACTTGACACAAGTTTTTTGTTTGCAATGATTCAAGGGAAGGCTGTACACAATTGCCTATTTGTTAATCAAATCTACAGTTATAGGCAGCATCGGGAGTTATTTAAGGCCAGTTGTGTATCAAAATGTCTTGATTTGTTAACCTTTTTATCACATTTTCAAGCAGTTATCCCGTAGAGACCTTCTCATTACTAACCACTATTTTTGTAATTCAATCACTAATTTCATGATTCCTTTAAACATTTAAGTATGAATAAACTTGTGTACTTCTCTAATATCTATAAATAACGATGTAATGTGAAATTTTGCTGTTAGATCAAAATATATCATATGATTTTAATTTCCAGCCTCATGTACTAGGTGACATCCAGCTACTAGAAGGAGAGAAAGTGATGAATGTGTCGCGAGATGTCACATATTTATGTCCCTACAACGGACCGGCCCGTGGGGTTCTCAATGTGACAAACTACCAGCTTCACTTCCGACCGACTGACTCATCCACGTTACAAGGGACCTTGAGTGTGCCCCTTGGTGTTGTGAGTTGAAAATTAGATAAGATTAGATACCTTTATCCTTGTACACCCTAATTACTATAGAATAAGTTTAAAGTTTGGCCATACAGTGACCAGCAATGCACTTCTTTGGCTTGTCCTCATTACAGAGTTCAGAATTCATCTGTAGAAACACTTATCCATACTTTTTTTATAACAGTCACACTGAAATAAGAATTTAACAAATTTGTTTGTGAAATGGAAAATCATGAAATTAGCCTCGTTGATATTGGATTATTTATTTTCACTGTTTAAAATAAAAAGCATGTTAAATGTTATGTATTTACAGGTATCTCGCATTGAAAAAGTTGGTGGTGCATCATCTAAGGGTGAAAATTCTTATGGTATTGACATATTCTGTAAGGTAAGCATAAATTCTTATAACTCTTTATATCTCAGAAAATAAGGACATCTGTAATAAACCAAATAACAAATGGCAAATTGCGTTTGGAACCCAACTTTGTAAATCTGGTCAGTTTTAATAAAGAAAAGGCTGGCCCAGGAATAGGTGCAGGAATATCAGGATGGCTGGTCCAAGGTGGCACAGGAAAGACACTTGGAAGGATTTTAGGAGTTCTTTGGCCTGCAGAACAGTATAGACTAAAGAATAAATCAGCAGATTTTATTATTCTACTATTATTTTTAGAGTTTATTTCAATTTATTTTACTTCATATTTACAGGATATGCGTAACCTTCGATTCGCACACAGACAAGAGAATCACTCCCGTAGAGGCATATTTGAGAAGCTGCAACAACTAGCATTCCCACTGTCACATCGGCTGCCATTGTTTGCCTTCAGCTACACTGAATCATTCCCGGAAGATGGATGGCATGTTTACGAACCTGTTGCAGAGCTTAGGAGAATGGTAATAATTTTTGATTATGAAACTTTTACAATTACTAAGGAAAACTGAATGAAATAAGAAAAGAAGTGGTCCAGAACTGGGAAAGGTGCCGTGTTTTTGTATCAAAGGCCAAGACTCATTTTTAGTCAGTGAGCTGCAGTAAGAAGTTAGTAGATCAAATGCGACATGTGCTGCATTATATCACAAAATACACTGTTGCAGTAAATCACATTTTAGACTGGACTATGGATGCTCTGGAAGTTTCAGAAGCCACATAAAGCTGTGTCCCAAATGTTTCCTATAAGACATTATGTAGGAATCTATTGTTAGGCCATATTGCTTGTTGTTGTAAACTTGGTGACACTGCAACATATAGGTAAGCCATACAACTAGTAAATATTTGTTATTTCCTCTGAAAATGTATGTAGGCTAACCCATCCCAAAAGAGTAAAAAAAAACCTTAATTAACCCATTGACTGTGGGATACGCAATAGCTGTGTTCTTGAGGTAGGATCGTGTGTGCTAACACACAAAAGTTGTGTTTAGTCAACTGATTTATCCATACTAAATTAATTTCTGGTCCTGTGGATAGTACTAAAAAACGCCGCCACAGCCACAGTATAATGGGTCTGATTAATTTCAGGGTGTAAACAACGACATGTGGCGTATAACCCGTATAAACGATAAATACGAAGTGTGCGACAGTTACCCATCAGTATGGGCGGTGCCGGCTGCAGCAAATGACGACCTGCTGAGATCAGTGGCAGCGTTCCGTTCGAGGGGACGTATACCCGTGCTGTCTTGGATACACCCTAGCTCGCAGGCTACCATTACTAGGTGCAGCCAGCCTCTAGTTGGGGTAAGGATATTATACTGAGACGCAGATGAGTGCTTCGGCGTACCCGTTGCCCCGGCATTAAGGCGTCTCGCAGTAACACCCCCAAGTTTTTAGTGTCACAGTCCCACACACCCCACGCCAGGGGGGCGCATGATGCGTAACACATTTTTCCAGGGATAAATAAAAGGATATTATACTGAGAATTTTTTTAGACCAGCTTTCCACCGAAAATACGTCGGCAATGACCGGCACCGCGTCGATAAAACTGGTGTTGCTATCATCTTAAAAGTAAAAATCAGCCCAGTAGGTAATAGGCCTAATTGGCAAGTTTCAGGGAGTCATGACCTTTAGAGAACAGATAAAATGTATTTAACAAATAGGATACAATAGTGGAGCACTTTTTCAAAATTACAAAAAATGCCTTTATTTTTTTGTCCCTTCTTGGCATACTTTCTTAACTCTCCAGTATTTATTATAACTTTAACAATTATAATACTTTTTGGTAACGAGTTTACCGTGCTTTGACGCAATAGCTGTATTTTTATGATTCATAATATTGTGGTAAAACAATGTATAAAAATATAATGATGTCATTACTTATTGACCTACATATATGTGATATCATACTACTCGAGAATCCCCGCATCCTCTGGTCTCTAACATTGCTAATACTGACTAATTGTGTGAATTGTTGTACTAGTTAGAATATAACTAGAGGATGACATAACTCAGTCACTGAGCTAGCTATTTACTGTGCTTGAATTGGTTACTTCTTTCCCACTTCACATAGATTTCAAAAATGGAGAATCATGGGGACAAAAAACTTAAAACACATTTGAAACATTATAGTATTACGATTAAATTAAAATAATAACAGATTCAGCATTAATCACTTCATTAGTTTTCCGCAATACATCTTACAGACTAGAAATTAGTTTATTTGTGGAACCTTTTAGGTTGCAAAAAATAAAAAAGAGTTAGTAAAAGAGAGACTCTCTCTCTCTCTCTCTCTCTTAGTACTCTCTTAGTGTAGAGTAAGTTAGAGAGATTTTACTATTCACATTCTTGTCTTATAATTGACACTGACCTCTCGAACAACACTTAACCATGTACTTGTATATATAAAAAGTGTGCCAGATCAATCAACGCTAAACTACTGGAAGGATTCAGTCAAACTTTAGTAAAAAAATATTTATTGTGATGTAGACATCCGAAATATATAACTTCACCCGATTTTTTAACTGGTTATGGATAAAATCGATCGGCAACATTTTCTGGTTAGTAAACCTATACGCCAGACTAATTTAAATTATATTTCAGGTAAGCGGAAAGCGCAGTCGTGAAGACGAGCGTTACATCCAGCTCATAATGGATGCTAATGCGCAGGCGCACAAGTTGTTCATAATGGACGCCCGACCCACTGCCAACGCTGTCGCTAACAAGGCGAAGGGTGGAGGGTAATTTGATTTTTTTTATATTTAAAGGATAGAACAAAATGATTCCAGACGGGAGGCGTTTGCCTAGCAGTGGGACAGAAATACCTATTTAATTATGATAATTAAAATGTTTTATAATTCATATTAGTTTTCGTATGAGTTGTTGCATTAACTATCGTCAGATATATTTTGAAGATGAGACACAGTAGTAAGATCCTACCGCATGCGCCAACTTACCTATAACAAGAGCTTTATACACTCAAAAATTTCTTTGAAACAACCAGTTCTTCCAATTTGTATGAGGAGTACATAATATTATTATTTTTCTATATTATTAGTATTACATTCTATTTAACACTTTTTTGTTTTTATTCTATTAATAGTTATATTTTCTTACTTTTGCAGCTATGAATCAGAAGATGCGTACCAAAACGCCGATTTGGTGTTCCTCGACATTCACAACATTCACGTAATGAGAGAGAGTTTGCGTAAACTGAAGGAGCTTTGTTTCCCACAAATTGATCAATCAAGGTAAACACTAATATTAATGGGTATCTTGTAGATTAAGGGACGGGTTACTGAAATTGGGATTCGAAAACCCCTAGGATGTTGGTCATTTAACAGTAGGGGATTCGCGACAATATTAACCTTTGATGCTTGAATTGTTAGATGGCAGAACTATGGCTAAAATTGACCATAAATTATAGGAATAATTTGAAACCACAGTTCAGAGCAGTATATTTTCTTATAGCGTTTTATTTTTCAGATGGTTCAGCGGTATCGAAGCAACTTGCTGGCTCAAACATATTAAATGCATATTGGCTGGTGCTGTTAGGATAGTGGACAAGGTATGATTTTTAATTTTCTTTTATAATTTCTGTACTTCAAATATTAACAAAAATGTTATCCGGCAACATTTTGAAAATGTTAATTACTTACTTTACTTTAAATTGTACGAATTTATATTTCAAAATTTGTTATATCGTACGAGCGTGACATTAGCATAAGGTATATTAGCAAGTTAGCCTTTGACCACGATTTCGTCTCCTTAAGCGATGTATTCGGCCGTAGATGGTCGCAGACTAAATCTAGATGACGGGATAAATCCCTCACAGGCTTCACTTAACATTATCAACTCTCAAGTAAGAAGCGTTGGCGCAGTGCACCCAGAATTTTACCTTTGTAAAATACTCGGTAGCACTGTACTAATTATGGGCAGCGTTATCTCTTACCATCAGGAAAGCGTCTTCTTTCATCGTTGTATAAAAAAAATATGCCAGAACACCGTCATTTTGCCCGCTTGGCGACACGGTTTCACTTAGAAACCCTTTGACGGTACCTTAACTTAGAAACTTTTTTTTGACACATCTCTATTTGATATTTCCAGGTAGAAAACCACAAGACATCAGTGCTAGTCCACTGCTCCGACGGCTGGGACCGCACGGCTCAGCTCACCGCTCTAGCCATGTTAATGTTGGACCCCTACTACAGAACTCTCAGGGGATTCCAGGTGTTGATCGAGAAGGAATGGCTTTCCTTTGGACATAAGTTTCAATTGGTAACTTTGACAAGACATCAGTGCTAGATAAATCTAAATACTAACTTCTAAGATGAATCTAAATACTCACGAATCGTTTAGTGTAAAAATACATCAGTGCTAGTCCACTGCTCCGACAGCTGGGATCGCATGGCTCAGCTCACCGCTCTAGCCATGTTAATGTTGAACCCCTACTACATCGGTTATCAGGTCTACGGCAAATGGGACCAGCCCATTGCCACTTCAGTTAGTCATCTTCTTCTCAAACCCCCCTTTTGCATAGATCTGTATCTAATAAGCGTCTTTTTACCAGCGTATAGGTCATGGCGACGAACACGGATCACTCAGACACGGATCGTTCGCCAGTGTTCGTCCAGTGGGTGGACTGCGTTTGGCAGTTGCAACAGCAGTTTCCAACTTCTCTGTAATCATTGTGACGAGCAATATTCAAATACGGAACACTAACCAACGTATATTATGCAGTGTGGCAACTGCAGTCCTCGACTTCTCGCCTCCTTTACATTTGTCTGTAGTCTAATTAGTAGTGTTGTTGTTACCAGCGTATAGGTCACGGTGACGAACGCCATTCGGACGCGGATCGTTCGCCAGTGTTCGTGCAGTGGGTGGACTGCGTTTGGCAGTTGCAACAGCAGTTTCCGACTGCGTTCGAGTTCACCGAGCGACTGCTTGTCACCATCGTGGATAATCTTTACTCGTGCCGGTTTGGCACCTTCCTGTTTAACACGGAGAGGGAACGGGTGAAGGAAGGTGAGTTGAACTTAGTAGCATATGTTGATGGACATCATTATATTTTTATCATAACAATTTTTAACTAAATTATTAGTTAAAAAATTGGCTGTTATAATGTAGCCGTTGGGCTGTTAGCTACCTTATAACAAAATGTTATATACCTAACCTTTTATTAATAATGATTAACTTTTTAACATTTTCATAAGATAGAACACTATATTTACTCAATATAATAAGTGACTCTTTTTGAGGAATAATTGTCTGTCAATGGCACTAGATTCTTGATATAATATTATATACATATTATCAATAATTTTATCACATTACTAATTAATCCTACTCATATTATAAATTAAAATTACGTGGGAGAAACCGCGAGACACAGTCATTAGTTTAAATACATTAATTATTCTCAAAATCCTTAATTTTCATTCCAGAAGTAAAGACCAAGACGGTATCCCTCTGGTCGTACATCAACAGTCGTCAAGATCTATACCTAAACCCGCTGTACTGGGCTCCATCATCGTTCGCCGCCAACTCACCACCATCACCTTACTCCCGGCCGCAAGTGGTGTTGGTGCCCGTCGCATCACTGCGCGTCATCAAACTGTGGAAGGCTCTCTATTGTAGATGGAACCCTACCATGAGGCAACAGGTAATATAATAATATTATGACACATAAAACCCACTTTATGCTTTATGACAAGAAAACATCACCCACTAGAAGGGACTTATCCCGCCTTCTAGGTTTAGTCTGCTACCATCTACGGCTGCATCGTCGCTTAAGATCTCGCGAGATCGTGATCAAAGGCTTACCTATTACGAATAAAAAAACCCACTGTATGCTGCCAATCTACAGAAAATCTATGTGCTCCAAACCACTGTGAGATGGCAGCGTGCCCAGAATGCTGACACCATTGCCACGTTGGATGGCATGTATCTATTATTATAGGGCAATATTCTAAAAGAAGTTTGTTGGTTACAGGACCCGATCTACCAGCGTACACGCGAGCTGGTAGCGTTACGGGCACAACTGGAAGCTGCCGCGGCGGCGGCCGGCGGAGAGCACGCGGCTCGACACCGCCTCGCATTCACCCCGCCACGAGTCGCCAGCGCTTCACATCATGTATGAATGTACTGTATTACTCCTTCATCGTCATCTCAGCCATAGGACGTCCATTGCTGAACATAGGCCCCTTTGGACTTCATAGTTCATAGTCATTTATTGATATTAATCATACACGTCAAATAAATTCTAGTTACAATATTATTGTAAAACTAAATTATATAATTAAATACTAAAATATTAAATACGTGGGTTCTACAAAACCTTCTGTAGAAACCTGCTTAAAATTATTTTTAAAATTAATAAATTCGTCATAACTATAGAAAGCTTTCTGGACGAGCCAGCGTTTTAATAAAGTCTTAAATCTATTAAGGTTCGGAGCGGCCGTTATATCTACAGGTATTTTGTTCCATATGTGTATCGGTTGGAAGCGACCTGCAAGCGTCTTCCGGCGACCTTAAATATACACAAATCACGTGACTGTAATAGAAATGGAGGGATTAATCCCGCTTTCTAGGTTTAGTCTGCTACTCTCTCTCTGCTATCTACGGCCGCATTGTGGCTTAACATTCGAGATGTGGTCAAAAGGTCGCGTCACATCATGTATGAATGTGCTATATTACTCCTTACACGACCTTACTATCATGGAAATGACATTCACAATACATATTAACGATTATTAAACACCCGAAAATTATGAGCGTAAAGGAAATGTGTTGCTTCAGTTGGAAAACCTCCCCTAATTAAGAAAACACCTAGGTGTTTTGTACAATGTTATTGTCACTAGAGTTTAAGGTGTTTTTTTGTCGGCGGCCCTTAATAAATAAATAATTGTTTCATATTTTATGTGTTATAGAGTATAGAGGGCTTTTGAACCTGGTTGTTTGTCCGATCTGAATGTATTTCCTAGGGGGTTGTTCATGCTAGTGACAGGATTTTATAAAATGTTTAAGATTGTAAGGTACACATTACGAATTTTTAAATGAGAGACAGCCGTCGTGCACATTTCGACATTGACATAAGACTTGCAACTCTTGTCCCACTGTCAAGAGTAAACTGACATAATATATCAAGACGCTACTCTTGCTACTCGCGCTGTCATTGCTTACAATTTGTAGCTACTCCCAATGTCATTGTGCTCTTAAAAACGGCAATAACTTTTGACAGTGGGACGGGAGTTGCTAGTCTTATGTCAATGTCGAAATGTGATACGACGGCAGGAGTAAAACAAAAAAAAAAAAGGAAGCTATCATACAAAATGTTCGGGCCGTTATTTTAATTCTGAACCTGAACAAGCGCCAGGGGCCAAGGAATCAATAAATTTGCGTGGTTATGTTAATTTGCGAACACCAGCAATAATATAATACGAAAAAATTAAAACCTAGTTAAACTGAGCATGACTAGTAGAAGTGTGGTTAAATTGAGATGTATCCAATTTTTATTAGTCCGCGGGGTTATAATGTAACTTGCAAATTCTATAGAACACATAAATACAGAGAACATAAATCAATAATAATTATTTGCAGGAAATGATATTAAAATTTTAGATACTGAAAAAGATATTTTAGCAGTCTAAAAGAACAAAGATTTTTAAAGCAAAATATTTTGATATATTAATAAAATTGCAACACACTAAAATTACAGAAATTTAAGAGTCCCAGTGGTAATTTTAATTAAATGATTAGAGTTTTAAATAGTTTGTTTTTAGGAGTTTAGAAAATCAAACCTGGTGCATCTCACAACCTTTTTTGCTAAAGTTTTAAAAATTGACTGACAAAATACGTTCGCTTTTTGGACCCAATAAAGCATTTATTGTTAATCATAAACTCTTAACTCTATTAACGACTACCTACTTTAAATTTAATATAATCTAGGTTAGCATGTGTAGAAAATAAATAATTATAGTATCATTTAATGGCTGATGTTCACTAAGTTAAATTTATATCAATTAAAATAGCGGTTTCGCGTCGCTTCGTTCCAAATACCATATTCTTTTTCATACTAATATTATAAATACTTTAACCCTTTCAGGACCATAAGACTAGGAGAGGTAATGTTATGGTTATTTCTGTATAATATGATCTTTTTTATGTCTATAAAACATATTTTAAAGTAAAAAAGTAAAAACCTATTTTAGTTTTTTTGGAATTTCATGGTACATAGATGTCCCTATGGTCGTTAACGGTAAATTTTATTCGAAATTATTTACAGTTTTGTTTCAAGGCTAGAGGAATATCGCGGACCTAAACACTTATTAAAAACGGAAATTTACTACCTATAATTATTAATTTACAAGAAATGAGTCAAGGTACAGAATAAAACAATTCAATCGGTCTTATAGTAAAGGTGAACTTTGCATATTATACAGGTGTTGTTAGTGCGATTAATCTTTTGGGTTTTCTGTTTATCGTTTTTTCGATGGGTTGTAATAGGGTAGATCGTTTTAAAGCTTTGCATAATATGGTAGGTACATACTCATTTTTCAGGAAGCCAGATTTACAAACAACCAATCAATCTTTTCTGACCGTGCTACTTTGTGTTCATTGTATTTGCTTTGTTCACTGTTATATCAAAAAGGTCAAAGAATAGTCTTAGGTAATATATCTATGTATCTTCTTATTCTTATTTTATTTTTTACCTGCGATCAAACTCGTGTGTTACATTTCATTGATCCATTAGACCAATACCACCCATGTTTTTATTTTAGTGTGATACGAAACATATTTAGTAAAAAATCGTACCTAATCGGACGTTATGACCTTACTATGATAATCAGCTGGAAGTTTGGCTGGTAGCTTCAATAATTGGAATATAATAATAACATGATTGACCATCACTTGGTGCACTTTTATGAAATCAATGTTATCCTCCAGTCTGGCTAAACAGTGACCCATGCGCCCTGTCCTAACGGGACAGTAAGAGAAATTTTGCTCATGGGTAGACTATACGGCTCTAACGGTGTAGGTACCGTTAATCACCCAGGTAGAAAGTTCATCCGAATTCACACGGATTTTTTATATGATACAAGAATGCATTTTATGACGACTACTATTATCTTAAGGCTATTCTAAGAATCTATATCGTTTTACAGTTGGCTGTTTCTATTCATTACACGATATTTTTAAAGGTTTATGACGTTATTGAAATCAGTTATTTTTCTTTTATTGATATTGCTTGGTAACTATTTGTTTTTTGAATAACTATCATAATATTTTGTTCATATTGTCGTCCGAAAAAAGTATCCCTTTACGACCATAGGGACAGTAATGTCCCTTTTAATTTATGACATTATAGCTTGATAAGGATCACATCATCTAATAGTGTAGTAATTTATTTAAATATTACATAAACCGGGCTATAGTTTTTTCATGAAATTAATTTATGATTCTTACTTTAACATCTTGTGAATCTTGTGAAAACTTTTTCATTTTCGCACCAGACGATATGTCATCTTTTATAGATTATAGACACAATATAGTTCTACTTTTATGGGGCTGCTAGCTATTAACGGTTAAAATGGACATTTAAATATTAGAAAACAAAAAAATATTTGAAATTGGCCTAGTATTTATTTAGATTTTTACACTTTTGTGCTTGGGACACGGGTGTACCCGTGGTCGTCAAAGGGTTAAGTATGGTTGAGTGTTTTTTCCTTCACTCTTCGTGCTTAAATGGTTGAACCGATAGATCTAAAATATAGTTAAATGTAAATAGCTTCTTAGGCCTTGGAAAATCGTTTAGTTGTGTACATTTTATAAACCTCTCTCACTCTATCAAAGATGAAACATACATTCAACTTCAAAACTTGGTCAACATCAGCTTTAACTGTAGTCGGCGTGAATAAAGTAAATTACGCTCCAAAGAACTTGATCAAAAATGGCCACACAGTATAAGGGATGTCCTGAAGGCTAAATTCAGAACCTAAATTCAGATTTAGACAGTCAAAAAAATAATTCTGAATTTATAGGATGCTAACTTACTAAATGTACATTTGACACACTTTATTCAGTAAGGGCTTGTTCACGTGAACGCGCGGGCGCGGGCGTGAAATATCAAACATATGACGTGCTATGAAGGTGTTCACGTACAACGCACGTGCGGTGTGAGCAAAGTCTGTCGCGCCCGCGCCCGCGCCCGCGTGTTATAGCGTGAACAAGCACTAATGACTACATTTAGGCTTCTGAATTCAGCCAAGTTATTACATTTGTTCCTTTTAGCCTCACAGTGGTTGTCAATTAGTTGAATGCGCATGATTCAAGTTTTTTGGCGCGTTCAAGTATTTAGTTTTTTTTTATTTAGTATGATAATATAAATAGATTTTTAAGTCTATTGCCAAAAATTTGAGTGTCTTTCGTAAAATTATATTTTTTTGATGTTTAGGATATTTTTAGTAATAGTTTAAAAAAAAACAGATTATAATATGTCGTATGTATACAGTATTCCAATATTTAAGCGTTGTTCTAATAAAGGTTCTACATAGTCAATGAATATTGTGATATTCGAGTCCTAACAATCCAAAAATTCGTACTATTAAATTTTATATTATACACGAAGTTTGTATAGATTTAAGTATGTTTGGATGTATGCTTGTTATTAATTCACGCTTAAACAGCTTAACCGATTATGCTTAAATTTGGTATGTAAGTAAAACCGCTAGGCACAGCATCTAATATTTTTAGTTACATAACTGCTTCACTAAATAATTTTACCCTTGTCGACGTCGCGATTAAAAATAATTATTAGTAAGAATATTGACAGGGGTAAAATTTTTAAGGTAATTATTATAATTCATTGAAAGTCTAATATACCAATATTTATTGATCAAAAAAACAATATTTACTGACTGTGTATACCCAATCTAAGACCAATATTATATTTTATGTGTAATGCCTTTTTCATAATATTATGTTAAAATAAAAATTGTTGTAATTATATATTTCTTGCTACTAATATGTAAGCCAGATGCAATCTGTAATGTAAATAATAAATGTAAGTATATTAAATTAATAAAAACAGCCTTTTAATTGAAATTTTATGCAGTGTTACAAAAAATAGGTTTATTTAAGTTTGTAGGAATGTTCAAGAATGAACATATTATATTTATCCTTTCGTACTCATCTGGAACTTGTAAGGTAATTTTGCGTTTAGGAAAAAGTGTTCAATGAATATTGCATGCAAACTTTTACACCCCACACCCCTTTGGACCTCATCAGGACTAAAATTTACCTCAAAATTATCTAAAGCAAAATGTCACGTACCTAAATCTAGTCCAATTTATTATAATAAATCCGCTGATTATTATCAGTTAATATCATTATAATTTTATGTCTATATAATATATTTTTTTCAAATAAAATATTGAAAATACTTTTGGTTACTGTGGTTTGTACGAGTATTTTGATATCTCGATAAACCCCCATGATTACATATTTTTGTGTGCAAAATGTGCTATTAAACCCGTGTTTATTATTTATATATTTTATGTAAAGAACAATAATAAGACTGTTAACAAAAGTAGCTAAAACAAATCTAATCTGGCTGAACTATGACCGTATATCGTAGATACGCTATCAAACGACGTATAAAGAATCGCAGTATGGATGTGACATGAATAGAATATTTTAAAGAGGTCACGTACTCCCAAATTTAAGGCGCTTTGGGACAGACCAACTATTGCAGTTACTTGCACTGGTAACTTGTTTATTGTATTTACTAAATGTAACAGATATTTTGAACTGGCTTTAAAATTGGCAAGCTGCACTAATTAAAGTTCGGCAGCGGTCATTGTTTTATGAAACAGGAACTTGCGATAAAGTTGTTATTCCCAGTTGTTGCAATAGCTATTTTGTATGCAAAGCGCTTAAAGACTAAAGGGCACATTCTCAGTCGAGGGGCGCCCCCAAGTGAAAATCGGAAACCAACTTCTTAGCATGTGTATTCTGTATATCTACCCTTATGGTCATGGTGATAACGATCCATGTCGTTAAGCTCGACTGATCAAAGACTGATATCTGTTATACGACCTTGATTGATGTTTTTAGCAAAACCTGCTTTCAAATCAATAGGTTCTGAGGTTCTCACCGAGTTCACCCAACATTTGATAAAACATAGTGATTATCATGTCTTCATCATAGGATTTCTTGATACCTCAAGAGAGAAAGAGAGAAAAGAACCGGAGCCTTAAATGGGACCCAAATACAAAAACATGCCGAATTACAACATGACTTAGGCGATTTTCACACTGCCCCGCATGATGCAGCGTAGCGCGTGGATGCGTATTCTTCCGTTGCTTGTAAGTATCTCCGTTTGTATGGAAAACACGCACAGTCTAACACACTGAAAATGCATCCACGCGCGTTCATGCGGATCACGCGCATACACGCGGAGAAACATGCACCCCCGCGCGTAGGTGCGGGGCGAGACGCAAGGTATGGCACACCGAATCCCACAGTGCCGCGCGTGATTTTGTATGGGCGTGAGCCGCCGTGCGTGAATCTACAAAACGCACCTACGCGCGTGAGTGCGCAAAAAACCCGCACGATGATGCAGATCTGCACTCCCGCAGGAATGCGCGTAGGTGCGTCGACACGCAATATGCAGCATGATGCGGGGCAGTGTGAAAATCGCCTTAGGTATGTACATCCGCTTAGCAACACATTTATCTATTTCATAGATATTCTTATCCGAATTTATTATTCGAGATGCCCATACTGTTCTAGTCTCGATAATATAACATCTCAAAGATGTAAACAGCATTCAGTTGTCTGCGAGGCCTCCGTGTGTCCGTTGTGATCAAAATGGACAAAATAGTGAGAGATGGCGGTTTAAAAATAAAAACTGCTAACTACTTGAAGAGTGTGAGATTGGAGAAACGATTTGCTTCACAAGATGTGGTTTCGTCGGCCGATGTTGTTATTATAGGTGACTATTTTTAACTTTTTTATTATAGCTTGTCAATTTTTTATGTGAATTGTTATTGTGAGTGAATTTTAATCGAGGTAATCAATTTTGTTTTTGATGTAATAAAAGCATAAAAATGACTCATCTACTTGATCTGTTTTTAAGAAACTTATTCTGTTTTGTTTGATATGCGTATATAGGTAGTTGTCAGGTCATGTTAGGGGCCTTTTAGAAATCTAGGGGACCTGAAACTCTTATTTATTAGAGATTGTCTTTGTAGTGACTCCATGTAATTAGATAAATTTATTATATTTACAATTTCAGCCAATTTCAAAACAAAAAAAATATCAATGAAATTAAAAAGGCAATACTTTTATCATTTTGTTATTGAAAACATAATATCTGCAGAGTAAATAATTAAACTTGAATAGACTTTAAATACTTCTTTATCGATATTTATTATTAGAATAAAAAGGATAATTGACTGTTGATACATTCAATAGTTCCTTTGATCTGAAATAAGTATAAATAATAAAGTTTTATACTGTAATTCAGGGAGTTAGCTAAAAAAAGTAAAGGTTCTAAATTTGTCGTAACCCTTTTCGGGTCCGAATTTTTTTTAATGGACACTGATACAGATTACTCTAAGACGAATAAACTGGATTGGAAAATTATTTTGTTTCAAAGTATTTTAAATTTTAACGTAATAGGTATGTTGAGCGCTTTATGACTTATAAATTAAAATATGGGCCTCCCTTAGCTAATTGAAATCAAGGTTGAAGTCGATTTATTATATTTTTTACTTCTTGAATGTATTTTTATAGGTGGTGGCATAGCGGGGTGTAACACCCTGTACCAACTTAGCAAACGAGGAGTGAATGCGGTTCTATTAGAACGAGCTAAACTTACTAGTGGAACTACATGGCACACTGCAGGTAAGGATAATTACGATTTTTCATACAGTATATCAAAAAAAATATGAAATATAATTAGTCCGTAATTAAAATAACTAGTTAGGTACGTATTTTTTGGTTTGTGAATAAAATAAAAAATTGTAACGTTTATAAGTTTTTAGGTAGGGATGCGATACATCACAAACCGGTGTCGATCAGTGACGTCACGACCAAGCAACTTTAGTGCGCTTCATTTCACATTTTCTAGAAATTTTCAAAGTAAAAAATACGTGTCTAACATTTCTTAATATAGTCTACACTTGATGAACAAAAAAAGTTAGAGATGTGGTTCTGTTACTAAAATGTGAGTATATCGCACTTCTTACTATAGGTACTAGCTGAGCCCAGCGGTTTTACCCGCTGTACTATGTGTTATTCCAGGGTTTATGCCATCTCTATACCAAATTTCAGCTCTATCGCTCCACCCGTTTAGGCGTGAAAGAGTAACAAACATACTTCCAGACATCCATACATTCTTACAAACTTTCACGTTTATAATATTAGTAAGCTTTGTCTTTGTGATAAAGTATGCATATGGTAATATAATATGTAGCACGTCGTGCTAAAGTTAAGGGCGATAAACTCTTCTCTTTAAATTATGCCATTGAACCAGTGCGTTTCATTGGCAGTAAATAGGTACTATTATTGGTAAAGTGATTCGACCTAAATAACACATTGGGTCGTAGGTCTGTTGGGATACGTCGGTACAGATATCGTATTAAGTATTTGGGTGCTGTTGTTACACTTTTTAAAGACTTTCAAGGGTATTTATCGGAGGAAATTACTTGTTAGTAGCGTCATTAATACGATACCATTCCTTAATACCCCGACTTACGCTACCCCGTTTTTCGCGAATTCGGAGAGACGTGGTTATGCCTTGGTAGGTACCTATCGCACAAGTCCGGGGTGTCACTGTTTATCTGAATGGGGGAAATTGTAATTTTGTGACCTCTTACCTGAAACGATTTGAATATACAAATACCTTTGGGAGTCACGCTAAAAACGGATTAAAATTTGTCAATTTATTAAATTTAGTCATCATATTTACTATTTTTGGCAATATAAAGTGATTTTTTTCGTGTTACATTTACCTGAATCTAGAGGTTGATGGATCGATATAATATTTAGAGTGTGCATTGATATATCCAATTTTCTAGGTCTCGTCTGGTCGTTAAGACCATGCGATTTAGAAGTGAGGCTACTCCGCGACTCGAGGAAAGTTTACAGCGAGTTAGAGCAAGAGACAGGGGAGAATGCAGGCTGGATCAACAATGGGGGCATGTTCTTATCCAGGAGCAAGGTTTGTAACATATTATATCAAACTAAATAATATGCGCTTTGCGGTTTTTAACCCCCGACGCAAAAACGACGGTGTGTGTGTGTCTGTCTGTGGCATCGTAGCCTACGAACGGATGAACAGATTTTGATTTAGTTTTTTTTGTTTGAAAGAAGAGTTAGTCGAGAGTGTTCTTAGCCATGTTTGGTGGAAATCGGTTCAAGATGGCCGCCGCTACAAAATGGCGGATTACTTTTTTTCTCCACGACCCCCCAATATGGGTATCAAATGAAAGGGCTTAAACTTTCACATTTATAATTAAAATTGGTAATTAGTAAGATGTATATTAAATAGGCTTAAGTTTGGCGTGACAGCTGCATGAGATTGGTGGAGGTGTGGCGTAACCATGAAAAGGCTATAATATCCAGCAGGAGGCATCGAGTAGATAAAAAAATAGGCCATAGGTAATCACAACTGCTGATGCAAAACACCGATAAGGTTTAGGTTGATTCTTTCAGCGTGAACCATCCCTACTTTTTTTTTATAAAACGAAGTATGAAGACGAGCAAGACGCTCTCCTGATGGTAAGAGGTAACGCTGCCCATATATAATTAATTAGTACCTACAATGCTACCTAGTGCACTGCGCCAACGCTTCTTACTTGAGAGTCATAAGATGTTAAGATTTTTCAGCCCAGTAATTTCACTACTCTCAAATCACGCTTGCTTTGAAGATATCCAAATTCTTGTTTTAACGACCGCTTTGGGGCTGGATTTAGCAGCCCCTTAAATCTCGCTTTTGTTTGACACCTATGACATAAAACTTGGTAAGATAATAAATATTAGTTCGCAAGTGTCACCTATGACATAAAGAATGATTAGATAAATAAAACTCGACGGTTGTTATGTAATACTAAAACTTAAACCCTATTATAAATACCTAGATTATATCTTAGTGTGTGGCAAAAAGTTTTCCTGGACGCTACCGTGTTTCGGAAGGCACGAAAAACTGCGTGTCCCGTCTGTTTCCTTTAAGATATGAAGGAGGCAGTCGTTAGGTCATGTTGCAGGCCCTGTTGTAATCTCGGCGACTTGAAATTGCAACATATAGGTTAGCCACACAACCTATAAATTGTGATTAGACTCTGACAGTGTAAGTAGGGTAACCTGTTCTGATGGAGTATAAACCCTTATTATTATTAGTTAGTTCACAACTTTTGCGATATCAAATTTAACCAAATATTAATCTAGCTATTGTTTGTCACAGTCACCTATGACATAAAGACTGATTAGATAAATTAAACTTGACTGATTTTAAGTTATACTGTACTAGAATGTAAACTCTTTAAATAATAGATTATATTATATTAGCTTACAACTTGTGCTTTATCTTCTTTATATGTTTTTATCACACTAAAATATACCTAATATTATATAATACTAGCTTACCCGGCAAACGTTGTTTTGCCATATAAATAATTTCCTAGTAATTTCTAGTGTAGACAAAAAATAGCTTACTTATTGGAAGTATGTATGTATTTTAGAATGTGTATATTGTATGTATGTAAGAATGTGGTATATGCGTGAAATAAGCATTATTTTATGGAAAAATTTTTCAAACAAAAGTAAAAAATTAAATTTTATGAAAACATTGTCTCTTATAATTTTTTCATACAACCAACATTTCCATTGACATTTCAAAAAAAAGATTCATAATGATTGATTTTTTGAAAACTATGAAAATCTTAATTGTTCAATTACATTTTTTTAATAAAATTAAATTAAAATTACATTTTTATAAGATCAACAACATTTTCGATATAAATAAAAAAAAGTATACTTACAACAAAATCCGTTGTTATTGAAAGCTCGTGTCACGTGTTGAGTACTTTTGAGGTTATAAAATAACTTGATTAACTAATCGTGCAAAATACACTCAAAATTGATAATTTAATTATTATTGATAAAATAGGAATGATTAAAAGTTAATATGAGAGTTACACTGAGATAGCAAAATAATAATTGTCAACGTTACTACTACACTTGGTGCATAAACAATAATGATGGCCGACAACTGTGTAGGGAGTGAGAAAGAAAGGAGACCGGCTTCGTTCTCATCCCTACTCCGTGCTGTTTACTGGGTCAGAAGTGACACCTGTAGACATCTGCCGGGGATAACTAATTAAATGACGATTGATCAGTTTTCGACCGGAGAGGAAAAATGATTAAATTACTAAAATGGCTATTAAAAAATAAGGGTTGATCGTAGAAAGGTGAAAATTGAGGATTGTATGTATTTTTGTATGTTGTATCATAAAAAAATAGAAATTAAAAATTTTGTCTAAAAAATAAAAAAATAAATTTAGGGGTGGACTACCCCTAACATTTAGGGGGATGAAAAATAGATGTTGGTCGATTCTCATAGATACCGGATAAGCACAAAAAATTTCATCAAAATCGGTCAAGCCGTTTCGGAGGAGTATGGCAACGAAAACTGTGACACGAGAATTTTATATATTAGATTTGCGATAGTTACAACGTGAGTGGCCGTGACTTTAATGTAGTGTACAGAAACCGGATTTAATAACAACGTTTACTACATTATTATCACGAATAAATTATAATAATTACTATAGGTACAATAACCAATTATTGCCCAATCTGAGTCTCCATTCATTGACAATAATTATTGTTAATATTAGAATTATAATTCTAACACTTAATGGGGGCTGTCTTTGAGCCTAAATACTAAATAGCCATGAGTCTCGAAACTTGATAGAGGCTGTCATTGAACCCATTTTCTTTAGATAGACTCAGAGACGGACTCCGAAAAGTGTCGTCCTTTACTTTTAATAAATAGAAGAGCTTTGCACTTTGGATATTTTATATCTCAAATCTCAGTTAACTCCTATTAGTAAGTTGAGGCATGGATGAAAAATATTTTTCATCCATGGTTGAGGTATAGTTAGTAAAGATCACAGAGGACATAGAAACAACTCCGACTCTGTTTATATTGGGGATAGTGGATATAATGAACTAAGGGTCAGAAGGGAACTAGCGCTCGTTAGTTATATTTTAAAAATAATCTGGGACGAATGTAGGTAGGATGGGTGCCGCCTGATAAAACTAAATTTCTGAGTGAGGCGCCTCTGATACGGGCACTTCGCACTATCAATGTCATAGCGGACCAATTGGATATATTTGTCTATGTACTTGTACTCTGAATGACTTCACTTGTGTAGCTTAAAATGTCTTATGTTACAATAACAGGAAATAGTAGGTATTAAGATTTATATAATAACTATACTATCTCATTAGCCTGATTGTATATGTTGTGGTTAAATATAATTAATACAGTTAATTTTCGCTTAACGCGAATATTCATGCAAGTTTATCTCCATTTGACGAACACTGTGGCGCGGTGGGCTAATACCAGGTTGCGGGTTCGATTCCCGCATGAAACAAATATTTGTGTGATCCACAGATATTTTTTTTATGGTCTGGGTGGCTTTCTGTATCTATTATAAGTATGTATTTACAAAAGAAAAGTATATAAGTAGTATTTCCGTTATCCAAACCACCATAACACAAGCATTAAGTTGCTTAGCTTGGGGTTAGGTGGCGCTGTGTGAAATGTCCTTAATTATTTATTTACACAGGTGCGAACGCAAGAATACATGAGACTGCACACTCTAGGCAAAGCAATGGGCATTCCCAGTGAGGTCCTAAGCCCTCAAGATGCTCAGAAGAAGTTCCCATTGCTAGACCCTTCAGTGTTCCAAATGGCTTTGTACGCTAGTGAAGACGGCACCATCGATCCGACTATGGCTTGCAATGCACTCGTTAAAATTGCTAAGAAGAATGGAGGAAAGGTAAGAAAAAACCCTAGAGACTTTAGTGGGTAGAGAATCATAAGTAAATATTGTGGCCGTTTTTCCTATGAACTTATGCACATCAATTTATTTTATTATTTAGCATAAAGCTCGGACTAAGTTAATGCTAAAATAGCATTTTCTATTTGCAAAAAGAGTGCGTGATCTATCGAAAAAAATATTAAATGATTAAGTTTTCACTAAAATAAATAGGACGAATCTTCCTGGATGTATAACAGTATTCTGACGCATGACGAAAAAAATCTTGTAGGAAAGTCACCTTCCAAATGATGCGAATAGGCCTAATTTTGCTTTCATAACATGATAACATTGTCGCAGGTATACGAAGAATGCCCAGTCCTAGATATTCACTACACGCACAACATACTTGGCAATAAAGAAGTGACTGGTGTACACACAGACAAAGGATTCATCAAGACTAAATGCGTTGTCAATTGTGGAGGTATGTTCTGCGGGATTTTGCTTTCTTTTTGCGTGTCCGTATCTTCTTAACGAGCTTTCATTGTTGCTTCGAGTATGTCAATCAAATTTATTGACAAACAATTAATAACAATGTGTATCCGTCGTCCTGCATTTTTGTTTGCGTGCAGAAATCCTTTCTTAGCGTACGTGTCATATTGTGTGCCGAATTTAAACCCATTCGTCCAGAGGCTCTGCGTTGATAGATCAGTCGGTCAATCAATAGGCCAGTCACGCTTTCTTTTCATATACCCTTACAGAGGGAGTGATATGAATTTTCGAATGCAGTTGTTGCGAGAAAAAAAAATGAAGTGGTATGTTTTTGCGTTAAATCGATTTTTGCGTGAAAACGTTAAATCGATTGTCCCGGTTTCCTTTTTAGACAAAGACGGAATGGACAGTGATTTTCTCTACTAACCCGTGGTTCTCTTTCTGTTTTTTTTTCTCTAACACCTAAGTTGTCATGATAACCTATATCTTCTATATCTGTGTAGTATTTTCATTGTTACCAAGATTTTGCGATCATTGGCTGAACACCAGCTGAGCTTACGAATCAATATATAAACGCTATTGCCATATTTATAGGTGCATGGGGTCCCAGAGTGGCAAGATTCGCCGGAATTCCCTCCCTACCACTGATCCCCTTCAAGCACGCGTACGTAGTGTGCGACGCGACGCCCGAAATACGGAACAGCCCTAACATTAGAGACCACGATGTAAGCCTGTACATCAAGGTGCAAGGGGAGACTTGCAACGTGGGAGGGTATGAACCTAATCCGCATATGTTGGACCAGGTAAGCGAAAATGGTTTAAAAAAACTTTAAAAAATTGACTCCTTACTAAAAAACAAAATTAAATACATGTCCTTTTATAAGCCTTAAGATTTAAAAGGTACGACTAAGATTTCACACGTCATCAAAGAAAAGAACGTCATACCAACTTTCACTCCCTACTCAACCCCTATAGGGGGTGAAAATTCAAAGATCCCTTCAAACACGCGTACGTAGTGTGTGACTACGCCCGAAGTAAAAAAAGCCCTAACAACTGTGAGAATCCATAAAAACTTTCAACCCCAAATTGAACCCTATAATCAGAAGAATTTCTAACATAAATACTTATTTTTAATTATCACTCAGCACGTGTAGCGCTGTAGCACGTGTATACATTTTTACAAAGGTCCTAAAAGTTCATTTTTTTTTAAAATAACATGTCCCGATAATATGTATATAGGATGTGTTATCATATTATCTTCTCTTGAAGCCAATTAGATTTGTAAAAATATTATACTTTAAAGATAAATTAACATTTGCTATAGCTACAACGTACAGAGGTTATCATTAAAAATGTATCTATTGTGTTGGCTTCCGTAGTACTGGCAAATCTAATATTAACTGCCTTAACTCTCATCAACGATACCTCTAAACTAATAAAGTTTTTTCAACCGCTATAATAGTTGCCCTGGAAAGTTCATGGTATATTTATTTATTTATTTAAGGACATCCAACGGAGGAAACACATTACAATTAAAAGTCTTAAGGCTAGGTCCTAGGTCTAGGCTTGTCATTAGTCTGTGTGATCCTACAATTATAGGATGCCACAGCATCCACAACTAAACATTACAACATTATCAAAATAGGACAATGTTAATAAAAATCAAAACAAACAATAACACAAAATGAAATTAAATTGAATTAAATTGAAATGAAATGAAAAACTTCTTATACAAAATAAAATAAAAACAGATGTATCAACAAAAAATAAAAAATAAACTAAATTAAGATACTGTAGCTTGTTTAAGTGACTTTTTAAATTTCGAAATTGAATCAGTTATGTCTAAATCGTGGCTTTTGGATAGTAAATTATAATTTCTACAGAGGCGTGACATGGGTGCGTTATAGCCGAGATTGGTTTTAGAGTATGGTACAGTGAACAGTCCTCGTTGACTACGGAAGCATAAAAAACAATTCCAATAAGTTTCTTGCTCGTTCTTCTCTTAGAGGTGCTTTTTGAATGGGCGTTAGATAGTCTTCGGACTCTTTAAGCCCTGCACAATATAATTGCAAAGTGTTTTCACTGAAGTACTCTTAAAATAGAACTAAATAATAATTGTAAAAATGTCTTACAAAACCCATTATAGTCTATTTGAACCAATGAATTTCGAGTATTTTTTCTAAAGCGACTCCTTTACGTTGTAGGTTCCAGACAACCTTCAATTCCACCTATACGTGTTGGACTAGGATGTGCTCGGTGTAGAACGGAAATAGTATTAAAAATGTAGCCAGACAAAACCCATTGTAGCTTATATTTGAACCAATGAATTTCGAGTATTTTTTCTTAAGCGACTTCTTTATATTATAGGTTCCAGACAACCTTCAATTCCACCTATACGAACTGGATTGGGATGTTTTCGGAATCCATATGAAGCACGCAGCGGCACTCTGTCCTAAGCTAGGCAGCGTTGGCGTTAAGAGCACGGTTTGCGGCCCGGAGTCTTTCACACCTGATCATAAGCCGCTGTTGGGAGAGGACCCTAATGTTTTTGGTAAGATTTACTTCAGTTTTACCCGCATGGCCTATGCTATAATAGTTCAATCTGTTCAACCATTTCGGCGTGAAGAGGTAACAAATTTACACACGCGCCGACGAACACGCACCCACGTACGAATACACACGCACATAAAAACACGCACGTACGTACGAATACGTAGCCAGAGTTTCCAGTTGTTCAATATTTGATTTGTAAAAGTTTACTTTCTAAGTTCTCTTTTGTACTTTATTCATTATAGGCCTCCTTTAGCCTGTAAGCCTTTGACCACGATCTCGCCTGATCCTAAGCGACGATGTGGCCGTAGATGGTATCAGACTAAACCTAGAAGGTGGGATAAATTCTTCCCTGGCTTCACTGAACAACATATGGGAACACAATCGTAATGACTGCTTGGCGACACGGTTTTGTTCCGTGGCCAAAGCCTACCACCAGCATAGCGTGTGGAAAAACCGCACATATCTAATACGAGTAATAATAGTCATTGGTGCGGGGCCGGGATATATGAATCAAGAGTCTGTCTATCTATCAGTTTTTTTAAGCAGGGAAAATGGCTACACTCTTCCCTTTCGCCACGGGGGTGATGTAAGGGGGAGTGTGGGACTTGCACCCACTAAAAACCCCCCGTGAACAGTCTAAAAGAGTGAGATGGGGTCGCGGTAGCATTCACCATCTTCTGTCTATCTATCTACTTTAAGGCTGATGATATAATTAGTACGAGAAGAACTTCAGTTACTAAGATACACGCCTAGAAACTAAGGTTATCACATATCAAAGTACAGGTCAACAATCGTAACTAAGTCCTCTCTTCCTTATCAGAGCAATCAGTTGCGCGAACTCATAGCTTACGTAACGTCATATGGACTGTTTACAAAACATGTTATTGTTTTCAAGGATGAGCCATTCAGATTTATTTGCTACTGTGATAGGAAATAATTGATGGAAATGTAAGAAGACGAGTGCTCGTTAATAGTAAATAGCTTTAAGTAGCTTATATTGGTGACTTTTCTCGCTTTGAAAAAGCCTCTCTTAGCGGAGATCTCATATCTCTCTTCTTTCTTTTATTCTACTCCTCTTGTCCGTCATATCTTCTTTCACTTCCCTAGCAAGCATGTCCTCTTTCACACAGTTCAATCAAACTTTTTTCGGACTTTATGAATTGCTCCTCTACGAATCGTATTCCCCATTACTAGGAGTCGTGACCCACAACTTTCAGAATGCGATCATAGATTATGGAGCGCCATCTGGAATGGTTGGAAACGATTCTTATAGCATCGTGCACTGGAGAGTCGAAAGTGGTGAGGATCTGGTAAGACCAACGCATCGGGCTACGACCTCGAGGTCTCTTTCGTTCAATTTTGTTACTAACCATAAGCTTCGGTTTGCATCTTCTTTCCTTGCTATATGGCCAAACTACTTGAGGCAAATTGCGGATAGCCTTGTCCGAATCGCTATGTATCAAATAATTATAACTAACAAGTAGCACGAGTAAAATAATATTTTATTTTATTTAAAGGTCTGTACCACAACTGCGGTTACAACTCAGCTGGTATGATGTTTTCCGCTGGATGTGGTATCCAAATGGCTGAATGGATCGTCACTGGAAGGTAAGATCCAACTCAACATTTATCATTCACTAGTAGACCCTCAGCAGAAAATTATAATTATAATTGTCTTCATCATTCCTCTTGAATCACTTTATCTGTTAAAACGCGCATCAAAATCCGTTGTGAAGTTTTAAAGATCTAAGATCTACGGATAGACAGAAACAGACAGCGACTTTGCTTTTGAAATTTGGTATAGAGATAGCTTAAACCCTGGAATAACACATAGGCTACACGTACGTACGTACAACGGGTAAAACCGCTGGGCTGGGCTGAGCTAGTATAATATAAATATTTGTGTGTAATTACTTAATTACTGTAAAGTTATACTATTTTTACTTAAAGTCAATTATAATTATGTTTTCATTAAATTTATGAAAGTAAACACGAGAGGCTAAAGTTTATCCGAATTTGACGTCATTTTGGAATTTGGTTGTTTATAATGAAGCTCTATAATGATAAAGTGGAGTAATAACGATCTGTTATCAATATAAAAACTAACTATTACTTAATGATTTAGACGACTACTGTGGCGCGGTGGGCTAATACCCGCTTGCAACGCAGATAGTTGCGGGTTCGATTCCCGCATGGGAAAAATGTTTGTCTAATCCACAGGTATTTGTTTCTGGTCTGAGTGGTTTTCAATATCTATTATAAGTATGTATTTACAAAAGAATATAATATGTATTATATCCGTTATCCTATCACCATAACACATGCATTAAGTTTTATTTTGTTACGTTTATTTTCTTTCCTTCACAATCTTTACAATTAAGGAGAATAGGTACCTTTCTAGGCATCATACGTGATCCATCGTCGACCGCATTTTCACTTTCCATCAGGTGGGATGTGGTCAAATGTAGGCCTATTTTGTATAAAAAAAATTATAATTGCAAATCTTTATTTCCAGACCACACTACAACATGTTTAACTTCGACATCCGTCGTTTCACGGCCGGTCAGATAGCTAGAGCGCATTGGATGCGTGAGAGGAGTCACGAAGCATACGTCAAGAACTATAGCATAGTGTTCCCCAATGACGAACCATTGGCCGGTCGAGATGCGAGTCATGACGCTTTACATCAGGAGTTGGTTGACGATGGAGCCGTGATGCAGTCTAGAGCAGGCTGGGAGAGGCCTGGCTTCTTTGTACCAGGAGAAAAGGTGCGTTTTGACTATGAATATGTCTTTAAATATAGCTAAGTCCAAGAACTATAGCATAGTGTTCTGCAATGATGAACCATTGGTCGTGATGCCAGTCATGACGCTTTACATCAGGAGTTAGTTGACGATGGAGCCGTGTTGCAGTCTAGAGCAGGCTGGGAGAGACCTGGCTTCTTTGTACCAGGAGAAAAGGTGAGATTTTACTATGAAGGTTTGTTTAAATAGAGCTTAGGTTAAGAACTATAGCATAGTGTTCCTCAATGATGAACCATTGGTCGTGATGCCAGTCATGACGCTTTACATCAGGAGTTGGTTGACGATGGAGCCGTGTTGCAGTCTAGAGCAGGCTGGGAGAGACCTGGCTTCTTTGTACCAGGAGAAAAGGTGAACTTTTACTATGAAGGGTTTGCTTTACATCAGGAGTTGGTTGACGATGGAGCCGTGATGCAGTCTGGAGCAGAATGGGAGAGGCCTGGCTTCTTTGTACCAGGAGAAAAGGTGAACTTTTACTATGAAGGGTTTGCTTTACATCAGGAGTTGGTTGACGATGGAGCCGTGATGCAGTTTAGAGCAGGCTGGGAGAGACCTGGCTTGTTTGTACCAGGAGAAAAGGTGAACTTTTACCATGAAGGGTTTGCTTTAAATCAGGAGTTGGTTGACGATGGAGCCGTGATGCAGTCTAGAGCAAACTGGGAGAGACCTGGCTTCTTTGTACCAGGAGGAAAGGTGAACTTTTACTATGAAGGGTTTGCTTTACATCAGGAGTTGGTTGACAGTTGACGATGGAGCCGTGATGCAGTTTAGAGCAGGCTGGGAGAGACCTGGCTTGTTTGTACCAGGAGAAAAGGTGAACTTTTATAATAATATGATAATAATAAATAAATCATTTATTTCAGGCAATAGTACACTGCCACAGACGCTGTGTACCAGAGGCCCATATCATATATACCTTACAGACTAACATACATAAAATTTTTATAAACTTAAAAACTAGGTCACACGGTAGCGCCGGCGACGTGTTGCGCGCAGAGTCAGCAGGAAGTCGACCTCGAAATTTCCGAAACACGACTCCCTGCGGCCAGAAGTCCTCCTTCATGAACGTCGGCAGACGGCTGGTCGGAACCCTCACCACGAAGGAATTAAAATTCGTTTTGTGGCGAGATTCTAGCCGTTCGACCCTCAATGTGAAAGAGGTCCTTTTTCGGACGTAGTCTATGACGTCCACGGCTTTCGTAGACCAAATCAGTCGGGACACGTAGAGCAGCGTGACAGGTACCTCGGGACGCAGCGAATCGTTACATCCCGGCGTCGCCGAGCCACAAAAGTTACGACGAGAGGGCTTCTGCTTTTTCCTCTGCACCACGGTGAAACCCTCTTCATCCTTACTACACGGCGCGGCGTCAGCTTGCCTATGAGTCTGCTTTCTCCCCTTATTAGACGGGAGAACGGGAGCGGCGACGGAAGTACGGCCAGTGGGGGGCCGGGCAGCGGGAGCCGCAGCAGCGGCCGCGTATGCTTGCGGCGTCGACGCATCCATACTTGACGTCATCGGAGCGGGGGGCGGGGCGCGGGTCGGCACACGCAGCGACTGTAGGCTGTGGCGACGGTAAACTGCTGATGGATGCATTTTGCGCCCCGCGACGTGTGTTTATGTTAGAGGTTTCAGCATGCGACCTACTTACCGAATCATTACGTTTTAATGTACGCAATTCACCTATTGTGGTTTCGGAAACCCCTAACCTAAACTGCACTTCGGCCAGGCTCGCTTTCAAGGTGGTGATGTCTTTCAGCAGCCTGGTGACGTCGAAGTGGTCGAAGGTGACGGGTGGCAGCTTGTGCAGCTGCTTCGCCACAAAAGCGGGCACGTCGTCCGGGTCGGTCTCCTTCAACAGGTTGATGATGTCCTGGAGACTTCTTTCTCCTTTATCGTCCCTCCTTCGTGTCGGCATCCTGTCGGCCATGCCGAGAGTCTGGTAGAGCAGCACCTTGCCACTGCAAATTTCCTCCTCCTTAAAGTTGGTTTTGCAGATCTGCAAGATGCTGATCTCGTCCATGGTGTCGATGGCGTGCTGTATGAACGCCAGAAGCTCATTCGCGATGAGTTTTTCGGAACTCATGGCGATACTTTCGTGCAACGGCGGAGCCGCGCAGAAACCGCAAATTATTGAATATTAATTTGTGTCAACGCAAAAATGATAGTATGCGACCATCACTGAGCGCGGTAGAGTTGACACTGACTTTTACCATGAACGGTTTGCTTTATATCAGGAGTTGGTTGACGATGGAGCCGTGATGCAGTCTAGATCAGGCTGGGAGAGACCTGGCTTCTTTGTACCAGGAGAAAAGGTGAACTTTTACTATGAAGGGTTTGCTTTACATCAGGAATTGGTTGACGATAGAGCCGTTATGCAGTCTGGAGCAGGATGGGAGAGGCCTGGATTCTTTATACCCGGGGAAAAGTAAAGGAGATGGTTTTACCTTCATTTTAATTTTAAAAAATCCTGGGTTGGAATATGGACATATTATATGGAGGGAAGATGACCAGAAAGTCCATGAATATTGTAAATCTGAAAGAGGACATCCAAAAAAGCTTTGGGTGAACTGCGTGAAAGAGAATATGCATGCTAGGGAAATGAATGAAGAGGAAGTCGAGTTGTGCCCTACGTAATGGAAGATAAGGACAGAAAGTTAATTTTATTGTTATTGTTGTAGATTCGAGTCCAGAATTACGACTGGGGCGGCACCCACGACTACCCGCGCAACATGGACCGAAGATATGAAGATGTGCTCAAAGGGGAATACACGTTTGACTTCTCTAAACATCACAATTTGGTATGAACTTTCATTCGCGTATAATTAACATTGGATTAATATCACAGGTCTTCCACAAGTTGATCAGCTGGTAGTTGATCAGCTGGTCGACCGAACTCAAGGGCGAAGCCAGAATTTTTTAGGCTTTCAAGTCTTTTAAATGAATGTTGACTTTGACAGTAAATTGCCTATATCTAATACTAGATAGATTGGAAATTCCACAATAATTAATTTTGTGGCTGTTACACAACTAAAATAACAAAACAGCACAACTCACGTCTATTATAATTTATTTTATTAATCAGCACAACGCTAGGACTAACTTAATTCTCGACGATGAAGGACATCGTAATTGTCCTAAATCGTGGTTGAGATATTCTCGACAATATTAAAAGTGAGTTGTGCCGCATGCATAATGTGATGACACTCGCGATAGTTTTATAATCATAAATAATTGTAACAGATCGGCGAAGAAGCGTTGCAATGCCGTAATGCAGCAGCGATGTTCAATATGTCGTACTATGGCAAGTTCTACCTGACGGGGCCGGACGCGGACCGCACCGCCAACCTCGCCTTCACTGCCGACCTCACTAAGAACGTTGACAAGTAAGACATTCTTAATGTAGGAGCAGCGATGTTCTACCTGACGGGACCGGACGCGGACCGCACCGCCAACCTCGCCTTCACTGCCGACCTCACTAAGAACGCTGACAAGTAAGACATTCTTAATGTAGGAGTAGCGATGTTCTACCTGACGGGACCGGACGCGGACCGCACCGCCAACCTCGCCTTCACTGCCGACCTCACTAAGAACGCTGACAAGTAAGACATTCTTAATGTAGGAGCAGCGATGTTCTACCTGACGGGACCGGACGCGGACCGCACCGCCAACCTCGCCTTCACTGCCGACCTCACTAAGAACGCTGACAAGTAAGACATTCTTAATGTAGGAGCAGCGATGTTCTACCTGACGGGGCCGGACGCGGACCGCACCGCCAACCTCGCCTTCACTGCCGACCTCACTAAGAACGCTGACAAGTAAGACATTCTTAATGTAGGAGTAGCGATGTTCTACCTGACGGGACCGGACGCGGACCGCACCGCCAACCTCGCCTTCACTGCCGACCTCACTAAGAACGCTGACAAGTAAGACATTCTTAATGTAGGAGTAGCGATGTTCTACCTGACGGGACCGGACGCGGACCGCACCGCCAACCTCGCCTTCACTGCCGACCTCACTAAGAACGCTGACAAGTAAGACATTCTTAATGTAGGAGTAGCGATGTTCTACCTGACGGGACCGGACGCGGACCGCACCGCCAACCTCGCCTTCACTGCCGACCTCACTAAGAACGCTGACAAGTAAGACATTCTTAATGTAGGAGCAGCGATGTTCTACCTGACGGGACCGGACGCGGACCGCACCGCCAACCTCGCCTTCACTGCCGACCTCACTAAGAACGTTGATAAGTAAGACATTCGTAATATAAGAGCAACAGTGATGTTCAACATGTACTACGGCAAGTTCTACCTGACGGGACCGGACGCGGACCGCACCGCCAACCTCGCCTTCACTGCCGACCTCTCTAAGAACGCTGACAAGTAAGACATTCTTAATGTAGGAGCAGCGATGTTCTACCTGACGGGACCGGACGCGGACCGCACCGCCAACCTCGCCTTCACTGCCGACCTCACTAAGAACGCTGACAAGTAAGACATTCTTAATGTAGGAGTAGCGATGTTCTACCTGACGGGACCGGACGCGGACCGCACCGCCAACCTCGCCTTCACTGCCGACCTCACTAAGAACGCTGACAAGTAAGACATTCTTAATGTAGGAGCAGCGATGTTCTACCTGACGGGACCGGACGCGGACCGCACCGCCAACCTCGCCTTCACTGCCGACCTCACTAAGAACGTTGACAAGTAAGACATTCTTAATGTAGGAGTAGCGATGTTCTACCTGACGGGACCGGACGCGGACCGCACCGCCAACCTCGCCTTCACTGCCGACCTCACTAAGAACGCTGACAAGTAAGACATTCTTAATGTAGGAGCAACAGTGATGTTCAACATGTACTACGGCAAGTTCTACCTCACTTAGAACGCTGATAAGTAAGACATTCGTAATGTAAGAGCAGCAGTGATGTGCAAACATTACTGTGATTCGGTAGGCACTGTAGCTAGTGAATTTACTGGGTACTAAAGAGTCTTAACATCTTATGACTCTTGACACAGAAAAGGTACAACCACACAACCAGCCTATAAACACCCAACCATACAGCCACACAACCTATAATTTGTGATTTGACTCTGACAGTGTAGGTAGGGTAACCTGTTCTGTTGGAGTATAAACCCCAATTATTATTTTTTATAATGATCCTTATAAATTGTTTCCAGGGTGGTATATTCATTGATGCTGAATAAGAAGGGTGGTGTAGAAGCAGACGTGACCGTCAGCATATTGGACGGTGGCAGCGGACAGTTGCATGAGCCTATATTCAAGGTAACATACTTCTTTCATCATCATCATCAGCCTATGTTCGTCCACTGCTGGACATAGGCCTCCCCCATGGCACGCCACTCAACTCCTCCGTCTTTCTTTTCTACCCAAACTGAGCAACCCTCTTTAGATATGGATACTGTCCGGACGTGATGCTAGAAGATTTTTTTAGAATAAAACAAGGAAATTTTTTAAAACTTTTTAAAAACAAGCTTTTATTATTATAACCGTAAAGTACTCGTCAAGCCGAATCAAATAAGCCCAAACGAGCTTCGGCCCCATCGAGATGGGGTTGCATCGTTTTATTACGGAGTTTCTACGACCACCTTCCAGCTCCATCATCAGATCAGCTCCATGTTATAATAATATTGCATTGTTATCCGGTTTATACATGCATGCCAAATTTCACCTCAATCAAAAATCGGGAAGTGGAGCAAATTACCGCCGGCGGAAATAAACAAGTTTCCACTTTTATTTTTGACTAGTAAGATTTAGACAAGAATTATAATTAGTTTCCTATTATTGCCAGGGTCGTGGATACTACGTGGTGACGAGCGGTTTCAGTGCGAACCATACGATGGCTCACATAAGAAGGATCATCAACAAGCACAAACTGCGAGCCACCATCATTGACGTTACCAAACAACTTTGCGTGCTCAGTGTTCAAGGACCTGACAGGTATACATTATACATGACGAGTGTAAACAGCCACATGATATCCTACTACTGATGACGAGTGCGCCACAGCACCTGCCATCATAATTTCAAGGTGACGACTATACCTGGACTTCTGTGTGTGTCATCTTAATCAGGATGGTCTGTTAGGACACCTTTTGTAACACTTGTGGGCGATGGTGGGTATGTTGGATCAATGAAACCGACCGATCAATGATGCCGACATACCTATAATCTTTTAAGATCATTTTCCACGCTTCACGCTCGTACTCCGTTCGTTCTCATAGAGGTTGCGAACGAGCGGTAGAGTCCTAAAATAGAACCAAATAATTGTAAAATTTACTTGCAAAAGTCTCCACTGTAGCTTATTTGAATAAATGAATTTTGAATTTGAGTTTCTACTGCTACTTAGATACGTAAATTTTGAAATATAAATTCATTGATTGTTTTTTTTAAGCTATTGCATAGCTTCTATCGCGGGCCTTGAGCGTGGGGACCGAATCCAGAAATTCCGTAACAAAAAAACCTAACACCCCCCACTCCGACCGGCACAGCGGTGATACTTTTTAGTTTTTCCATCTATAGATAAAAATGCTATGCAATAGCTTTACCGCGGCAGTCTCCGAGTGCCACACGTCTTTTTTTAATTCCGCAAGTGTAGCCCTGTTTACATTTACATTATTATTGCACACTTGCACACTTAAAAGTATTTTCAGTTACTTTACTACTTCTTCATTGTCACTTTTTTATCTTATACGAAATGTTTCTACCCTCTCTCCATCTGTTACGATTCACGATCTAGGACTATGGATTTCCATCCTTCTGCAATTGAGTCAAGGTCATCCCGCCATCACGTCCTAAATCTACCGCGTGGCCGTTTGATACTAGGAGTCCACTCAGATGTAATTTTGGCCCGACGTTCTTCTGGTATGCGACGGATAACCTATAATTAATGAATAATTATTATTTAGCCCATGCTGTCCTACTGCAGGGCAAAGGCCTCCCTTCTCTCCCTCCACTCATCCCTGTCTATTGCGATTCGGGTCCAATTCGGTAAATATGAGTCAATCTCATCTCTCCATCGCATTCTGGGCCTGCCGCGGCGTCGTTTTCGATTTGGTGGGCTCCACATTACCAATTTCCTTAAAGCGTAAACTCATGGACATGTGTGTTCTCCCCACCCTCACATACGGCGCACAAACTTGGTCTCTCACCAAACGTCAAAAGTCCGCCCTCGGAGTTTGCCAAAGAGCTATGGAGCGTAGTCCTGGGAGTGGACGAATAATTGAATAATAAAATTTAATTCCGCAGTCAAAGGATCCTACAACGGTACACCGACGCGGGGCTATCAAACGACGCGTTCCCAATAAACTCCCACCGAAGCATCCACCTCTCCAAGGCACCTTACTCGCCGGATAACAAGAAGTACACATGTCGGGCGTTACGCGTCTCCTGGTCCGGCGAGCTCGGCTGGGAGCTGCACATACCGTCGTCGCACGCCATACAAGTGTACAAATACTTGAGTCAGGCGAAGGGATTGAAGAATGCTGGATGGAGGGCGTTCACTTCGCTCAGTGCTGAAAAAGGTAATACAACATATTTTGGCATTTAGGCTTATAGGGATTTTTTTTGGCCGAACTCTGGTAGATACATTTTTTACCGGATAGTGACATAGCGCATCCCCACCAAAAACCTGAAATTTTGTACGTGTGCAGCTTAGACCCTGGAATAACACAAGGTCCTTTTAATATAATATATATAATAATAATTAAATTTAAACATAGATTACTGTAAAGCTGATATTGGTAAATAAATGGATTTTACTATCATTTATTATTTGATTTTTTTTAAGGTTACCACCTATGGAACGCGGATCTGCGCGCCGACGATAACCCTATAGAAGCCAACCTCGGGTTCGCGTGTCGCAAGGACGGCGAGTACATCGGCAATGAATGCGTCACCAAGGCGAGGACGGAGGGCGTCACCAGGAAATACGCTTACTTCACCCTCGATGAGAAGGTAAATCATTTTAATATTGCACTTGTTAAGGTGCAATTGCATTAAGCGGCAACTGCACTGTAGGGCCACGGCATAGCCAAGTAATTTGTATGAAAATGCCGCGCCGTGCCGCTGCCGCGTAGCGCTGTATGTCCCATACATTTTCATACAAAGATACTTGGCCGCGCCGTGCCGCGCTGCGCCGCTTATTGCGATTTCACTTTTAGACAAATAAAATGTAGGATAAATAAAATGGAGCTTCTTCATTGCGTGCCCCTCTTTCGCTCTCACTATATGACGTATTTTTTTCTCGGTTAAGCTAGAGAGCTAGAGTTTAGGTAGAGCCTAGCTCTAATATTTTTAAAAGTATTCCCAGTTTGATACTTTGAAAAATAGCAAAGGGTTTCCAAAATGTCTACAAATTATGTACCTATTTATTCTTTGTTTCAAAAATAGATTATTTCAGATAACAAACTGGAAATATTATTTAAAAAAATAATACCTAGGGCCATAGGCGGATTTACGCGGATTCTGATTTAGGGGGGGGGGGGGGCAGGCCCCCCCCCCCCTAAATCAGAATCATTGTAGAGTTACGAATTTTGCACACAGTTGATAGTCAAGATTATATATTTTTTTCTCGGCGCTCGCAGCAAGCTGCTCGCGCACTTATTATTAAGGATATTTGAACTTTCTAACTGTTCAGAGCGAGCTATACACACACTTTTCATAGTAAAAATTAAAATATTTTTGGTTTTCTGCACCTTGCCCCCCCCCCAGAACCAAATCCTGGATCCGCCCATGCCTAGGGCTATGGCTTTGTGTTCTAATACAATTTTTTTTCAGGTTGCACTGTTCGGTCAAGAAGCGATATTCAGAAACGGCGAGCCGGTCGGCTACCTGCGAAGAGGCGACTTCGGTTTCTACTTAGACAAGCCTATTGGCATCGGATATCTCTCAAACAAGGGCTCGGAAATTACCAAAGATTTCATCAAAGACGGAGATTATGAGATTGAAGTCATGGGTCAGAAATACAAAGCTACTGTACACCCTAGATCGCCGTTTGATCCTAATGGACAGCGCCTGCTAGGAAACTATGGTGGCTTAGATGAGAACTTGAACGAACCTCATTCAGGACAGAACGAAAGGGCTGGTGGAAGTGAATAATTTAGTGTAATAGATGATCTCAATAAATGTTTTTTAAATATTTTACGTGTTTTCTTTATAACAATTAAAATGTTAAACATTATCGGTTTTATGCTATACTCGGATTGAACAAGGAGAATCCTTTTTGTAAACAAATGAGTTCCCACACCAAAAAAAAGATTAAGTAATGGAAGGTCTGTCAAAAGAAAAAGATTTCAATAAATAAAATAGCTTGAGTTTAAATTTTTCTCAAAATTCAAAGAATTAATATTATAAATGATATTTTGTATTTTTTGCGCACAGATATTATTATTTATTAAATTAAAAAAATGTAAAAGATTTTGTAGATGAAAAAAAAATGTGGGAATGGTATCATCGGTGATTACGACAGTTGTTCAAAACATTTTGTGCTCGGAGTGAATTTTTGTTATTGAAAAAGTTGTTTTCGTTTTGTAAAAGGTTCTGTTAAGTTATTGTTGTGCTGTTATTTGTTACTTTTATGTTTTAATCATTTAATGGAAATAAATATTTAAAAATAACGTTTGAGAAATTAAATTGTTATGAAAATACAATCTAAAGTTTTGTTTGATGTTTTTTTACGTAACCTTTGTCATCTATTTTCATGCTTAGCTTATATATTATTATAGATTATTTTTATAATAATAATAGTTAGTGGTTCAGCAGTTTTATCCGCTTAACAAATAGTAGCCTAGTTATGTTTTATTCCAGGTCCTGAGGTACATAGGTACCAAATTTCATTTTGGCGACAAGTGTCACCCGTAAACCGATAAATACACCCATTATAAGGTCATCCTACGAAGAAGGAATAATCATAATCCACCGCCGAATATATCCACATCATGTCTTTTAAAAAAGTAATTAAATTATTACTATAAAAAAATAGAAAACGATTAATTTTAAACAAAATTTTATAACAAAATTTTGCAATTTTTTATTTCTGCCCTTTTGTTTTTATTTAGCTTAGGTATAAGTTTGGTCAATATCTATTATAATAATTATAAATACGGCACAAGCGAAACCGCGCGCTGTTATTATATATATAACGATACTTGCTTCAAAAAATGTTTATTAGCTCTGCCTCTCACTTTTGACACTAACATATAGTGACATTAAGGTGTTTACAAAAAAAAAGATCTAGGATTATGAAATAGAGTATAGATAAATTTGATCTTTGTATAGACCGAAAGAACTATTGTTCATTTTAGTTCATAATAATGTTATAGAAGTAGGTATCTTAAAAACGGATCAAACAATATTGATAAAAATCGTGTCATTTTAATCCATATCCATACATATAATAAGAATGGAAATTTCTCCCCATTCATTGTGATCCTTTACTAAGGTGAACTGTGAAAATACGCATATGAACAAAACGACGCGAAAAAGTCGCTTGCGCGATCTAATTCATAAAACATTTTGTCAATTTTTCCTAGGGAAACGTAAAATAAAATAATAAAATAAATAATAATCATTTATATCAGACACATCGCCCCTAATTTACATCAAAAATTCGAAATAAAAGTAATAGAATATAAAGTAAATTCAATTCAAAAAAAAATAGTGCCAAAAACGCTACAGACGCCATCTATCGGTGTGGCTGTAAACTTGTGGTTGACCTTTAGTTTAATTTGGGCTAAATTTGTAAATAGTTTGTGTCACTGGTGTGGTTAAACAACACCACCGATTTGAATAAAATTTTCACTAATACGTTGCAGTTTTCTCTACTTGAACCTTAGTCTTGGTTTTAGTCAAATCGGTTCATAAATAAAAGAGTTATATCAATCTAAAGATTCGCATATAAAATGCTAATAAACAAGAAAGGTAGTCATAGGAACCGCGTAATCAAAAGACAAAACCTCATCGAGTTTGGGCTCATTTGATTCGTCTTGACGAGTACTTTGATACTATATAGTAACCAGGGTCCAGGGTCCGAAACGGAGCTGGAAGGTGGCCATAGGAACTCCGTGATTAAAAGAAAAAACCCCATCGAGTTTGGGCTCATTTGATTCGTCTTGACGAGTACTTTGATGCTATATAGTAGCCAAACAAATTAGAATTCATTTAAATTAGTAAATGTAACTTATTTCTCAAATGAATCAGCGCCAGCGGAAAATAATCTAATGTGCGCATGATGCGTGTAAATATCAGTAATAAATATCTTTTTGCTGCTTATTTTTAATTTCTAAAACATGTAAAATCATCTGAAGATAAATAGAAAAATTCATTTACAGTTCATTGTAAAAGTAAATTATTTTTCATACAAGCTAGCGCCACGGAAAATAATGGAACTAATGTCCTAAGAAAAAGAAATATCGTTTATTCTGCAAACAGTTTTAGAAAAGAAGTCCCGCGTAACCTAGCGGAACTAAATAATAGATTTATAATTACTGTGAATACTTCATTTATTATATATTTTTTATTTGTTAGATTAATTAAATATTATGTACCTATTTAATTGAGAAATTAAATATGAGAAATTATGAATTGTTAAAAATCTGTAGATATTTTAACTTAAAATCACGCGATTGTGGCGCTCCATCTAGGGGGATCTTTTGTAAAAATCACTGGTTATCCGGAGACACACAGACATAAAATCTGTTCACACCCATTTAGGCATACCTACATCCAGACACAAACTGTCACGTTTATAATGTTAGTAAAATTTTGCAATGATTATTATAGAACCTTTTATCTGTGTTATAGATAATCATAGGCGGATTTAGGGAGGGGGGGCAAGGGGCCAAGCCGCCCCCCCCCCCCCGAGTCATTAAGCAAGCTGCTCGCGCACATATTATAAAGGATGTTTAAGCTTTAGAGGGGGGGGGGGGGGGGGGCAGGGGGCCAAGGTATCCCCAGAAGCATTGTAGAGTTACGAATTTCGCACATATTTCTGAAATAAATTTTTTTTTTCCGCGCTCGCAGCTAGCTGCTCGCGCACTTATTGTAATGGATGTTTAAACTTCCTAACCGCTCAGAGCGAGCTAAACATACACTTTTCGTAATAAAAATTATAATATTTTTGCCCGTCTGCACCTTGCCCCCCCAAACCAAATCCTGGATCCGCCTATGATTTTAGGTATACACCTCAGTGGTAGAGTCCTTCTCACGAATGAGGTCCCGCGGAATTTTGCGGAACTAAATTACATTTTTTCGATAAATTCTGGACTTCATGCCATAAATAATTTTTCACCACTCTCGCACGAAAATAGTGTCTTTGGTCATCGATTTCAGTGAGCAAAAGCCGTTTTTGCTCTCTAGAGAGTAGAGAGGCAAAGTGATTTGAATTTCGAACACAATTTTATTGGCTATGAAGAAGTTGGTGTGTTCTGAAACTTATTTGTGTACAATTTTTAGGGTTCCGTACCTCAAAAGGAAAAACGGAACCCTTATAGGATCACTTTGTTGTCCGTCCGTCCGTCCGTCCGTCCGTCCGTCCGTCCGTCCGTCCGTCCGTCCGTCCGTCCGTCTGTCTGTCAAGACCCTTTTTCTCAGGAACGCGTGGAGGTAGCAAGCTGAAATTTATAGGAAATACTAAAGTCCATTGCTTCTTAGAGCTGTGAAAAATTCAAACTTCTAGGCCAACGCAATCAAAAGATATAGTCGAATATGTCGCAATTTTCAGCAAATTTTCGACATTACCAAATAAATCAAAACCTACGGGGCACTTCCCGTGAACTCAGAATCTTGAAATTTGGCACGAAGCAACTCCTTAGAGCACAGATAAAGGAAGAATTGCGAAAACCATAAATTTTTAATTTGATCATATGAAAAAAATATTTTGAATAATTTTATACTTACTACCCTTTTTCTCATGAACGCGTGCAGGTATTAAACTGAAATTCATACCAAATACTAAGGTCTATAATACCTTTAAACTGTAATAAAATCAAACCTCTATCTCAACGCATTCAAAAGAAACAGCAATTTTAGCCGAAATTTTAAACACGCAACTACTCTCAAAAAACCAAAACCTACAGGGTACTTGCCGTGAACGTAGAATCTTGAAATTTGGTAAAAAGCAATTCCTTAGAGCACAGATAAAGGAAAAATTCCGAAAATTGTACATTTTTAGTTACATCATATAAAAAAATATTTTTAATAATTTCATACTTACTACCTTATTTCTCATGAACGCGTGCAGGTATTAAACTGAAATTCATATCAAATACTAAAGCTTATAATATCTTTAAACTGTAATAAAATCAAACCTCTATCTCAACGCATTCAAAAGAAACAGCAATTTTAGCCGAAATTTTAAACACGCAACTACTCTCAAAAAACCAAAATCTACAGGGTACTTGCCGTGAACGTAGAATCTTGAAATTTGGTAAAAAGCAATTCCTTAGAGCACAGATAAAGGAAAAATTCCGAAAATTGTACATTTTTAGTTACATCATATAAAAAAATATTTTTAATAATTTCATACTTACTACCTTATTTCTCATGAACGCGTGCAGGTATTAAACTGAAATTCATATCAAATACTAAAGCTTATAATATCTTTAAACTGTAATAAAATCAAACCTCTATCTCAACGCATTCAAAAGAAACAGCAATTTTAGCCGAAATTTTAAACACGCAACTACTCTCAAAAAACCAAAATCTACAGGGTACTTGCCGTGAACGTAGAATCTTGAAATTTGGTAAAAAGCAATTCCTTAGAGCACAGATAAAGGGAAAATTCCGAAAATTGTACATTTTTAGTTACATCATATAAAAAAATATTTTTAATAATTTCATACTTACTACCTTATTTCTCATGAACGCGTGCAGGTATTAAACTGAAATTCATATCAAATACTAAGGTCTATTATACCCTTAAACTGTAATAAAATCAAACCTCTATCTCAACGCATTCAAAAGAAACAGCAATTTTAGCCGTATTTTTTAACTCGCGACTACTCTCAAGAGAATCAAAACCTACAGGGTACTTGCCGTTAACTCAGAATCTTGAAATTTGGTTCGCAGCAACGTCTTAAATCACAGGCTTAGGAAAAATTACGAAAACTGTAAATTTTTAGTTACATCATATAAAAAATATTTTTAATAATTTTGTATTTACTATCCTTTTCCTCAAGAACGCGTACAGGTATTAAATTGAAATTCATACCAAATACTCAGCTTTATAATAACTTTAAGCTGTACAAAAATCAAACATCTATGTCTACGAAATCAAAAGAAACAGCAATTTTAGCCGCATATTTTTAAACTCGCAAGTACTCGCAAGGGAATCAAAACCTACAGTATATAATATTATACCCACTTTTCCTTAGGGTTCCGTAGAATGCCGTAGGTTTATACGGAACCCTCGGTGCTCGAGTCCTACTCGTACTTGACCGTTTTATTATTTAACTGAGATGCACATAATTTTTAATGTTATTTATTGAATTTTAACTTTATAAATTGTATTTTTTCAATAATATTTTAAATAAAATACTATTATAGAATAATAAGTCGTAAGTGAGTTTTTTTTTTTTAAATATTATTACAATTTGTTTTTCATAAATATGTCACACACACAAATTTCGAACGCAACTCTTTTAATAAAAATAAAAAAATACAAAATGGCGGGATGTAGAAGTTTAGAGTTTACAGTCAAATGGAGAATGCGTTGTGACGTCATCGATAAATGCCATCTTTGTCTCTCTCTTTTGTATGAGGTAAGTGAGATGGCACTTATAGTTGTCATTTTTCTTGCGACAGTGGTGTTCACAACACATTTTCCATTTGGTTCTAAACCTCTTGGTAAAGATTCAACTAAATATTTTCAACTTAAGTTGTAAACTTTTGCAAATTTCTATTTGTGATCTAATAGTCTGTTTAATTACAAAGAAATGAGTGACCCCCGTGATGAAGGTAGTTGTCTTACGCCAAAAAAGTTGAAAGAACAAGTTTCGAATGCCGAGTTCAGCTATTTGCCTGAAAAATCTAAAGTGAAATATGTAAAGGCGTACGAATCCTTCAATAATTGGCGCCTCTCAAAAAATGCAAAAACATATTCCGAGACCGTGATACTATCATATTTCATGGAACTATCTAAAACAAGAAAATCCAGTACATTATGGAGCATTTTTTCTATGATAAAAGCTGTCTTGAAAACGAAACGTGACCTTGAAATAGAAAAATTTCTGAATGAAGCACCAGACAGTAAATACCTCGCTTTAAAAGTAAGTAAATTGATACAAAAGCTAATTTATTTCAAAGAAAACCTATCTAACTGTACCTACCTATCTAAAAATAAGTAAACTAAATTATTGTTATTTTTTACAGGTTGTATTAATTATTGGTATAAATGGTGCGTGCCGCTCAAATGAATTGTTGAATCTTAAGATAAACGACGTTGAAAAGCATTCGGACAAATTAATATTAGTAAAATTATTGAATACAAAGACTAAAATCGACAGATCATTCGTCATTAGTGAAGAATATGTGAATGTGGTGGACAAGTATATGGCATTACGACCCGCTAATACAAAAACTTCAAGATTTTTCTTACATTATGATAATGGAAAAAGTAAAAAACAGCCCATAGGCATCAATAAAATCGGTGATATGCCAAAAACGATTGCTAAATTTCTTCAGCTTCCGGACTCCCATCTTTACACTGGGCATTGCCTGAGGCGGACGTCAGCAACACTCTTAGCTGACTCAGGCGCTGATATTACAGTTCTTAAACGCCATGGTGGCTAGAAGTGTAACAAGATTGCAGAAGGATACATCGAAGATTCTAAAGTTATTTAATATGCTAACTTTTAAAATTTGCGATAGTGGCGCCCCGCAAAAAGAACTCCTTTTGTGAAAAGCACTCTACCTATCAGTCACAGTTCCCGATTGAGCAGAAATTTTGCATACCGGGAATCGGATGACAATGCAATAATTTTATGACATGGAAGTGATCTGAAGTCTGATGATGGAGCTGAAAGGTGAAATTTGATAGATATATTATAATAAATAGTTTGAGTACGTAGGTATATGATAGTTTCATTTCAGAAAATTTCATTTTAGTTTTTTTTATACAACGATGTAAGAAGATGAGCAAGATGCTCTCCTGATGGTAAGAGATAACGCTGGGATTTAACGAAGGTTAAATTCTGGGTGCACTGCTGAGTCATAAAATGTTAAGATTCTTCAGCCCAGTAATTTCACTAGCCACAGTGCCCTCCTACCGAAGCACAGTAATGTCTGTACATCACTGTTCAGGCGGCAGAATAACTGACACTGTTGGGGCACTAGCCGATCTCCTGCAGAGGAAGTCTACCCACGGTAAAGAGATCACCATTAAATGACGCGGAAAAAAGTCAAGAGTAACTGTACGGAATCAAGCTGTTATTATTCCGTATTTTTATTAGTTTTTCTGATTTAAATGATAATTTGATATATTTTTGTTTACTGTATTTAATCTTAATGTACTATATGTGTAAGTGGTCATTTATTGCCGTTCTAATTTGTACTGTGGTATAGGTATAACGATAGTTCTGGGACTTATCCCAGGACGTCTCTGAAATCTAAGTATTATTCACAAAAAATGTTTCATAATATTATTTACTAGCTTATGCTCGCGGCTTTGCCCGCACGGCAAAATCCTTTCTTAGCAGTGGTCTACGTCATGAAACCTTTCTATGTTCCAAATTTCAACCCAATCCATCTAGCGGTTGAGGCTGTACGTTATACAGATACATCAGTCACTAGCTTATTCTCATGGCTTTGCCCGCATGGACGGGTTACGTTTCATAATACCTACGGTCGTTTCAACTACGGTCGATATAACTACGGTCGATTCGCATAAGTTCATTTCACATATTGGACGACTCGCTTACAGTGCAACTCGCCTGCGGTTGATTAAACTATGGGCATGTGAACTAATGGGCGATTCGGCCAATGTTCATTTGATATATTGGTTAATTCAACTATGGACGACTCACCTACGGTTTATAAATTCTTTGCTACGCGTGTTTTTAGTACAGTATTCAGGGCAAACCGAAATCTGTTGGTTAGGTTAGGTTTGAACAGTGACCACAATGCGCGAGCCGAGCGAGCGAAGCGAGCGTGCCGCGGCAGCGGCCGTCGAAGCGCCAGATATTTTTCTTATTACTGAATTATTTATCCTGTGTCATGGCATCTTCAGGCATTTTGGCATCTTCTTTCATCTACCTCATCATGGCAAAGTGGCATAATAAAAACAACACGTTTCTGAATTCTGTACTATAAACAAGTATTTTTTAGCTGTCATACCTGACTAGCAGCCGGAAACGTGGTCTAAAAATACGTGAACGGTCCGTTAGTTCGGTCAAAAATAGGCAAATCGTCCAATAGTTTAATCAACCATAGCTCAATCGACCGTAGCTGAGTTAACCGTAGGCGAATCGTCCAATATTGATTTCAACCAATAGTTATTATGAACGTAGGCGAAACGTCCAATAGACATTTTGAATAGTAGGTGATTCGATCGTAGTTACATATTGGCAAGGTTTGCCAGCCTTTACTAATTCTACGCCCATTAAGTCGCAGAAAACCCGTGAATTGAATCCCTCTTTTCCGTGGAATTGGAAATCGAATTAAATGGTCTGTATCAAATTCATTAATATATGAATAATTTACTGTCACGCGCTACGAAGTGCGCGCGGGTCAGCTAGTAGCAAATATATTGCCGTGTGTATGTCGAAATAGAAAAAAAACTCACTTTTTATTTTAGTTATCACTGTCAATGTCAACTTGGCATTGACAAGTAGAGTTTTTGGCGGCAAGCCTTGATCATATCATTGGCTCCACGTCTTTTGCTTAATAATCGTGTAGAATTTGATTGTTAGCGTGTAATAATGGTGGAATATTGCGTGTTAAGTGTTTTTGAATGTGCACAGATGTAGGCAAGTGATATGGTACTGAAATATGAATTTTGGTGCCCCCTCCAAAACTCCTCCGAACTTTCAGTAAAATTCCACCCATTTTACTGGAAGGCTCACGTGACTAGACGAGCTATTAGGGTCAACGCTCATTACACCCACCCGGGACCCACTCAGCACCGCCTCGCCTCGGCGTCCACCCGGCGTCAACGCGGCGTCCACGGGTGGACGCCGCGTTGACGCCGGGTGGACGCCGCGCGGTCAACCCGTGAACGCCGCGTGACCAACGAGTGGACGCCACTTATCCACGAATTTAATTCCACAATAAAACCTTTTAAATTTTTAATAAATAGTTGAATTTATAATTAACTTAATTTTTAATATTAACTTCGGGTTAAAGATCTTTATTTCTCATAAAAGAATTTACATTCACTTACTATGAGACACATACTAAAACTAAGCATAAGTAGTAGGGCTAGTCGTACAAAATTTTGCAATGAACTTATAAAATATAAAATGTAGGTAGTCTAAGAAAAAGTTATAGGCAAATATTGCAAAAAACACTTAAACAGGTCCAACGCCGCATCGCGTCGATTGCATTGTTTTGTTGACATGCAGTAAACCACGGAGTCATAAAGTAAGCGCATCAAATCTGGATATGGCAAAATATTCAATTTCAATGTAATTTATTGTTATTACATCATTGTATTCCTTTATTTTTTCTCTTTGTTTAATTTATCTTCTTTGATAATATTTATTTATTTATTCATCTTTAATTCATTTCTTCTGCCTTTTTTTCTATAATATGTATATGTATAATATAGTATTTTTATATGAATATTGAAGTAAGTTTTGAAGGTTCTGGTGTATTTCTATAATATTATTTGTGTTTTTATATATTCTTTAGTTCCTTTCTTCTGCCTTTTTGTATAATACATAATATGTATGTAATACTTTTATATATGTAAGAATATTGAAGCAAGTTTTGAAGGTTGTTGGTGTATTTCTATTATTTGTAAATGTTTCTGTTATATGTGTTTTTATATTCTTTAGTTCCTTTCTTCTGCCTTTTTGTATAATACATAATATGTATGTAATATTTTTTATATATGAAAATTGAAGTAAATTTTGAAGGTATTTGGTAAGGGGTGTTAATATTACTTATTTGTTAAATGTTTCGGTTATTTGTGTTACATTTCACAACTTTATAATCTCAGGTACGCCTTTTCTGTAACGTATGATAAGGTCTTTCTCTCCATCATCACACCGACGTAACATTTCATTCTGCAGAGTTTTAATGTAAGACTGTTGTTGAGGCGTTTGATCAGAATATGTTTTAACATTTGTCAAATTTATGTTATTTCTGTTACGTAAAAGATTAATAACAGTGCCCTGGGTTTTATAATATACTTTGAAAGGATTTTTGTTCGGATCATATTTTCCGATACGCATGATTTTTTTTGGTTCTGGGCACTGTTTGTTCGCCATTCTTGTGATTTTTAAAACTTCATTGGTGTCATTAGTTTTTCTATCAAACTTATTTCGTGAGAATAATTCTGGAACGCCGATCACTATAATATTTTTGCTTCTATCTTCTCGCTCCTTCACTTCATTTACAACGGATTCTAGGGTAATGGATGAAGGAGTCCGTTTCGAGTCATTGAGTTTAAGCTTCACCATTTCTGTCTTGAGAGATTGTATTTGTTTTTCTGTATTTTCGTTCTTTATTTTTAGGTCTTGTATTTCTGATTTTATAGTAATTTGCTCTTGAGTTAGGTGATGTGTTAAAGCTTTTATTTCACTCACTTGATCTTTAATCGAAGCAACATCAATTCTTAGATTTTCTGCGAATTCCTTCTGACCAGCGATCATTACTTCCATCATCTTCATCATCTGTGATAAACAGGTGCGCATGTCTCTGATATCTGGGCTTAGAGAACTTTGCGAGTCACTGCGCGACATACCGCATCCAATAAGTTGATTTGTTGATCCGTGGTCACTCATTTTGACAGTAGAGCAGGCACGATGTATACTTGTCGTCTCCTTCGTTTGACTTGTTTTGCGAGATTAAATGGTGTAACCGGCACAAAGTAATTTTGAGTCTAATTATGATGGTTTTAAAGTTGACTTTGTTTTAATCACATGGTAAAAAATTTGTAACACGACTGCTTCGTACGACGCCCAGTGAGCGTATGAGTGAGTGAATCTAACTATTGAAAATAATATTAGTCATGAAGTAAATAATAATTTATCAATTTAATTTACCTTTATCCTGCTTTTTTTCATGGCAAATTGCGTAATTTAAATAAAACTTTCGTTATAAGAAAAAAATCGTAATTAAATTTAATATTTCGTATAAAAAACTATTACTAAGTACATAATCTTACTAATATTATAAAAGCGAAAGTTTGTGTGTATGTGTGTGTGTGTATGTTTGTTACTTTTCACGCTTAAACGGATGAACCGATTGACTTAAAATTTGGTATAAAGATAGCTGAGACTCTGGAATAACACATAGGCTACATTTTATCCTGATAAATGAAACAGTTTCTGTAAAAATCAAAAATATATTAAAAAAATGACAGTTCTGAAATTTGACATTTATTTTTCAACCATGAAACCATTTATTTTTCAAATAAGGCACCCATAGTAAGCCCATTTAGTTTTCAAAAGAAGCACCCATAGTAAGCCCATTTGATAAACTACAAATGAAGCACTCATAGTAAGCCCATTTAGTGTTCAAATGAAGGACCCATAGTAAGCCCATTTGATAAACCACAAATTAAGCACTCATAGTAAGCCCATTTGAGAAACCACAAATGAAGCACTCATAGTAAGCCTATTTAGTTTTTTAAATGAAGCACCCATAGTTAGCCCATTCGATAAACCACAAATGAAGCACTCATAGTAAGCCCATTAAGTATTCAAATGAAGCACCCATAGTAAGCCCATTTGATAAACCACAAATAAAGCACTCATAGTAAGCCCATTTAGTTTTCAAATAATGCACTCATAGTAAGCCCATATAGTTTTTTAAATGAAGCACCCATAGTAAGCCCATTTGATAAACCACAAAAAAAGCACTCATAGTAAGCCCATTTAGTTTTCAAATGAAGCACCCATAGTAAGCCCATTTGATAAACCACAAATGAAGCACTCATAGTAAGCCTATTTAGTTTTTTAAATGAAGCACCCATAGTTAGCCCATTCGATAAACCACAAATGAAGCACTCATAGTAAGCCCATTAAGTATTCAAATGAAGCACCCATAGTAAGCCCATTTGATAAACCACAAATAAAGCACTCATAGTAAGCCCATTTAGTTTTCAAATAATGCACTCATAGTAAGCCCATATAGTTTTTTAAATGAAGCACCCATAGTAAGCCCATTTGATAAACCACAAATGAAGCACTCATAGTAAGCCCATTTAGTTTTCAAATGAAGGACCCATAGTAAGCCCATTTGATAAACCACAAATTAAGCACTCATAGTAAGCCCATTTGAGAAACCACAAATGAAGCACTCATAGTAAGCCTATTTAGTTTTTTAAATGAAGCACCCATAGTTAGCCCATTCGATAAACCACAAATGAAGCACTCATAGTAAGCCCATTTAGTATTCAAATGAAGCACCCATAGTAAGCCCATTTGATAAACCACAAATGAAGCACCCATAGTAAGCCCATTTGATAAACCACAAATGAAGCACCCATAGTAAGCCCATTCGAGAAACCACAAATGAAGCACTCATAGTAAGCCCATTTAGTTTTCAAATGAAGGACCCATAGTAAGCCCATTTGATAAACCACAAATTAAGCACTCATAGTAAGCCCATTTAGTTTTTAAATGAAGCACCCATAGTAAGCCCATTTGATAAACCACAAATGAAGCACTCATAGTAAGCCCATTTAGTTTTCAAATGAAGCACCCATAGTAAGCCCATTTGATAAACCATAAATGAAACACCCTTAGTAAGCTTTTTGATAAACTACAAATGAAGCACTCATAGTGAGCCCATTTAGTTTTCAAATAAAGCACCCATAGTAAGCCCATTTGATAATCCGCAATTGAAGCACTCATAGTAAGCCCATTGGATAAACCACAAATGAAGCACCCATAGTAAGCCCATTTGATAAACTACAAATGAAGCACTCATTAAAAAAAATCTACCATAAACTATCATTAAAATTTCCAGCATTTTTCTAAAATTAAAAATCGAATATGTCAAATTTCTCTAAAAAAATTAAAAATCTAATGTCGAATTTCTCAAAAAAAAAAAATGAAAATCGAATATCTATGTCAAATTTCGCGAAAAAAAATTAAAAATCTCAAATGTCAAATTTCTCAAAAAAATATTGAAAAACGAATATGTCAAATTTCCCAAAAAAAAAAAAACAATCGAATACGTCAAAATGACAATTAATTGTCAATTTTCAGAACTGTCATTTTTTAAATATATATATTTGATTTTTTACCGAAACTGTTTCATTTATCAGGATAAAAAGTAGCCTATGTGTTATTCCAGAGTCTCAGCTATCTTCATACCAAATTTTAAATCAATCGGTTCATCCGTTTAAGCGTGAAAAAGTAACAAACATATACACACACACACACTCACACACTCACACACATACACACAAACTTTCGCTTTTATTATATTAGTAAGATGAAGTAAATTATAATTTAGTTTACCTTTATCCTGCTTTTTCCCATGGCAAAAAAAATCATTTTGTTGTGTTTTGTTTCGTAGGCTTGTTTTTGTACGTATAATTTAATAAAATCATAGAAATATTCCACGCATTTTTTTCTATTCTAAAAAATGCAAAAAAAAGAAATCGTAGTATAATATTGGAAAATTTGTATAATTTTCATTTCCAAGACAATAATTTTGTGATGCTCTCAATCCGACCCTGCTCATCAACTCGGGACCGACGCAAGGCAAGCATGCGAGCCGCGAGTTGTCAACGGGTGGCCCACCCGCCGTCCGCGCGCGGACGCCTCGCGGCCGAGGCGATGCGGCGGCGTTCCGGAGTTGATGTAGTGAGCGTTAGCTCATACAAATCCATATAAAGAATACTAACCGCGCGAGGCGAGGCGGTGCTGAGTGGGTCCCGGGTGGGTGTAGTGAGCGTTGACCCTTAAGCTCACTCTGACTCTGACCTGACTAACTAACTTATTACTTAAAAAATAACATTTAACTTGACACTGGCAAAACACGAAAGTGGAGACCATAATTTAATATCCCGTGAACATTCACGAATTTTACTCGACACTGGCAAAATGCACATGTTGCCATATTATTAAAAAAAAAGATTGACAAGTAACCTCCAAATTCAATTTCAAATAGATGAGTCCGCGAAAGTAAGTTTTTTAAAATGGCTTAAAGATGTATTTGTAATTTTTTACTAGTTTCCCATTTTTTGTAACATTTTCATGATTTCCAAATCGTCCAGTAAATCAAGTAAACAGTCTAGTAAATCCAGGAATGATGGCGAAGAAGAGGAACCGAAAGGAATAGAAAAGTTTAAAATTTTGGCACACTACTATTTGCTTTACTTTCTTCAATTTCTGTTTAGAGTTCATTACCCAAAAGTTGTCAGAAGAGACTCAGATGCATAGTTTAGTGATGATATAATAAGTTTTCTTGTTTGTAACAGCAGTAACAGATATAATGTCGGTCACAATTCACACCGATGTTGGAGATATAAAAATCGAGTTGTTTTGTGAGCAGTGTCCCAAAGCTTGTGAAAACTTTCTAGCTTTGTGCGCTAGTGATTATTACAATGGTTGTTTATTTCACAGAAATATTAAGGTAAGCTATTGACCAGTGAAAGTAAATTCTTTACCATCACAAGGAGAGATACTATTAATAAAAATATTTTTAGGGTTTCATAGTACAAACAGGTGACCCCACTGGCACAGGTAAAGGTGGTTCATCAATATGGGGAAGGAAATTTGAGGATGAGTTTAAAGATGAACTAAAGGTTAGTTTTTACATTGTATTGAAGTTGTTATGTTACTTTCGAACTTGAATTAAAGCTGGCTTATTTACTATTGAAACTGAATGTCTTCAACTACCACCTATAGAAAAAGGGTTCAAAGACCTTAAAAACTATTGTAAATTATTAGGGTGTAGTAGGTAATATCACAATAATGATAAATTCATTACAATCAGCTGTAAAAACTAAAAATGTAATATTTTGACCTCAAAATTTGTTTCACAAACTGAGATATTAACATATTGGCTGCTACTGGCTAACCATGGGGCCATACAAATTAATTTTGTATAGAAAAATCAGTAGACCACAAAACACAATGTGCACACATTTTCTGACACAGACAAAAATACGACTTGTGTTTTCTGCAGTCAATGTGTATGTTTTATTTTCCAGCACAATGCAAGAGGCATAGTCAGCATGGCAAACAATGGACCTAACACCAATGGCAGTCAGTTTTTCTTCACATATGGGGAACAACCACATTTAGATCTAAAATACACAATATTTGGAAGGTAAGCTCTATGAAATGCAGTATTCTATAAAAAATCCTATTCTTCTTGGTAGATTAGACCATGGAATAATAAATAGACTATTTCTCAGAAAGCTTCCACGACTGGGTGTGGCTAGTAGTAAATAAAGGTTCATAAATGATGGATCTTTTAATTTTAACGATACTACAGAAAACAGCTGTCCTATACCTACAATGCCATGAGCCATGCATTTACTGTTTAATGAATAATTAAATTTCTTGCCCAAAAAATTTTACATGTCTTTCTTACAAAAGTTAAAAAAAACATTATTGATTGATGAAATAAGTCATATCTTTAGTAAGATTTTTTCCTAATAACAATACTTACCTTTCATATCCCTGTTTATATCACTTGTGTTGATCTTCAAAACTCCTATTTAGGTTTCAACATTTAAAATTTTAACCAACATTTTTATCAGCCAAAGCTGTGCGTCAGTGGATCAGTTATGTTATTCATTCAGCTTTTAAAATTATAAGAACTATGACATAATCTATGCTGTTTTAATCTGTAACCCTTATGTATAATGTTTATATTTTAAATTTTCAGAGTAATAGATGGTTTTGAAGCACTAGACGACCTGGAGAAGATGCCAGTGAATCCCAAGACTTTCAGGCCTTTGAATGAAGCCAAGATTACTTCAGTCACTGTTCATGCTAATCCATTGGCTGGATAATAAACATTTACTAAATAAAAAGTCCTTTTATTTGATAACAGAAGTAAAATAATTAATAATATACCTATTGCCTGTAGGCCGAGAAAATTATCGGCAAGTTAAACATATTTTATTCATAGTTATTGTAAAATGGAAAAATCTTACAACACAAACATTTCAAATATGCATAGTATAGTAGTAGTATGCGCCATCTGCATCTATTGATAAATTATTTAGAACATATTTTCAGACCTACCATACCATAATAATATGTCACGGCTAATGTCTGAAGTGCGGCTACACCTAGGTTAAGCCAGTTAAAACTAGGTGTAGCCTCACTTCAGACATTAGCCGTAACATATAAAAGAATTTAATAAATAAAAATCAGTCCAGCCATTTCAGCGGATACTGATACTGATACGTGGGCATATTTCAGTGGATAATATTTGTTACCAACCAAAAAGGAGGAAGTTTCTCAATTTAATTGTATATTTTTTATTATAAAATTATGACTGATGAGCTCTTAACTGCAGCATTTTTTTATTGTTCAACACTTATACAAAGAGTACTTTATATTATGTAGCTACTAAGAACATAGTAATTAATAGAACAATGATTCTACCTTATTAAATTGGTACCTACACTTATTGCTATATTATTGGTACTTGTCGATAATTTATTGTAATACAGTCTATACAATAGCTCACGTAAATTATTTAACAAGAAAAGTAAACTATGGAAAAAGAATACAACTAAAACATAGAGGACAACATTTATTGCTCATATTTACAGTCATTTTTAAGTGCCTATTACTAAACATCAAAATCGTGAAATTAAATAGGTTTATTGTGATAAAATATTAATTATAATTAGGCAATAAAATAACATAATATTATCATGGTCATCAGGACAAAAAGAAGTACTTACTAATTTGAATGATCATAAAATCAAATTAATATCCCAATTTAAAAACTATATGTTAACCTTTTTGTCTGGATTATTGCATATTTAACCCTTTAACCGCCACCGTCGGATATATCCGACAAGCCTGTTCTGTTACGTAGAGTCGTATATTTCCGACTACACTTTAAATCTACATTTTAAGTCATAATACTGTATTTTATAAAACTATACTCGTAATTAGCTAAATATTTATAATTCAAAAAACTTGCCTGGCGCTAGGGGCACGACAAGTGATTTTAAGTCTGGCGGTTAAAAGGTTAAATATTGCAATTAAAGTGTAAAAACTGTATAATTAATTATTTCTAATGAATGTGGGTAAACAAATGTGCTTGGATCTCAATGCTTCCTTAGAATACTTCCTGCGCAAAATCTGATCCGCAATCTCAAAATGATGTCCCAGTTTAGTCATAGAACATAATTTATAGTATGGCTTACACACTAAAGCCATCCAATTTCTGTCTATTATTGTAAGCATTTGGATGGCAGTAGTGCATAGGTTACTACTACAAAATTTTCTATAGCTATGCTGCACTGGACTATTTAAGAATTCTAAGAACCCTAAATAAATGTACTGAGATGACAGGCATTTAGGAAAATCGAGACATATTGCGGAAGCGCTAATATTCTTACACTTACAAATTATGTGTAAATATTTGCAGATTATAATATAGAAATCACAAATGCTTTATTTAACAATAGTTCTTTGGATAAAATTTGAAAATTGTATATTTACAAACATTACTTACTTATTGCATATTCAGTAAAATATTCAAACACTTTTGACCAAAAATGCTACTAAGATTTTTTCTTTAAAATTACAATAAACATAAAATTGTAGTTGTTCCAGAAACAATTCAAACTATGAATTGACTGTGTTATGGTTTAATCATTGGTGCATGATATTATTTCTCAATACCTACTACAGACCAGCATTTGCTGTTAAAACATTGGGTTTTTTCATACATAATTTTATTATCCTAAATACAAGTCAGATAGATTCCTTAATAACATTTCAGAAAATAAAGTTCAGACTTTAATACTATTGTAAACAATACAAGGCAATACAACTAGCCTATCCCATGCAATTTTTAAATAATAATAATAATACCTACCTTGAACCATTTTTTATTTGTATATTTGCATTAGTCATATTATTAACTACAAGAAAAATATTGCATATTGACAAAAATCTGTAGATTTTGTATATAGTTCCAGAAATAATGTAATCATGATAGCAAAAGTTACGAAAACTTATGTTATATATAGGTATATTATTGTAAATTATTTAAGTACTATTGTATTATTAAAAAAATTAGGACACCTTTTAACAACAAAACCAATTCTCAATTACCAAATTTTACACTTAATTGCCTAACTTATAACTAGTTTCGTGAAATTAAGTACATACCAAAGATGGTATTAAAATGTAGTGCCACAAGAATAAGCCTTTACGATAAGGGATGGCAATTTTATGTATCTAAATTGTAAAAGATATCATCTATAGGAAATTCTGGTTCATCTTCCTTTTTTATTTCAGAAGATTTCTCATCAAAATTGTCAGTGAAATGTGACTTGATGTGTGCTACGAGATCGGCTTTCTTCTCAAATGTGGCACCACATTCTATACAAGGCATATTCACAACCAAACATTCATGGCTTTGCTCATGCTTGTCAAGTTTGTCCTTCCTTGTGAACTTCTTATCGCATTGATTGCAAGAAAACGGCTTCATACCTGAATGGATAGTTGCATGACGGTCGAGATCTCTTTTACGGACAAACTTCTTAAAACACACTTTGCATTGGAAGACTCTAGACCCAATGTGTGCTACAGACACATGTGTCTTGTAAGCATCTAGCGATGAAAATCTCTTTGGACATTGATGGCATTTTATATTCTTAGGCCTATTTTTTGCTAAGGTCGCCTTAACTTTTTGTGGTGAAATTTGTTTCACAGGAGGTGGATTTTTCTGTACTCTACTAAAACTGCTCTCACCAGAGATGTGATCTGGCACCCGAGGTAGATCATAGTCAGGATTAGAACCTTCTTGTAGTTGGGAGGGTGATGTCATTAGGTTGCTAAATGGATTTACATTAACTACCATGTCATGCATTTCTTGATCATTTTCATATTCATTCTTATGTTCAGGGCTGACTGGGCCGTGCCTCACTTCATGTTTTAGTAATTTATCTCTTCGCCCAAAAGTTAAGGGACATTTACGGCATGCATACGGTTTCATACCAGAGTGTACTAATACATGACGCTGGAGGTCACCTTTGGCTACAAAACTTCTAGGACATAACGGACAAACATGTGGCTTGTGGCCGGCATGAATACGTAGATGTTTGCTCAGATTGGTGTTTCTAGAGAAACTTTTCAAACAATAATGGCATTGATACGGCCTTATACCAGTGTGTACAATAGAATGTTTCCTCAAATCTGATCTACGACCAAAGCATTTCTCACATTCGGGACATTGATAGGGCTTATCATTTCCGTGAACTTGTTTAGTGTGTTGTATGTATTGTGACCGTTCTGCAAACACTAAGCTACATTCAACACACTTGTATGGCAGGTTTGGGTCATGGTATTTATGCTCATGTTCCTTACACTTCTCTTGAGAAATAAATGCTTGATCACAGTATTGACACATGGATACATTTTTAAAGAATGAGTCAGACATTGGTTCTCCTTCAGGTGTTTGGTTTCTTTCTGTTTGTTCCTGCTCGGTGGGTTCCATGCTCTCAGATTCCTCTGAGGAGTCATAGTCAAGGCTGGGGTCGACTACCATCACAACACTGTCCTCCACAATGAAATCTTCAGGTTTAGGTTTCTGTTCCTGGCCGTTTGTATAGTTATAATTACTTAACTCTGATGAGTTGGAGTTGTCAAGCTCATTGACACGGTTTGTGATCTGTCTCAGCTTGTTCTCACTCTGTATGCACTGTAACCTGAACTTGGAACATTTGTCCACTTTCAACAAGCATTTGTAACATATTTTTCCTGGCAGGCCATCATTGGGATCAATCTGAAACAACATTGGGGTTAGGTAAGTCATAGAAAGGATTGCTGTGTTGAATATTAAGTGAATCATAAATTAGGAAAGTGAATTTACATACCTGTAGTTCGAAACATTCAGCTATTTTGGAGGTTAGCGATACATTAGCCTCGTCGTCGGGCACAGCGCCGTAAATCGACACGGCGAGTGAACTTTTGCTCAGGCAGAGGCGACACAGCGCGTGGAAATTTGCGATGATGTAGGAGTCTTCCATTTTGTGCAATCAATACGACATCGCCACGGTAAGCCCCCGTGATTCGAGCGTATGCCTCGAATGACAGGATATCGTTACTATATTGTTTTTCTGCTTTTCAAATGCGGATTCGGAACGATGAGATATTTTAAAATGGCTAACATGAGCTCCGGGCGACGGCTGTGAGGCGCGACTACGCAACCGTTCGATCCGAGGGGGCAACTGGGGCGATGTCCGCCAGGGCTGCGCTAGCGGAGTGCCCGCAGTCGCTGCCGCCGCCCGCTTGTCTCGTCACCGATCGCCGCACCACGACTTTACACACATTTTCCCAGGATTCACGATATCACATATTTGTCCGTGGAGATACCACATACACAATTAAAAATAAATATTTTTTTAAATATAAATGCAATTATTTACTTTTCAGTCGAAGAGCATTTTTTAGAAAATGAAAAAAACCGCGCAATTTTCGCAGACATAAAAATTAATTGTTCTCATTTTCTAATCAATGACAGGCGGTTAGAATAGGCATTTCTGATTGGTTTAACCTTTTGATTTAATGACAGCTGTCACAATACTATTTTGCTATTGGTTGAAAATATATACCCTAACCAATCATAGAAGATCAAATATATTTAAACCAATGAAATGATTTTTTTCTTCATAAAAACTATGCTGATATCGTGGCGTTGAACATCATCGTGTATTTGCCATTTAAAAAATAAAATAATTCAGAGTTCGGTGTTGTGGGCTGTGGGTATTAGCCATCTCATATTTAACAGGCGTTTGAACATTATTACCTATATAATAAATATTATAATCTTAATTCTTACAAATAATATAAACATGAAAGTTTATAAGAATGTATGAATGTCTGGATGTCTGGATGAATGTTTGTTACTTTTTCACCCCTAAACGGGTGGACCGATTGAGCTGAAATTTGGTATAGAGATAGCTTAGATCCTGGGGCCTGGAATAACACAGAGGCTACAGTACAGCGCAACGGGTAAAACAGCTGGGCGCAGCGAGTTCATAATAATACTGAGAGTTTCTGACGAGTAAAATTATCTCAGTACAGTCAGTAAGATAGGTACATCTACACTTACGTGAACATAAAATAAATGTTCTCTTACCAATCAGTAGATTGGTAAATACCTACCTACATATTATTTATTATTGAAATTATTGTGAACCAATCAGTAGATTGGTATGGGTTCAAATTAATTTAATCAAAATTAACTGATAAAGTAAATAGGATAGGATATAAGAGGAAGGAAGGAATAAGGAAAATATCTACTTATGGTAGGTATTAACTTTATTATAAAAAAATAATCATTATTTTTCTTAATCACCAGCATTGTCTTCCTTTGGTGGATCAGGGTAAGAATATTCATTGCAGGAGCCGAGCTCGTCGACGACGCAGCGTCCGTAGTTCGGGTCGAAGATCATTCCGTAGTCGCATCGCAACATCCGCGCCTGCCCTCGGAGACACGACCAGAAATAACTGCATTTAGCTTCGTGCCTGAAAAATGGAATAATGCAGGTATATTCAAACACAGTGGTGGTGTGTGGTGTTAATGCAGTTAGTTGTTGGTTGTTGTTAGTTGCTAATAACTAACTGTTAACCACCAACAACTAAATTTGTTGGTTGTTGTTAGTTGCTAACAATTAACCACCAACAACTAAAATTGTTGCTTTATTGCACTTAGTTGCTATTTTTTTTTAAATTTATTATGTGGTTTATCTTTATCTTATATTCCTGACTTGTCATCACTGGCATTTTGAGTCCCAGAGTCCCAGATGATTGAATTTAGGTAGGATGTAGGTACCTACCTAAATTCCTTGCATCCTCATATAATTAGGGCCGTAGCGTAGGGAGCAATAATCACATACTGAGCAAGAAAGCTATTTAAAGTGCGCATTGCACTTGAATCGGCCAAATTTTTTGTAAGTAAGTACCTACTCTTAACTTACTTGTAATTTCTGACTACAGACACGTCTAAATCATTTTCATTATAATCTTCAGCTTCAAATTCGTCCGGACACTTGAACTCAGAGAGGCCTGAAATAATAAAAATATTAATTAGAATTAGATAACTAAAAACGTGTAAGAGATAGAACATTATGATTTCCAAGTTACCTTTGCAGCCAGGCACTTGTTCAGGCCAATCGCAGCGTCCAACCCTGATGTTGAAGACCAATGATTCAGGGCACTTCATAACATTAGGTGCTCCCCCTGAGCACATGATGTACTGGCCACATTGCTCTCGTATGTCTTGAGACTCGAAGGGGAAGAAACCGTACTGGTGCGGGCAGTAGTATGACGTATGTGATGGTAGGGCTGGAAAGTTAAGTCAGTTTTTCAAATTATGTTGAGTCGTGGCAAGTGGGCCAGAACCGGGAAAGATTGGGGTGTTCTTGTAAGATAAAATAAGAAACTCTTCATTGAATCACAATATAAAGTAAATTTTACAAATACAACAATTAAAACTAAAGACTAAAGGTGTATCAATTGGCGGTCTTATCGCTCAAATCGATCTCTTCCAGACAACCGTGCAAGGAGAGGAAATATACACACTCTTGGATCGGAGAGAAAGACTCAGTTTAAGTCGCTGTGTTGAAGTACCTAAGTAGTAGGAAAATGTAGTCTTTTAAATATATTAAGTACTAGTACTTTCCTTCGTATATGATCACATGTTAAAATTTCGAAATGTTTACCCCGATCAAATTTAGCATGTTTCCAATTAATTAAAAGGAGCAATACCTATCTACTATCTTTACCATCTGTATAATACATAATATTATTTACATACGAGCGTTTCGGCTGCGGCACGGGACGTCCGATGGATAACCACAGGGGTATTCAGACCAGTGAGCATTCTCATTGAAGTACATTCCATCTGGGCATATTTTCTGACGAGGGCGATAATTCTGGAATACGTTATAAAATTAGTGATTTGCTGTGAACCTTTCAAGTAACTATAGGTATATACTAACAACACTCAGTTTTTACTTTCGATCAAAATTCGAAAAGATTGGACCAACAGTTTTAAGTTATTCTCTATCGGATAATAAAAATCCTAAATTTAAGAATAATGGAAATAATATAAGTAGTATTTATTGGTAATACCTCTATAATTCAAAAATAGCTAATGACTTGGTTCTAAGTATAATTTGGTCGTTCTAATGAGTTTCGTACATACCTTGCATTCCACATATTTATCACAATATCCATTAATCTTAAAGTACCCGAACCGTTTTCTACACCTGTATCTTTGGTGATCTCCATGCTCTCCGTGACCATGGTCATTATGATTACCGTGTCCATGTCCATTATGGTTTGAATTATCATTTTGTGGTGTAATTACAGGAGGTTCTTCGCTTGCTATTTCACTATTTCCAGGCGTTACACCTGGATTTGATTCGTATTCGTGATTTGGAGAATTAATTTCGTCTTTTTCTGGGGTCAGAGAATTCTCTGAATCTACATTATTAGTTGGATTTTCAACATTAGGTGGTACTACATTATTATGGTCATGGTTAAAATTAATAGACTCTTCCTCATCCATAGTTGGAATATTAACATCAGGTGTCAAATTATTATTATTTTGAGGTGGTTCAAAATTATTATTATTTTGAGGTGGTTCAACATCTGCATTGTTTAATTCTTCGTTTGCAGACGGCCTGTTTGTGATTTCTGGCACCAAATTATTATCACTTATAGGTGGTTTAATTGGACTTTCTTCGTTTAAGGGTGGTACGTTGTTATTAAGTGAGTCTTCATTTATCAGTGGTTCAACATTACCGTTATTTAAGTTCTCTTCCAAATTTTCATTAAGAGATGGATCTTCCAAATCATCACCTACATTGCTGGGTCTTACATCATCTGTCGATGGTACATTATTTTCAGTCAATTCTTCATTTTTGGGTGGTTTAACGTTATCATTATTCAACACTTCTCCTAAATTATCACCTTGAGATGGTGCTATGTCGTTTATTGAGACATCATTATTTTCTGGTACGAAAACAGGATATACTGGTTCTCCATTGCCATTCGGTAAATTTTCTTCATCTTTAGGAGGTATTACATTAGGCTCTGGTAAGAAATTATTCCCTTGAGGTAGCAGTTCATCCAATACAGGTACTTTGTTAATGACTTCATTTACTTCGTCAGTTGTTGGTACATTGTTTAAAGGCTCAACGTTAGGTTGTACGTCATTACGAAAACCTATAGGTTGGTTTCTAAAATTAAATTGGCCATTGCCTGCAAAAGTGAAGGGAGATGTATTAATATATATAGTATGTTTTTGAAAAAATATATTTGTTGTACTTAATCAAATTAGAATGAATTTGTTTGTAAACGTTAAATTAAAGTCAATGTTTTACTTACATAAAGTAGCAATTAACAAAACAACACCAAAATGGCAAAATATACTTATTTGCCTCTTCATTGTGCTACCTAACTTTCACTAACTGATAGTTTTAGGTTCAAGTTCATTTTATTAGGTAATAGGTCATCAAAATGTAATTTTCTCTAAATACATTCCTCATTTATTCATACCTATACTAGATGTTGTACATTGCGGTTACGGCTAGTCTGCAAATAGTTAGTCTTTAGGCACTATTTTAACATTATGTCTGTATTTTTCGATTATCGTATATCTTCCTATATTGTAATCCTCATGCGTGTATTTGTGATCTCAGTTAATAAGGGTAAGTAAGGTGTCGCGAAAAGGCTAATGTTATGTGGGCTATTGTTAGTTATTGGTTGAGAATTTTCCTCATTTTCAGCCTTACTCCTAAAATTGCTGAGCCAAGATGCTGACGCTACTGCGATTGCTGATGCTGGTGCTGAGTTGGTGCTTTGATTGCTGGGCTTTGATTGTTGATTGTGTTTTGTTTGCTTTGCTTTTTGGCTATTCCTTGTTTCTACAGATCGTATCCATAGGCCTTGATTGAAATCTTGATAATGTCTTCAAATCTTGACATTTTTGTAGTAAGTTTAACTAGGACAACTTTAGGTCTATTCCGGTATATGATCGACGTTTCAGGTAAACAATTAAAACGAACATTAATAAAAACACATTTATTTTATCATAAAATGTTATCAATAATAAATCGAAGTGGATTCCATTTTATTAATTAGTTCATAAATGGATGGATTGTGAATATTAATATCTTAACTTAAAAACTATTTACAAGTTTGATATTGATTTAGTTCGGTTAGTATGACACGTTATATTTAGACTAGACTCAATTTTCTAGTAGACTTAGCTCTTGAAAAGATCTAATTTACACCCACTCATCGGTGTTTGCAAGCGATTTTGCACAGAAAATTCATACCCCTTTTTTAACCCACTTAGGAGTTAAAAGGTTAAAAGAAGTAGGTATCAGGATAAAAAAGTTGTATTGATTTGTTTTTGTATTGTATTCGGTTTTTCTATATCAATATGATTTTCTGCGTATTATGTAGCATACATGTCACAACATTTTTAATTCTCATGAAATTATCTATTGTTACCTTCAATTTTAAATTAAAGCCATGTAAGATCCCAACAAAAACCAAGTCCCCGACCAAACTTAATTATTGACATATCTGATCTTGTTCAAGTTCTTGGAGGTGTACTCCAGTTCCTTGGCTTGGCGTTCAGCTTCCTCCTCTCGCCTGAGGATGGCGGCTTGCTTCAGCTCAGTGGGGCATTCAGCTACCTGGTCCGCGGAGACACAGGTGGAGGTGAGCTCGTCGTAGGCTGCGTCACCGCCGCAGGACAGAGCGCGGGGTCTGCCGTCGATGCAGAGGAAGTACTTCTGGCAGTTGGTTTCGGACCTGATGGGTAAAAGTCGTGAGTAATTTTGACATAGATTTGCATAAAGTTTTATAGGACCAAAGTGAATGTCGTGTCGTGAATTCTCGATAAAATAATAACTTTCCAAATTGTTTTCAGGCGGTTTGTAAACTAAACCACTATTGTAGCAACTAGCTCTGGCAACTTTCAGGCTAGTACGAATAGCAGCAACTAGCTACTTCATGATCAGTGCAATACGTAGCTATTGAACAGGCCTTAAATTGGCTAGCTGCTCCAATTAAAGTTTGGCAGTGGTCATGAAACCGATAGTTGCTAGAAAGTTATGAAAAAGTTGCCCGTCCTAGTTGCTGAAATATGTTGCTCATTCTGCAAAGCTTCTAAATTGGAAAGCTGCAACAATTATAAAAGTAGGTACGGCACCAGCCATATTCGCTATATATAAAACAGCTATATATAAAACAGATAATATATAAAACAGCTAGTTACTAGAAAATTCCCAAAGAGTTGCCAGTCCTTCGCTGAAATAGTTGCTTATTTTGCTAAGCGCATAAGACACCTAGATGAATTAGCCATAAAAGATTTATTAACAGTGGACGAGCACAGGTCAATGACGACATTTCTCCAATTCCCTTTCTACTACTTGACGCAAGCCGCAAGAAGGTGCAAAATATTACGCAGCGAATGTGCAACATGGTTAAAATAGACACGTGTAAAATACATTTTATGTACATTAGAGTGTTGGCAATGATTGGTATGTCTAATAAGAAGGTTATATAACGAAGGTCAGTCTCATCTGCTGACATTTAGACCGCTGGTCGCAGCCGGTCGCCATTACCTAACCAGTTCTGGTATTCCATCATTGGGTTATGTAGGACTTTATCATTTTGGCACCTTATTTGAGCAATGCATCATTTTGGTCACATAATTCTAGATGATATATAATATACATATACTGGTATTTCACTTTGATTGCAAATCAAACTACTCTCCTCTACTTCTCTACTCTCCCCCCCCCTCTCTCTCTCTCCTCTTCTCTTCTTCTTTCTCTCTCTCTACTTTTTTATTTTAAATGTTTGTTATCTCTCTACTAACACTTTACAATTGAGTTGGCAATTTGTAATTCTTAGCATTGATACAAGAAGTATAATTATAATTATTAGAGTTACTGGTACCAACCAGTAGGTTGGTATTGGTTGGTTGTTAGTATGTCAGCTTAGATGTTACCTTTTAACATTTTATAACTTCGTTATAAAGCCAGAGCCACACTGTGGTGTGGTGTGTCGTAACGGGTCAGGATTCAGGATCGCGTCAGACTCATAATGATGAAAATGTGATTCTGACGCGTCACCGTACATCATAGTGTGACTTTAACTTAATAAGGCAAGCTTGGCTTGTTTAAGGGAACAAGGAACCCTTGATGACGTAGTCAGTAAGGAACTTTAAAAAAAATAATACCTGTAGAATCTGAAACCAGCGGGGGGTCCCAGCTCCTTGGATTGAGGAACATCAGGGCAACGGAATCCTAAGAAAGCTGTTAGAAACGAAAACAAAATTAATTAAGTTTTGTATTTTTAACCCCCGACGCAAAAACGACGGGGTGTTATAAGTTTGACGTGTCTGTCTGTCTGTCTGTCTGTCTGTGTGTGTGTGTGTGTGTCTGTCTGTGGCATCGTAGCTCCCAAACAGATGAACGGATTTTGATTTAGTTTTTTTTGTTTGAAAGTAGAGTTAGCCGAGAGTGTTCTTAGCCATGTTTGGTGGAAATCGGTTTAAGATGGCCGCCACTACAAAATGGCGGATTACTTTTTTCTTCCACGACCCCCTCAATATGGGTATCAAATGAAAGGGCTTAACGAGTAGAATACAGCCCACTACATAAAATTTAAAATCCAAGATGGCCGCCATAAAAAAAATTGTGAATTACGTATTGCGTTGGGGGTTTTTTAAATTTTTAATTTAATTCACTTGTTTACTGCAATCTTACTTGATCGTAGATTAAATTCAGGTTATGTCAATGAATAATAAGCCTGACTCAGAGAGCAAGAGCTTCTAGAAGTAAACACGTATCCTTGAGGCATATATTTAATTAATCGTAGATCAAATTCAGGTTATATCAATGAATGTATAATAAGTCTGACTCAGAGAGCATGAGCTTCTAGAAGTTAACACGTATTTTTGAGACATATTTGACTATGGACACATATACATCTCACTTGCATAAAGTAAATATGGAATTTTAACGCAGGAAAACGACAAAGCGTGAGATTTAAACAAACAAATTCTTGTTACCCTTGACTCGAATCCATAAAATCAAATAATATTTAAAAGTCTCGTGCGACGATGAGGATCTTCATGATCCGTCCATCTTTTCCAATATTTTGACTTTATTCGTGAGACTAAATTTACCGAATTGTTATATAACTCGATGCGAATTTGCTTATTTTAAAAGACCTTTCTCTAAGTAATTATTACGAGTACTATATCTAACAGTTCTAAAATCGGAAGCATTGTTTTTAAAGCTTCATCGGCATTCATAATGCGTATCATCAGGCCCCTGATTTGCAAGTCTTATATCAATCATTGTCATAAAAACCAATTTCTTGTTATTTGAGTCTATTTAAAAAACTTTCCATAAGACTTAAGCAGCGTCATTACAAACTAAAATAAACTCATGTTGATTGTTCGCTTAGGATCTTGTTTAGTCCTGCCACAATCGTAAGGCCGCGATTTGTAATATGACTGAATATATGTCTTGTTAGAAGACTTACCTTCAGCATCACAGTCAGCGACCTCATCGGGCCACTCGCACCTGTAGGTCTGGGGATCGTAAGCCAGACCCTCGGGGCAAGAGAAGTCGTAGCCCACACCGTTCACGCAGTTCCTGAAGTGGCTGCAGTTGGCGGGAGAGTCTCCGATCTTGAAGAATCCGAACTGGTGGGGACACTGCTCGGTGGGCTGGGCTGGTTCTAAGGATAGAAATTAATAATTTTAGGGTAGGTTCCTTAGGGATACATATCAAGTCCACTGGATTAATGATGATGACGAATAAGAGGTCAAGTAGGCCTTAATATCCACGTAAATGTTGAGTAGAGAACCATCTGCATTGTATACCTGCTATGAGGTCCTTAAAATTTTTGATGATACGTAGATGACTCTTAATTTCGAGTTTTGGAATATGGCTAACCTGGTGTTAGATTTTCCAGGTGTTTTTTTTTTTTTTTTTTTTTTTTATGTGATGAAGTAGAAGACGAGCAAGACGCACTCCTGATGTTAAGAGATAACGACTGCCCATAATCAGTACAGTGTTACCTAGGATTTCACAATTATGTGAAATTCTAGGAGCACTGCACCAACGCTTCTTACTCAAGAGTCATGAGATGTTAAGACTCTTTAGCCCAGTAATTTCACTAGCTACAGTGTCCTCCTACCGGAGCACAGTGATATTTGCACATCACTGCTCAGGCGGTAGAATAACTGGCACTGTTGGGGTACCCACTTAGACGACCTCCTGCAAAGGAAGTCTACCCCCGGTAAAAAGTTTAACCCCCGGTGTATTAAAGCTTTAAAATAATATGTGTTGTGTATACTGAGCTGGTAGCTGGTATAGGTTTCATACTATAACTATTTATCTAAAATGTGCACCAAATAAAACATTTCTCATTTGGAATAAATGAGAATTTTGACGATAATTATAATTATTTTTAATTCCGGGAAACCCAATACCCAACACAGTACTTATATTCTGTCCTTGATTAATAGTCATGAGAACTGATCACTGACTCACTTTAAAACAATCTAGCTTTTAGCAAGCCACTCACACTTTGTTCTGTATCACGCCTTATCATTATTCAAGGATCGTGTCATCTTTGAAAGATGAAAAAATTGGTTTAAAATGAGCGATGACGAAGAACGTAATCTCATAGTGGATCTGACGAATGGGGTATTTTAACTAATTTGTATGGAACGCACGTTTCCTGAGGAGGTAGTGAGTTATTTTTAGTAGGAGGCTTTATACGCTAAAGTTCCCTGGTAAGTTGAAGTGAAAACCTTACTCAAAGGCGCGTAAATCGATTTCGGAAATTTATTCCTTGTTTAAAGGCGTATTTCCAGGCCCTGTTTAGATTTTATCGATAAAACCATAACTAACAACTCATAACATAACAACTTCATAACTTAAAAGTTATGAATATAATTGAAACGTGCGGCTCGCCCTACCTTGTAGATAGAAAACTTGAAGTCGGCTCAGTATTTTTTTTATTTCACCAGAGTTTCAGAGTGAGATATTTAAAAAAAGGAATAGGATTGTAATTTTCTGAATCTATGATAAATAAATAAAATCCTACGTATTATTATGTAAACAAGCGACTAAAACTCACGGAAATAATGGTCGAAACTAGGCTCGACCCTGGGCGCTGGCAGTAGCCATCGTCGCGACTGAGAGGCGTGAGCTCCTGATGAAGGACATCGTAATTGTCCGAAACCCAGGGTCGAGCCTAGTTTCGACCATTATTTCCGTGAGTTTTAGTCGTTTGTTTACATAATAATATGGATAACTCTCACGTTAGTTTTCAAAAACGCAAAATCCTACGTGCTATAAAATGGGAAATAAGTTGCAAGAATAAGTTACTACAGATGTTTTGGGATTATTTTCAAAAGCTTTAAATGTTAAACGAAATAGATACTTACGAAGAGCAGAACGCTCGAGGCAGGAGACTTCGTTGGGGTACCGACAAGGGTAGGCATCGAATCTCTGATTGGGGTTGTACCGGAGACCATCTGGGCAGGTCTTCTCTTCCGCTGTTCCATTCTAGCACACAAAATAAAATTTAAAAAATGTATAGGTACTTATTAAAGCAATTTATTCAGCTCAATTTAATGATAATTCTATTTTACTTGGTTTATGTAACTTTCCATTGTGTCTTTTAACTCTTATAACAAAAATAGTCGAATACTGAACATTTCCTTTACATTTCCGTACAAAACGGTGTCGTCAAACGATGAATAAAAAAAAGGTTTAATCAGCTAATCTTCGGCAGCATCGTCGCCTAACATCTCGAGAGATCGTAGTCAAAGTAATCCTATAATGAAGTAAAAAAAAACATGAAAAATGAAATAATATAGGTTTTACCTACTTATTCATAATTTTAAGCATAGACTTATGTACCTACTTTATAGACGTCATATAAATTATGTATGAAACTATGAAACAGCTAGTTGCCAGTGTTAGTTGCTGCAATAGATATGTTTTGTTTCAGAATAAGTGGTCATGGTAATTCAAATATCGCAAGTCTTAACTGTAGCTGATCTGGCAATTCTCTAAGGTTAACTAACTCTAGGTTTCTAACTTCTCTATATTAAGGTCCACGATGGGTGATCTTATCGCTAGCGATTAGTCCTATTTAAAGTAGGTAGTACTCACAATGCATTCGATGTAGCTATCACAACTGCCTGCTACGGCGTACCTCTCGTTGAGCTCTTTGCAAGCGCTGCTTGAGCTGCCCTGTCTCAGCTGGTTTGAGGCAAGCTGTGCGAGCGCTGATGACAAAAAAGATTACATTTGATCAAAAATCGATTTAATAACAGTTTTGATATAGAATTATTTTATTTCACCTATAAGAAATTGCGACAAGCCCGTAGATTCAGCTCAGTAATCAGTCAGTAGCTCGTTCGGCGTAGTTTCTAGCTCAGTAAGTTTTTTTCTATATTATTAAACGGTTTTTTGGTTAATAATTTAAAGTTCCTATTATATTATTCTAATCTATTAGATATAAACGCTGTAGCGTGTATTCATGGTGGTTTAATATATATAACAGGATAATGAAATTTATTAATTAAAATACTATGTATTTAGATTCGACTTTCTAAAATTCGTAGCACTGTTGTAGCGCGCGTAGCATTCGTAGCATTAACTAATAATTCCTAAGCGACTAACTAGCTTATGCTCGCAGCTTCGCCTGTGTGAAAAAGGCCTTTCCTTGGCTTATGTCTACTTCATAAAACCTACATACAAATATGTATGTATTTGTGTGCCAAATATCAACTCAAGTCGTTCAGCAAAATCTCAATCTAATCCATTCTGCGGATTGAGCTATGTGTTGATAGAATAGTGACTGATTGAGCCACGCTTTGCTTTTTTTTATTTAGTTAAAAAAATATTTGTGGATTTGTTCTTATGTAAGGTCTCTTCACTCACTCTGCTCTCTGTCATACCAGTTGGTATATATAGGTAAGTATATAATATACTATAGCTTCACTAGTTGTCCTTTAAGCAACCAAGGTCATACTATTTAGACGCATTAATGTCAAGATTCCTCCATTTTTTATCGTTTGATGCTACGAAAGATACCTTTTTGTGATAGTAAAAAATGACCCGTCCAAAATAGACTAAAAAGAGGACTTGTTGAAATGCCGGTTTTAAGATAGGTAGGTACGGAAAATTCTTAGATTAATTTATTATTAGGCAGGTATCTTACTAAACATAGGTAGACATTATTTCAATAGATAACCACGTGGCTTAATTACTAAGTCGAACATTAAGTAATTAACATTTTTTATTCATAAATTAAACTGGTAATTTATAAAATAATATTTTTTACTGCAAAATAATTCTAGAAACTTCTGGAAGTGAGTTATGTTGAAAAGTAGCTTATAATATTAGTAATATAATGTACTACGGTGAATACTTTTTCTTACTTAGCGCTGAAGACGTTAATGTTCATCAAAACACGAACCTTTTGTCGTTTCTTTTATTTTAAACCCATTAGTGTCCAAATAAAAACTACAAAATTGTTTTTTAATTGTTTTAACGTTACGTAAACGGTACTTTAGGTTACGTAGAATGAAATAAAAAATCATATTAATTTTCATTATTTTAGGGGATGCAGGCAACTCCCTGTAACTCCCTTACTTTTTCTGCAAAAACGTGGTCCCAAACTCACACCACTAAATTATAATACTCACGCGACACACGGACATTGATAAGGCATAACCATGCTAAATTTATTTTCTGTACATGAACTCGCCCATTCATTCATTTGGGGTGTCATTTTACTTAGTCGGATAGTGTTGAGTGAAACAGAAATATTCAATTAACATGTGCAAACGGGATGGACAAAACGAAGGAGTACAAATTTAATAAGAAAAAACTAAAATAAAAATGGCAACATTCTACCTATTTCTTTCAAACTACTTCTGTCAAATTTGACAAAAAAAAAGTAAACAACATGTGTTGTTCGTATTTTTAGTGATTAATAAGTTATTTCGAAGATTTTTCACAATAATGTTGATGAAAATGAATAAAATAATCCGTGGCGATGCTTGCCAAATGAATTACAAAATGTATATATACGGCGTATACAGCAGTTGCAAATAGAAAAGTGGTTGCTGCTTTAACTAAGTGTTTCTAAGAGAACAGCGTATATCTCAGGTACGTTTAAGTTAGATTAACAGTACATCATCAAGCTCATTGAATCTTATCATTGAAAACGTAAAATAATCGTTATTTTGTCCATAAATAACTATTTTGTGTTATATATTTGTTTACAACTAAAGTCATAAAATACATTATAGTATGACTGAAAATTTTTGATACTTTTCATATTGTCCAAGTTTAATGATGATATTATGTTATGAAAAATTGCGTTTTAGGGTTCCGTACCCATAGGGGAAAACGAGACCATATAACTAAGACTTCGCTGTCCGTTCGTCTGTCTGTCTGTCATCTCACGAACCGTGATAGTTAGAAGGTGAAATTTTCACGGATGTATTTTTGTTGCAATACTAAAAATAGAATAAAATAAAAAAGGGGCTCCCAAACAACAAAGTGCTTTTTTCCGTTTGTTTTTGTATATATGAGATGTTTCAAGAAAGAGTTCAATTCAAACGAGTCCGACTTGCACTTGGCATTTTTATTTTGTTTTAATGTCTATAAGATGTCCCTACGTACAAGTACAAATACAATTGCTTTATTTGGGAATTTCTTTTAACATTATATTCATGGCACCTATTTTACTGTTACCATACTGGTACGCCTTTTTTACTTTTAAAAGATGATATTAATCTTATTTATTTTGTATTTTCTAGGCGAATCGAAATCATCAGTCAGAAAATTTGTTTTGGAAAGTATTAAAAATAAAGGAAAATGCCCGCCTACGAGACATCGAAAAGACCACCCCACCGCAAAAAATAAAGAATTGGATTACCCTATATAAACGATTTATTACTTTATTTTATGTATTTTTAATATTATATTTGTGTCATATAACACATCGTCTTTTATTATCATTTTATAAAAGTATCATTATTAGACGCATGTCTGTTTTATGTGAAGCATGTGTGTTACTTTTTCGCGCCAGAGCTACTTATCTGATCAAACAGAGGTCAGTGACCAAGTACAGTAGCGATTTTTTTAAAAATAATTAATGTATCAAAATTGTTTATAGTTAAATTCGGTATTGCCATACGGGTAACTCTAATATATTATTTTATGTCAGACTAGGGTAACCTTGGTATGCTTGAAACAAAACGAATATCTCATCAACCATGCGTTCGACAAGGTAATGGCAAATTTGCCAAATTTGGTACAGAGGTAGTTAGAATCCCCAAAAAGGATATGGAATAAGTTTTATCGGTTTGTACGACAAATGTCCAAAATCCAAATTGTCCAACTAGTATTAATGTCCAATACTAATTTGGTCAAACACTAATTTGGTCCAACATGGCTTACGTCCAACTAGGAAAAATGTCCAAAACGAATAATTTCCAACATGAATTTGGTCCAAAATGAAATATCTCCAATTAAGAATAATGTCCAACACGAATTGGTTTATTTCTGACGCTGTCATAGAAGAAATGAAAGGTCTTAGGAAGATCTACCTTTCAGATGACAGCTGTCAAACTTGAAATATCAAAATCTGGAAGATCTTCAAAGTTTTTTCATTTCTTCTATGACAACGTCTGCTTAGGACGAGTATTTTTCGAGATATTGACGTTTCAAGTTTGACAGCTGTCATCTGAAATGACAATCTCTCCAAGACCTTTAATTTCTTCTATGACAGCATCAGCCTAAGACGAGTATTTTCCGAGATATTGACATTTCAAGTTTGACAGCTGTCATCTGAAATGAAGATCTCTCCAAGACCTTTAATTTCTTCTATGACAGCATCAGCCTAAGACGAGTATTTTCCGAGATATTGACATTTTAAGTTTGACAGCTGTCATCTGAAATGACAATCTCTCCAAGACCTTTAATTTCTTCTATGACAGCATCAGCCTAAGACGAATATTTTCCGAGATATTGACGTTTCAAGTTTGACAGCTGTCATCTGAAATGAAGATCTCTCCAAGACCTTTAATTTCTTCTATGACAGCATCAGCCTAAGACGAGTATTTTCCGAGATATTGACATTTTAAGTTTGACAGCTGTCATCTGAAATGACAATCTCTCCAAGACCTTTAATTTCTTCTATGACAGCATCAGCCTAAGACGAATATTTTCCGAGATATTGACGTTTCAAGTTTGACAGCTGTCATCTGAAATGAAGATCTCTCCAAGACCTTTAATTTCTTCTTTGACAGCATCAGCCTAAGACGAGTATTTTCCGAGATATTGACATTTTAAGTTTGACAGCTGTCATCTGAAATGACAATCTCTCCAAGACCTTTAATTTCTTCTATGACAGCATCAGCCTAAGACGAATATTTTCCGAGATATTGACGTTTTAAGTTTGACAGCTGTCATCTGAAATGAAGATCTCTCCAAGACCTTTAATTTCTTCTATGACAGCATCAGCCTAAGACGAGTATTTTTCGAGATATTGACATTTCAAGTTTGACAGCTGTCATTGCATTGGAAATAGAGATTGTTCACTACGTGACACTTTTTATAGGACTACGGGATTAGCTATTGATAGAACCACGGATAAAATAAAACTTTATTGGACATTTTTACGAATGGACGTTTTAGAATGGACATTTTTATGAGTGAACTATTTTCCGAATAGGCATTTGTATGATTGAACGTCTATAATATTTGTCATTTTTCATAATTGGACATTAGTCGTATAAACCTGGGCTTTCGATCGGTGTCGGCTCGTGCGGTGATAAAAGCGCGATGCCAGAATCAGGTCGAATCAGGCCGAGCCGGGGGGGCCGGGTCAGGTGAATTCTTCACTTTAGAGGTTTTTTCTTTCTTTCTTCAGACTTTTATAAAAGTCATTATTGATTTAATTCAAAAACAAATGCTCTTATTTATTGTACAAAAATAACATTTTTGTAGCGGGGGTGAAGCCGTGGGTTTAGCTAGTAAACAAAATAAATATAACGTTACCTAATCGAATGCGAATGCAATGAACGACAAAAATAAAATTGTTTCAGCCATGCCTAGTTTACCCTATATTTTTATGTATTTTATGTCAACTAAAATCGAAATTATATAATTTGGTTTAAAATAATATTTGTTAGCTGTGATAAGTTTTTCCTGCTTTTTACTGCCTTCTTTCCATTTTTACACCAATTTACCACACAAGAGGTCATTTTTGTCCGTTAACTATATTATTTTGGATATTTTTAAAAATCAAACGATGCGTGCATCTGTCGCTGAGCGCGTTGTGTGACTGAGCGGCGGGTGAGTTGTACTTTTTACGCCCCGCCCATATAGTTGTACTTTGCGTTGAATCACTTTTTGAGCTGTGTTCGACTTCTATTATTTCCCTAATTCGTTGGATGCAGGTAAACGATTGACTACAATATCAAATTAGAGGTTAATGAATATTCAAAACAGGGTTTTTCAATCAAAGTGTTTTAAGCCATTTCTTACAACCGCGCGTTCAGTTATCTTATTACTTCTTATTGATTTTCATAACAATATGAAGTGCTTAATTTCATCGTGGTCAAAAACTACCCTATCATTATCATTACATAGTTTAAAATAAAATCGGTTTCCGTGTCGGTCTGTCCCTATGTATGCTTAGATCTATAAAACTAATCAACGGATTTTGATGAGGTTTCTTTTAATAGATAGAGTGATTAAAGAGGAAGGTTTATTATGTATAATACATTCATAATATAGTAGAGCAACACTGCTAATTTTCTGTTAGGCGAAGTGCGCACTAGTAGACCCTAGTAATGTATAATATTATTCGTTCAGAATATTTCCATCATCCATGTTAAAAACGAATAAATTTAAAACCTACAAATCTCTAGAATATTGAATAATTCAATTAACTGTAACTAGCTAACACTAATCCCATCTATTGTTCGAAGCAGACGACGCGTGAAAACATCTGCCTTGTAATATATGTTTTCACTATTCATGTCTTTTAACACTGATTTGACCTCATACAATAATGGGCAGGATTTTACACGCTGACGAGAATAAAGACATAGGAAGTTTGGAAAATTGGCCTTTAACGGGTTTCTTTTGATCCTTCTGATATTGTTTTAAATTATTATGGGTTTTAACGATATTCAAGGATTTCAGTCAGACATTCAAAATTTAGTGTTAGTCGATTTGACGTAACAAGGCAGTCATTTATGCATATTTTTACATTAATACTAGCTTATGATCATGGATTTACACGCGTTAAGAAATCCTTTCTTTTTGGAGGTCTATGTCGTAAACCTTAACTATCTGTGATCTAAATACTAACTCAATCCTTTCAGCGGTTTGATCAGTCAGTCACGCTTTCCTTTTGTGTATTTAGAAGCACAATAAATATCTTCTTGTTTCATCTTGATGGTTCTATATTAATTATAGTGAAAGGGATAGACTTTGTACTAACTTTAAAAGCTTTATTTTTTTATCCTGTCCTAGCTATAGGAATTTCGAAATGTTATGGATTTTTAGTAGGTAATAGTTATTACTAAAAAGTAGTGAATTTATTGCGTTAATAATTATAATTTAATATTTAGAATAATTACCTAGTTTTGGAAAACGAATTTAAATAATAACTATTTATAATTTTGATATATCTACTTATTTCAATTAACTACACGTTCCTATTATTAATTAAAAGAGAAAGAGTTAGAGCAGTTGTAGATTTTTTTAATTCTGTCAAATAAAAATGATATCTGAGTAAAAATAGACAAAAGTTAAAAATTAATTTAAAAAAGAACATGACTTAGTTAATTAGATAATTTTAAGATTTAATTTATATATTTAGGTATTTGATAGATATAATAAATCCATAATTGTGATTTGACTCTGACATAGTGTAAGTAGATAAGACAACGTGTTCAGTAGTAGTATAAACCCCTATTATAATTAAGTAATTATTTATTAATCATGAACATGAAAATTACTAGATTACTCACCAACGGCGCAAACGCACGCAAGTACGACTAGTATCCTTTGCATGATGATCGATGTCCAGTCCACGCGAGGTTCACCGAAGCACTGACTGAGACGACACTCCGAGATGGACCTGAGACCTTGACGACCTGGTTGGGAAATTAAAGATGAGTTGGTACTTGCTACCACCACATAAATAAGGATATGATGAGCTTCCAAATGCGCGTCAAACGTAAGTGAGTGTGCGTCTTGCTCACACTTTGGTAAGCACTTGCCAAAGAATAAAGACCAACTAGACATAAGAGATTAGGATATTGATAGTTTGATATAGATCTCAAAAAAGTTCAAAAATTTGACGTTCACACTTTGTTCGCGATTTTAATAGAATAATAACTCAGGCATGAAAAATTAAGTTTTTTTCACAAAAAACTCTGTCAAAATGTTGTAGAACATAACGTCAGTAAGAATAAGACTACGATGCTGTTTTATTAAGAAAAATACGCTACGCATTATGGATAAGTTAGTGGGAAAAAGTCACCACATTTGCCCTAAGCGAATAGGTATCTAGTTCAGTAACTCAAAATGTACTACTTTAGTCTATCGCTCATACATACTTCGTCAGTTATATTGTTTTTTCGCTCTTTTGAGTATTATTACACAACGTTATAGGATGTAGGCCGAAATATATAGAATGTAATAGGTTGTCCTATATAATATATATTCCTAGGCAGTCGCAGGCGGTAGGGCAAGGTATTATTACATTGCTACCAATAGTAGTACCCTTATATTATGTACTTAAATGAATTTATATGAATTGTTTCTGCCTGCAGAGGCAATACCACCAGTTCCTACACAGATATTATATCCTATAACGGCCGATCCAATTTTATTAAATAATTCTTGGTACCTGCCGCGCCTTGCAAGTTACGACTTTGTTACATCAAGACTCAGGACGGGTCATAGTTGAACCTTTGATATGCCGACTCTTGTAAAACACATTACGCGAATAAAATTAAGAGTAAAATTCACTCGTAACAAGAGTATTTCGCGGAAAATTCAAGGACACATTCTTGTGTCGTAGTTTAGGTTATGAAACATAAGATCCTTAATTGGTCCTTAATTGTGAAATATACCGACTCAAGTTTTTCTCGGAAAAATCAATGACATACAAAGTTTTAAACAACTTACAAAGTTTTATGACATAGGTACACTATCAGCAACCTTTTAGCTCTTAGATAGCCTAGCCCCTTATTTAAACCTCTAATCGTGACAATCCTAAATCCACTTAGATAAAGATGAGTGAAATTAGCCAGTGTTTTCACGAAAATCAATGACGCAAAGACCACGTACTTTCTAATAAAACCTACTTCCTGCATATATTGCACATTACAGTTGGATTTTTGTGTGTTTGTGTCTTAAAACGTTAGCCTTCTAAACATAGTTTTGCCCAAATTTCAGCTGAACAAAATCATACTCGTCGACTATTCATTGCTATCAATAATATTAAAATATCCAGCTCTGTCTGTAAGCAGATATTGATTACAGATGAAAATCATCTTCATGATATTTTTCAGCAGACCAAATTGATGGACACAGCGCAGCGGTTCGCAGCTATCAATCATATAATTAAGTACCTAGGTAATACCAAACTCTGTGAGCAGATTTTGATTACAGATTTTTGAAGTTGTTGTTTTTTATAATTATAAAATTAATAATTACAAATGAAATCTTTATTATATCTATAGGTAATAGGTATATGTACGAGTATACCTACAGAAGCTCACTGTCATCGCCAAAAAGAAAGGAAAGAGGTCCTCAGGCCGTAGTCCGATGCGTTGAGCAAATCAGATCCGCACCACCCTCGAAGCTCCGGTTCACGAGGCCATGTAAATCGCATCCAACCGTTCTAGATGGTGCTCCATCATCAGAGATCGAATCCTCCGATCTCCGATTGAAGAAGAGCACGACCCCCAGTAATGGGGAATACGACACAAGGAGGAGGTATATGTATACCTACCTTTTTTATGTTATAGATGACAAACAAGCAGACGGCCCACCTGATGGTGAGTGGCTACCGTCGCGTCGCCTATATGGATACCTGCAATACCAGGGGTACCGCTGGTACGTTGCCTATCTTTCAAGACTACCGACCTACTTAGTTATTAATAGTTAAGAGTGATTTTAAATTCAAATTCGATTGTACCTGCCATTACAGGAAGACCTACGACGTTTGTTAATAGGTTCTTCCATAATTAAACATACCCATCGATCTTTATTTTAAACTAGCTGACCCGCGCGCACTTCGTTGCGCGTGAGAGTCAATTAATAAAGCGAATTTGGTGCTGCTATGTTCACTATGATAGTATTTCCATCCCCGTGACTTTGTAAGCGTAAAATAAGGCATGGCTATATATTATTTGCTCCCGCTGTGGGTAGCGAAGAATATCGGGTTGGGTATTTCTATGCAGTTTTGTTCGCTACCGTAGAAACCAATCCTATGTCTTTTCCCAGAGGTCAAATTATCTCAGTTGAGCGGTAGTTTATCGCCTTCAGAAATTTTCACGCCTCTTTTCAGGAATTAAAACTATTTGTGGTCCTTTCCCGGTAACTCTTTAACTTATCTCTACTGTAATGTACCTCAGCTAAATTATTATTCGTTACTAATTTCTCACACCATCCTTCCCGCGACTCAAATCAATTCCATGGTTCCTGAATTCCCATTAAATCTCTGATCCTCCTTCCCCCTCCTTTAATACTTAGTCTCCTTAAAGTTAATTTCTGACATAAAAAAACTATTCATTAACAGAACTTAACAAAATATCAGCTCATTTTCGGTTCAGCGGTTACTAATTTCCATGCAAACGTTTTTGTGAAAAAATTCCTGTTCTGGTGAGAATTTCACAAAATCCCTTCTTATCGGTCGCCTACGTTACATAAAGAATACGTTGTCCAAATTTTAGCTAAAACGAAGAAGCGGTTACCTTTCCTACACAAACTGGATCCCTCTTTCCTCCCCTCAAAGGTTGATTTCTGGGATAAAAAGTATCCCATATCTTTTTTTAAGACTTAATCTACCTTTGTATCAAATTTAAGCGCAATAGGGTCAGCGGTTCTAAATTTCCCATTAATTTCTGTCAAAATAAATATTTAATGTTCCTAAACACAACTCAAACCATGATTTTACAAAATTTCGATTCAATCGGTTTAGTTGTTACGGATTTGCATACAATTGTTTTTTGTAAATAAATCCCGTTCCAGTGGGAATTTAGCAAAAGCCCTTCTCGTGAGTCGCCAAAACCACCTAAAAACACGCTATCCAAATTTCAGCTCAAATAAAGAAGCGGTCAACGATTTCTTACGCAAACTTGCACCCCCCCCCCCCCCCCCCTTTCCTCCTCTTTAATGTAGATTTCTGGGATAAAAAGTATCCCATTTTTTAGGACTCAATCAACCTCTGCACTAAATTAATTTAAGCTGAATAGGGTCAGCGCAGCGGTTCTAAATTTCCCATACAAACTTTGACCCCCCCTTATAAGTTAATTTCTGATATAAAAACTATTAAAAATTTCCTTAACAAAACTCAAACCATCATTTTACAAAATTTCAGCTTAATTGGTTTAGCGGTTACGGATTTGCACACAAAAGTTTTTTGGGAATAATTCCCGTTCCTGTAAGAATTTCACAAAATCCCTTTTTATCGGTCGTCTTAGTTTATGTAACTAAGAACACGCTGTCCAAATTTCAGCAAAAACAAAGAAGCGGCTAACGATTTTTTACACAAACTTGCACCCCCCTTTTTTCCCTTAAAAGTTGATTTCTGGGAAAAAAGTATTGCATATCATTTTTTAGGATTAGATCTACCGCTGTACCAAATTTAAGCTCAATAGGGTCAGTGGTTTTAAATTTCCCATACAAACTTTGACCCCCCCTTTACCCCCCTTAAAAGTTAATTTCTGACATAAAAACTATTCAATGTTCCTAAACACACTTCAGACAATCGTTTTACAAAATATCAGCTCAATCAGTTCAGCGGTTACAGATTTGGATACAAACGTTTTTTAGAATTAATTCCCGTTCCCGTGGAAATTTTGCAAAATCCCTTTTTATCGGTCATCTACGTTACATAAAAAATACGCTGTTCAAATTTGAGCTTTAAAAGATGGCCGGTTACTGATTTTCTACTCAAACTTCTACCCCACCCCCCCCCCCTCTTCCCCCTTCAAGGTTGATTTCTGGGATAAAAAGTATCCCATATCATTTTTTAGGACTCAATCTCCCACTGTACCAAATTTCAGCTCAATGGGGTCAGCGGTTTTAAATTTTCCATACAAATTTCGACCCCCTTTACCCCCCCTTAAAAGTTAATTTTCGTCAAAAAAAAATTAATGTTCCTAAACACGATCTAAACAAACATTTTACAAAATTTCAGCTCAATCGGTTCAGCGGTTACGGATTTGCATACAAACATTTTTCGGGAATAATTCCCGTTCCCGGAGGAATTTTGCAAAAATCCCTTTTTATAGGTCGCCTTCGTTACCTAAAGAACACGCTGGTTTAAATTTCAGCTTAAACAAAGAAGCGGTTACCGATTTCCTATTCTAACTTTGACCTCCTTTATCCCGCCTTAGAGGTTGATTTTTGGAATAAAAAGTATACCATACAATTTTTTAGGACTCAATCTACCTCTGTACCAAATTTCAGCTCAATAGGGTCAGCGGTTTTAAATTTTCCATACAAATTTCGACCCCCCTTTACCCCCCCTTAAATCTTAATTTTCGTCAAAAAAAATAATTAATGTTCCTAAACACAATCTAAACAATCGTTTTACAAAATTTCAGCTTAATCGGTTCAGCGGTTACGGATTTGCATACAAACGTTTTTCGGGAATAATTCCCGTTCCCGGAAGAATTTTGCAAAAATCCCTTTTTACACGTCGCCTTCGTTACCTAAAGAACACGCTGGTTTAAATTTCAGCTTAAACAAAGAAGCGGTTACCGATTTCCTATTCTAACTTTGACCTCCTTTATCCCGCCTTAGAGGTTGATTTTTGGAATAAAAAGTATACCATACAATTTTTTAGGACTCAATCTACCTCTGTACCAAATTTCAGCTCAATAGGGTCAACGGTTCTAAATTTTCCATACAAACTTCGACCCCCCTTTACCCCCCTTAAAAGTAAATTTCTGACAAAAAAACTATTTGATGTTTCTAATCACAATCCCAACTATCGTTTTACAAAATTTCGGCTTAATCGGTTCAGCGGTTACGGATTTGCATACATTCGTTTTTCGGGAATAATTCCTGTTCCTGAGGGAATTTTAAAAAATCGCTTCTTATTGCACGATGAAATCTTCTTACGAATACGCTGTCCAAATTTCAGCTCAATCCGTCCAGCCGTTTGGGCTGTGCGTTGATAGAACAAAAGTGTACGAACGATTTTATATAATAGATAAGTAAATCTTTAGATAGATATAACTCTTTTATTTAAAAACCGATTTAAATAAAACCAATACTATTTACAAATTAGAGAAATTTGCAACGTTTTAGCGAAAACTGCATACAATTCGGTTGTGCCGTTTTATCACACATAAGTAATAACCTTTTTACAAATTAAGCCTAATAAAACTACTCTGGTAAATTTTCGTTTATGGCCACATCGATAGATGGCGTATTTTTAGTTTGTCGCACTTTTTGCTTTTTGATTTTTTTGAATTGAATTTACTTTATATTCTATTACTTTTACTTCGAAATTTTGATGTAAATTAGGGGCGATGTGTCCGATATAAATGATTATTATTTATTTCATTATTTTATTTTACGTTTCCCTAGGAAAAATTGACAAAATGTTTTACGATCTAGATCGCGCAAGCGACTTTTTCGCGTCGTTTTGTTCATATGCGTATTTTCACAGTTCACCTTAGTAAAGGATCACAATGAATGGGGAGAAATTTCCATTCTTATTATATGTATGGATATGGATTATAATAACTAGTTATTATTATTATTATAAATATTTCCTTAATTTGTTAAAGTTCAAAGTTTGCGAATCACGATTTTATGGTTTGTTCAAGATGAATATTGAATATGTTACCATAATTATAATAATCTAACAGTAAAATATTAACTGCCAAAATAATATATACTTATGTCAGTAGATAGATGTAATATGTACATAATATGTTTTTTTAACTGTGCAACTGCTGCTTTGTTTAGATGTATGCATGCTGCACCCTTAAATACTAACAACATCTATGAAAATACACATTTATTGTAATAAGTAATAATATTAATATACCGTGTTGGCTTCGGTCTAATGCACGCCTACCAAAGGATCGGGACACACTCTGGCCCGAGATACCTAAAGGTACATAATATAAATAATAATTAATATATTATTAATTTTCTTTTATTTAACTTTTTTTTAAATATGTGTGTGTAAATATTTTGACAATGTTATTTAAATAAAATTTTACACACCTCTGAAAAAATAAACTTTAACAAAATTTCAACGATGCAACATTTACGTAATCGAGGCTAGACTAAGTAAAAGCTTGCTTCGTATATAACAAGAAATATCGTTGTATAACTTTTTGGCTAATATATCAACACAAATGTATATCAGTTAGAAAAAAAAAACATACATACCCCAGCATTTTGGTCACACGTCGCGTCGCCTCAAAGAAGCGCTCAGATCAGTCTATTATCTTCTATTACATTTACAGATTTCCTTGATAATTAATGGTTAAAGTTCAGAGTTACTAGTTACCATAAAAGGTAACGTTATGCCGAGTGACATGTTGACCGATGAGTTAATACTTACAGTGATAAATAGATATTGGGTACATAGAAAGGTCACCGTTTTGTAACAAGACAAGACGGTAACATTTTGAGTTATTAGTCTGAATAACGACAACTCTATAACGCCAACTTAATTTCGAGGACAGGAGATCTATATTTATATAGCGTACTTTTTTGTAAGGGCGTAAGTTGCGCACTTGAAAGTACTTACATTTTGCTTTCTTTCTTTCCAAACGTTTTATAATAATTAGAAGTTTCATATCTCGAGTGTATATTATAATGTTGTTATTTATACTTAACTTTTTTATTTCAAAGAAAATGTTTAATGTTTACCCTAAGGTAAAACTCTCGTTGCACTATGTTTTTATTCAATTTGAAGGCGTTTTTGTACTCTTTGTGCATTATGTAACTTTTTGTCTCGTTAATTTTAAATGGAACTTACTTTTTATAAAGTCTTTGTGTGTATGATCCATGGACGATGTACATATTAATATCTGTGCCCGGAATGCGGAAAAGAATATACTTAAATTAATGCTCATTTGAAAATAATTTTGCATATATAATTAGCCTAATTAATAGAAATAAAAACGTCTCTAATTAAAATTTATTTATTTTGTTCATAATTGAACTGAATTTAAATCATGTACACAATAACGGACGCTAGTATTATTATACTTACATATCTACTAATTAAACCTAGGAGGATATTCCGAATACTTAGTTAATAATTATTATCAGTCTTTTAGCGCTTCAGTTACCTCACTTTTATAAGCTTTTATTGATTTTCACCTGTCCCGAAGTTTGTCTGTAATCAAATCTTGCAAGTTTATACAATTTACAATTTGCTCCACTTTCCGTTTATCGGTTGAGCTGAAATTTTGCGCGAATGTGCCAATTGGATAATAATGCAATATAATTATGATATGCAGATAATCTGATGATGGAACCGAACGGTAGGTCATAAGAACTCGGTAGTCAAACGATACAACCCCATAGAGTTTGGACTCGTTAGATCCGTCTTAAGTTTTGACGAGTACTTTGGTGCTAGATGGTAAACAGGTACCTATTTTTTAACTTTTAGTTATTTTTATTAAAAAGTAAATGCTTGTTTATTTTGTGTCACTTTTTTATTTATAGTCATCGACAAATAGCAAATAAGCTCGCTTCATAATTACCGTCGCCTATCATATAGAGATTGCGATGCCAGTTACCAGTAGTGTATAGGTAATAGTAGAGAAGAAAAGGAGAACGACTAATCGTTTGTTCAGGAAAGAGATTTATTTACGCATCCTCTTTCTAAATTGCATTAAGCATTTAACAGTATGTTAACCATATTTAGTTATCTATTTTGTGTGTATTATCGATGAACTAATATTTTTTTTATTCAGTTATTACTCAATATCAAAATGTTCAATAAACATGTTATTGAAGCGCCGAAATTTATGCAACTTGTGAAATATTGTTAGATAATAAAATACGGAGATAAGCCGTTGAACTTTATCTAAACTAAGCTAAAAAATTGCTTTAAAATATTGGTCCACTCTATGGTTGTCCACATATTGACATGTTTAATAATAAAAATGTGTATTTCAGGACAGCTCTCCACAAAACTTGAGGTCATGTTCAAGTACTGCATAGACACAGAAAAATTATTTGCTACGAAAACAGTTAATCCATAAAACTTATTATGAGGGGTTTTTATTCACAATTGAAAGCGTCTCGTAGCCATTAAGTTTCATACTGACACATAAAAAAGCCCTTAAAAACCTTTAAACCTATCTTTTATGAAATGAAATGCAACTTCATTTTTTCATATATCACAAATTTTAGTGACGCACAAGCGGCATTATCCAAAAAAGTTCTGTAACCTAATACCGCTAGCATCTTATTAAGATTTCAGGTTGTCTGGGTACAGAATCGTCAAGTAAGTAAGACTATAGTACCTACTACTGAACAAAACCTCGATATTTTTTTTGGAGCGTAGCGTCTGCTGAGTACAAAAGTCTGTGTCTACGAATTACCATTACCCCAAAACACGAAATGAAAGGAAAAGTTCCGTCTCTGAGTCACAGCGGAGACGCGATACGGCCTGACACGATCTAATTAAAATAATAACTAATAATACATATTCACATTTATATAAACTTAGGGGTGCTACACACGTAGCTAGTCCGGGAAGTCAACTAGAAAAACCCCATAAAACAAAGCGGGGCATTCTCTCATAACTCTATACAGCTGCTTAGATTTATATTACAGAGTAGCTTCAGCTATCTAAAGTTTTTCCAGGTGAATTTTGCCATTCGGCACCGCCACCAACATTCATCGAAATTCTCAAGAGGTTGTGTAGCCAACATATAGGTTGGCTATTCTTTATTATTATTGGAGTTTCAGTTTGCCATTTTGAAAAAGCCTGCAATATGACCTAACGACTGTTTCTTACATAACCTGTATATTAATAAACCGTCTGTATAATGTCAAGTAGGAAAGAGAGCAACTTGTAAAACATTTTCCTCCATGTACCCGGCATTTTCACAGATCATTAAAAATTATTGTATATTATCATTATAATTTGCAGGAAACATCCAGGATCCACTTGCATGTGCCTTTCGAATACTGCAGCGTAAAATCTTGTGTATGTACTGCGTTAAATATTCGCTGTGTAAGTAAGTATATAATAAATATAATTTATGTTATATAGAGTAAGATCCTCATTCAGGTTGGGACGCGGATCTCGGTCACCTACGTCATAATAATATGAACATTGTTGTTAGGCCAGTGGCCAGGTCGTAGGTTCATAAGCAGCTTTGGAATGTTAGGTCTTATAGGTCGTGACATTTCGGTTTCTATACATAAACGGACTATATGTAGGTAATATTGGAAACAAGATTCTCGACCTGGACTGATCTAAATCCTCTCCTTTTGATTGGCTCTAGTACATAAAGGGAGTCAGCGCATGATTGGTCCAGGCTTGGGAATCATTTCCTTTTTTTATTCTTCTATAAAAAATATAGTTTATTTATAGTAAAAGTTTGACAGGTAATATTACTTCCCTTAGGAATACATCTTTTAACATAATTGATATATTAGCTTTTAGAGTAGAATCATATGAATCTATAAAATTCCATAGCTTGTACTCTACTACCCCAATTTAATTATATTTTATCACATCTAAATACTAAACCTATTTCAGCTCTTGTAATGTTTGTGGCAACATAATCTTTTAAAGGCTCACGTGTTGAAGTTATTATTATATTTTACTATTTATTTTTAGATAAGATCAGCGTCCGGGCTTTAACTACAATGCTACTAAAATATGAAAGGTGTCCAATGAGTTTCGATACTAACGAAGTCTGTTTCTTGATTTCTTTCGGATTGATGCCTATTGAGAGGGTCGAAATGTAAGTTACTTGTAGCTATTGGTTTTCTACGTTAACGAAATACAGACCGAAAGACGGACAAACAAGTGATCTCATAAGAGTTCCGCTTTTTCCTTTGGAGATACGAAGCTCTCAAAAGGCACAAGTTTTCATGTGCATGTATTTGTTTTTTACTTCGGTTGAATCAGATGAGTTTAATTTATAGGAAGCTTAGACCCTCGAATAAAGTATATGGGTTACTTTTCTTAAATTATTAAGTTAGATGTAGCCGGTTCAGGCTTATATAAAGTGGCTTCAAAGCTTTTGTGAACTAGGTCTCTGCTACACTGAGGCCTCGACAATATTTTATTCAAATTAAAGAAGATTCACATGTTAAGTCCGCTTAATGTCAAGGACGGTACTAATGTCCATTCCGCATACATTTTATAGCTAAACAAGGACATTTACCTAATATTTAGTACTAGGTCACTTTAGATAAATCAGTTAGGAATTTGGTTTTTTCGAATAGTTTGGGGTCATAGTTTATCTACTAATCTAATGGCCTAACGTTATCGCTTTACATCAGGGAAGCATCGGGCTCGTCAGTACATTTACTAAACCAAAAATAGGTAGTGGGTGTATGAATTTAGTTGAATGGTGAATTTCCAAAGAATTAATTAAGGCTTAAAGGCACTACTCTACCACACTTCAAGATTCCCATTCTTAGAGCTACATACTACATATACATATACGAGTATGTTATCTAGTTTGTTATATCCTGTCTGAAAACTTTGTAAGCACGTGCGCTTGCATGTGCTGGCGGTTTACCTTGTATTTTTCATTTCCTGCAGTAAGGTTACTGCCAGGTTCACAATTTACTGTTACAGCCAGGTTCACAATTTAATCAATCCAGTGATTGATTTGCTGGATTATTGTTGTATATTTGCTGGATGATAATTATTCTTATTGCTAGACTGTGTTATTTTTTTTTTTACACAACAAAGTAAGAAGACGAGCAAGACGGTCTCCTGATGGTAAGAGATAACGCTGCCCATAATTAGTACAGTGCTGCCTAGTATTTAAATAAAAATTCAGGGTGCACTGCGCCAACGCTTCTTACTTGAGAGTCATAAGATGTTAAGACTCTTCAGCCCAATAATTCCACTAGCTACAGTGCCCTCCTACTGAAGAACGGCAATGTTTGGACATCACTGCTCAGGCGGTAGAATTACTGTTGGGGGACCTACTCAACCTCCTGCAAAGGAAGTCTACCCCCGGTGAAACACTAAGATTTACGTAATTTCAGTTCAACTCGTATATAGATTGGAATAGAAAATCGTTAATAACAGAATTAGCGTGTATACTGCAATAGTACAAGTAAGTGCATTTCAGTGCCAGTTTTTTTGTTCCAGTAAAATGTTAGTGCTGCATTCGATTGCTGGATAGAGCTGCTGGAATGATGTAAACACGGAATCACGCAAAATAGCTGGGGTCTGGGTCTATGATGTGTCATAAAATGGAACTAACCTTTTTTCCATATTCATCCGTTGTTAAAATACTCTATCGAACGTCCACTAGCGCCCTCATACTCTTTCATATAGCCTCTATAATGCAGTTAGACTGGCATCTATTTGGTATTCAACGCATCGACTGTCTGACATGCTCGTAATTCGGAATTTAACAGTTTGTGGTTTATTTTGCGTCGAGACTAATAATATTTTGCAAACATCATTAAAGTTGTAGAAGTTTTCCTAGCATAACAGACACTTTGGCCTTTTCATGTTAGATATAGAATAAATAAACATACATATTATGCAGACGGTCCGCCTCAGTATATATAGATAGATACTTGGATAGATAACACTTTATTGAACAAAAAAGTATCCAAAAAAAACTTTAAACTAAAAGACATTATTAAAATATTCTTAGTGTTACAATTGGTGGTCTTAGCCCTTTTGACCCTTTCCTGCCCTTTCGACGATCTCATGTGATGTTAGATTGTGCTAGACAGTGCACAAGCCAGTGTTGTGTAGCTTGTGTTTGGTAGACTAAACCTAGAAAGTGGGATAGTTCCTGGCTGGCATTGAACATCATGCCGGAACACATTCATAGTAACCGCTTGGCGACACGGTTTTATCTAGTGGGTGGTAACTACTCGCGAAGCTTTCCTTCTGTCATAGTGAATAAGGTAGGGACAAATCGTTTTAAAATTGCTCTTGTTAAGCATCGAAATGTTCCTGGCTATCTATATAAGATACCTAAGAAAAAATAAATTTTCTTTTAAAAATAGTCGTGCTCCAAAGCCAGCCTTGCCTAGTGGCATTAAGTTATCAATTAAAACTTATTACAAAAACCTCACTACGCCGCTTGACTTTTGACATTTAATAGTGGTAAATTAGCTAATGAATAAAGATTTCCCTGATTGAGGTCAAATATTAACGCTGTTTTTTTAAATGTTAAACTTATATAAACACTTATCATTGATCTTTTGTTAATCAATAGGGGTGTTGACAAGGTTTTTTACAAGCTTTATATTACTTTCACCTGTCTGTTGTCTGTCTGTCTGTCTGTCTGTCTGTCTGTCTGTCTGTCTGTCTGTCTGTCTGTCTGTCTGTCTGTCTGTCTGTAATCAAATCTTGCAAGTTTAATTTGACCCACTTCCCGGTTTCCAATTGAGCTGAAAATTTGCATGCGTGTGTAAATCGGATGACAATGCAATATTTTTATGACATCAAGCTGATCTGATGATGGAGCTAGAAGGTGGCCATAGGAACTCCGTCATAAAACAACGCAACCCTATCGAGTTTGGGCTCATTTGATTCGTCTTGACGAGTACTTTATGATACAAGACGATAATAATAATTAAAGCTTGTTTTTAAAAAGTTTTTTTAAAATTTCACTTGTTTTTTAATTCAATTAATCCTTAATTTTAATAATAAAAAATATTCGATACCTACGTATTTTTTTTCATGCAAATAAAATAAACAATTGCTGAGATATTATAACGCTTATAAGATTGTGTTGGGACGCGTGACGTCACACCACTAACCAGAAATGTACTAGATTTAGTGGGGAGACGTCACGCATCGCATCGTCGAACTCTAGAGTTCCATAGATAAACATCCTTGGACTTGTACCTCTACATCTCTTATCTATGACAAGTTGATTGAAATTTTCCATAAATAGTGCCGAACGATCAAGAATTTTACAGTCAAATAGATTTTGCAGCGTGAACACCAAATTAAAGCAAGAAAAATGACGTCTGGGTTGTTTGCCATCTCACTTACCTCATACAAACAAAATACTATCGTCAACCTACGTATTCAGTATGAGTAAGTGAGATGGCAAACAACCCTGGCGCGGCGTCATTTTGTTTGCTTCAGTTTCAGTGTAGAACTTCAAGAGTAGAACTGTCATCCTATACATTGTACTTTTGTGAATGTATGGGATGACAGTTGACTTGACAGCAAGACAAGTCTACGCGGCGTCTGTGCTTGAGGGGCAGTTTGGTGTTCTCACATTGGAGCCTCCATTGAATATAAACCTTCTTGCGCACGATATTATATAGTAATAATTATTTTTAAGCAGCTTTTAAGTTAGTTTAATTTACTTTAGTTAATGCGGTTAATACACAATTAATAACTAATTTTAGTATGTACATTATGTTATTTTCTTTACATATATTTTACTTCAGTGATATACATATATAGGTATGCTCAGTGGGTATACCTATTTAAGCTTCATAGACTTGTATAAATTCATTTTCTCTTTGACTCGTATATTTTGTACAAAAATAATAAAAGTGTTCTTTACTGCTGTAGTAGCTGTAGTATTGTTAGTTTGTTTTTCTCAATAAAGGCATTTGCCACAAAAAAAAAAACTGATTTACCATACATGCTATTTATTAAGTTAAGAGTTAAGATACAATGATACCTTTATTAAATAAAATCTTATAAATATGATGTGCTTTATTAAATTTACTTCACCTTTCTACAACCTTATAGATAAATCTTATCATAGTCGAAAACATACTTCGTTGAGTTCTAAAAAGCTCTTTCTCGTCATTTTACTAATATTATAAACACAAAAGTTTAGAATAGCTATAATTATGTTTATTTTAGAAGTATGGAATGTTTGGAATTCTTGTACGTAAAAAACTAGAAGCTAGCGAAATAGATAGCTAGTGAAATTACTGGGCTAAAGAGTCTTACTACTCATCAACATCTTATGACTCTTTAGTAAGAAGCGTTGGTGCAGTAGGTACACCTAGAATTGTACATCATTGTGAAATTCTGGGTAGCACTGTACTGATTATGGGCAGCGTTATCTCTTAACATCAGGAGAGCGTCTTGCTCGTCTTCTTACTTCTCTACATAAAAAACTACTGAATGAATTTTGATGAAATTTTATAATACAATACAATACAATACACAACTCTTTATTGAAACTCCACAAAACAAAAAACTTAAAAATATTGTTACATAGTATACAAGGGTTTTACAATTGGCGGTCTTATCGCTAAAAGCGATCTCTTCCAGACAACCGTGCAGGGAAAGGAGTAACAAAAAATCACACTTGGTATAATAAATCATACTTAAATAAAACACACACACACAAAGCAGACTATAAACATTTTTCAAAATTGTAATATCTATCGGTCTTTATTTGAATCGGTCTTTATCGGAATACATTTGTTTTCAAAAATAGTCAATAACCAGCAAAACTTTAATCAAACATAAAAAAAAATATTCTTAAATCTCAAATAACTCAGAAACGGTGCGTCCTAGGTGAAAAACAAGTGAAATTTTAAAAATACTTTTTAAAAACAAGCTTTATTTATTATTATTATCTTGCATCATAAAGTACTCGTCAAGACGAATCAAATGAGCCCAAACTCGATGGGGTTGCGTTGTTTTATGACAAAGTTCCTATGGCCACCTTCCAGCTCCATCATCAGATCAGCTCGATGTCATAAAAATATTGCATTGTCATCCGATTTACCCACGCATGCAAATTTTCAGCTCAATAGGAAACCGGGAAGTGGGTCAAATTAAACTCGCAAGATTTGATTACAGACAGACAGACAGACAGACAGACAGACAGACAGACAGACAGACAACAGACAGGTGAAAGTAATATAAAGCTTGTAATAACGAAATTTTAGCCCCCCTTCATACATCCCCGTCCCGCGAAGCGCTCCGGAAGCATCTCCCAAAGTTTCAACCCCCTACCCCTAAAAATATATCACCTCGCCGAACATAGGTTTAGGAATTTTTCGCCGAAATGGTTTCACAAGTTGATTTTCATTATAGATTTAGAAAATGGAGCTCTGTGATTGTCATTATTTTCTAGATTTTTAAAATCTCCTAGATTTTTAGGCTTCCGTAGTCAACAAGGAAGCGTTATAGTTTCGGTTTGTCCGTCTATCCTTCCGCGGCTTTAAGGAGAAACTATAAGTCCTAGAAAACTGTAATTTTGCACAGATAAGGGCAATAAATAGTAAGGGTAAGAGAACGGTACAAGTACAAAATAAAAATAATTAAAATGTATTAATTTAGGGTACCTCCCAAACATGTAAGATGAGGATGATTTTTTTCTGTCTGACCCCATCGTGTGTGGTATCGTTAAATAGGTATTTTAAAATAAGGGACGGATTTCTAAGCAGCTTTTTCGATTTAGTGATCCATCTGAAAGATATTGTTAAAACTTAAATTTTTACATGGTAAAGAGATATACAGTAGTTTGACTCCATAGAAACGGCCGGAATTTGGGAGTGAGTAGATGTAGGCAGATGTGGGTAGAAGTGGGTATATAATCCAGAAGCGGGTGCCACGCAGCGACGGGCGGACGCGACGTCGCGATAGTTTTTTGCAAGTATTTAGTGTAATTTACGTTATTTACTTTGGACGTATGTATACATAATATAATAAATTATATAAAATGGCAAAAAATATTATAGCATTCGATATTATGCTGTTTTTGAGGTAAGTTAGTATGAAGTTAATATTATAATATTTATTTTTAATTTTTAAAAGTATTCTGCTGAAGTAAGAGTGCGAGTAAGAGACCGAGTAAGAGTGCGAGTAATAGTCCGAGTAAGAGTGCGATTAAGATTCCGAGTAAGAGTGCGAGCAAGAGACCGAGTAAGAGTGCGAATAAGAGTAAGATTCTGAGTAAGAGTTCGAGTAAGAGTTTGAGTAAGAGTCCGAGTAAGAGTCCGAGTAAGAGTTCGAGTAAGAGTGCGAGTAAGAGTTCGAGTAAGAGTTTGAGTAAGAGTGCGAGTAAGAGTTCGAGTAAGAGTGCGAGTAAGAGTTCGAGTAAGAGTTTGAGTAAGAGTGCGAGTAAGAGTCCAAGTCTTGTCTCTTGTCTTGTCTTGTCTCTTGTCTTGTCTCTTGTCTTGTCTCTTGTCTTGTCTCTTGTCTTGTCTCTTGTCTTGTCTCTTGTCTTGTCTCTTGTCTTGTCTCTTGTCTTGTCTCTTGTCTTGTCTCCTGTCTTGTCTCCTGTCTTGTCTCCTGTCTTGTCTCCTGTCTTGTCTCCTGTCTTGTCTCCTGTCTTGTCTCCTGTCTTGTCTCTTGTCTTGTCTTGTCTTTTCTTGTCTTGTCTTGTCTTTTCTTGTCTTGTCTTGTCTTGTCTTGTCTCTTGTCTTGTCTCTTGTCTTGTCTCTTGTCTTGTCTCTTGTCTTGTCTCTTGTCTTGTCTCTTGTCTTGTCTCTTGTCTTGTCTCTTGTCTTGTCTCTTGTCTTGTCTCTTGTCTTGTCTCTTGTCTTGTCTCTTGTCTTGTCTCTTGTCTTGTCTCTTGTCTTGTCTCTTGTCTTGTCTCTTGTCTTGTCTCTTGTCTTGTCTCTTGTCTTGTCTCTTGTCTTGTCTCTTGTCTTGTCTCTTGTCTTGTCTCTTGTCTTGTCTCTTGTCTTGTCTTGTCTCTTGTCTTGTCTCTTGTCTTGTCTCTTGTCTTGTCTTGTCTCTTGTCTTGTCTCTTGTCTTGTATCTTGTCTTGTCTCTTGTCTTGTCTCTTGTCTTGTCTCTTGTCTTGTCTCTTGTCTTGTCTCTTGTCTTGTCTCTTGTCTTGTCTCTTGTCTTGTCTCTTGTCTTGTCTCTTGTCTTGTCTCTTGTCTTGTCTCTTGTCTTGTCTCTTGTCTTGTCTCTTGTCTTGTCTCTTGTCTTGTCTCTTGTCTTGTCTCTTGTCTTGTCTCTTGTCTTGTCTCTTGTCTTGTCTCTTGTCTTGTCTCTTGTCTTGTCTCTTGCCTTGTCTCTTGTCTTGTCTCTTGTCTTGTCTCTTGTCTTGTCTAGATAGTAGCTTAAGTAAGTAGATGATATGAAGTAGGTACCTACTGTATGCGGGCAGCGGCTGCCCGGCAGCCCTATGACTTGCGCATGTACCGCGAGACTGTAGGTATTTATGTTCAAAAATCACGCTCAGTCAAACTACTGTATGTATATCTCTTTACCGTGATTTTTATCAATTAAATTTTTCAAAAACCTCAAATAACTCAGTAACGGTGCGTCCTAGGCGAAAAATGACGAAATTTTTGCCCCCCTTCATACATCCCCGTCCCGGAAAACGCTCCGGAATCATCTCCCAAAGTTTCAACCCCCTACCCCTAAAAATATATCCCTGACCCGTCTTGCTTCACCCCGCCGAACATAGGTTTAGGAATATTTCGCCGAAGTAGTTTCACAAGTTGATTGTCCATTATTACAAGCTTTTATTTACTTTCACCTGTCTGTAGTCTGTCTGTCTATAATCAAATCTTGGAAGTTTAATTGATCCACTTCCCGATATCTGATTGAGCTGAAATTTGGCATGCATGTATAAATCGGATGACAATGCAATATTATTATGACATGGAGCTGATCTGATATTGGAGCAGGAAGGTGGCCATAAGAACTTCGTAATGAAACGACGCAACTCCATCGACTTTGGGCTCATTTGATTCGTCTTGACGAGTACTTTGGCGCTAGATGGTAATAATAATAAAAGCTTAAAAATAATAATGATCTGATGATGGAGCAGGAAGGTGGCCATAAGAACTTCGTAATTGAACGACGCAATCCCATCGAATTTGGGCTCATTTGATTCGTCTTGACTAGTTCTTTGGCGCAAGATGGTAATAATAAGAAAAGCTTAAAAAATAATATTACAATTATTTTTTTAAAAATTTTACTTGTTTTGTAGATTTTTTAACCTCCTTGCTTTTTTGTTTACTTTTCAAAAATGTCATCGCAAAAACAAACAGCACCTGCATACCTTTTGCTTTTTATATTATTGTACCGCAATTTCAATATTATCTTACTCCGATATGCTCATACACGGCTTGCAGACTCCACTTTACATCATCTATTTTTAGGTAAATTCTACCCTCTTTTTACAACGAATCAAAGTCATCATTATCTCCCTCTTGAAGGGTTTAACTTGGCCAATGGAGAAGGAGATCGAGGGTCTGATGATAAAGGAGATTCTAAACCATCTGAAAGTTTAGAGGAACCCAGGGCAGAAGATAAACCTGAGAGTGATAACCCTAAGGAGGATTCTAAAGTCGATTTCGTAGAGGAACCCAAGGAGGAAAGTCGAGAGGAAAAAGAAGAGCCTCAAGAACCTCAGCCAGAAGAGAGGCTTCAAGAAGAGCATCCCAGAAGCCGTATACCCACGTATGATGAGTTCGCAAGGCACAGGAACCCTTTAAGACCTCCCGACAGTCATTATCCTCTTGGACCTGGACCTGGGTACAGGAAGAGTTGCGATAATATAAAATACGAAGTTTTCTTGATCTTGATGATAGAAGGAATTGTTTTTATTATCTAAGGATATTATAATGTAGAAAGCGGGGTGTTTCTGAACATCATTCCAGAACACGGCCATGATAACCGCTTGAGGATATAAATGTGTGTAATGTATCGAGATCTTACTAATTATTGTTATAAAAGCGAAAGAAGAAGTAAGAAAGTAGAAGAAAAACAGATCCATGAGGATTTTACCTCTTCACGACTTAACGGCTTAACATTGGCGTTTAGGTAGCTTAGTCGCTGGAATATCACATATAAGAATGGATGTCTGTTACTCTTTCACGCCTAAACGGGTGGACCGATTGAGCTGAAATATAGATAGCTTAGACCCTGGAATAACACATAGGCTTATAGTACAGCGTGTAAAACTGCTGGGCGCAGCTAGTAGGATATATTTCTATAATCTTGCTATAGAGTATATATATATTATATATAGCGGTTAAAACCGCTAGGCACCGCTTGTATAATATAATTATTTATCATTATTCTTATCTTCTCCATCACACACTTACTAGGTGAATAAAAAACAACATAAATTGTGTATACTGTTTTATTTTTAGACCGATTATAAGGTTAATGCCAAATACTAAATTACTGTATAAAATGTAAAGTAGCTACTACGTATACTCGGACATTTTATATCGATAAATACATAGATTTTTCGCGTAAATGATCACAATTATAGACTTTTTATTGCACTTACTAACTAGTAGGCACTTGCCAGACTTAGTGAAAGCTCACCACATGCAAAACCGTTACCATAACCCATTGAAAGACAGACTTATACTAATAATTACAAGAAATTATACAAATAACTTATCTTAAGGAGACTTTTGGACTATTTATTAGGTATATATTATACTATTTAAATACTACTTCTTTTATTAAGGTGATATTCCGCAGCACGCAGCATTGGTTTTGAAAAACGCATATAGAGTTAATTTACGACGGAATTAAATTTATACCCTCATATATATTTGTATATTAGTTATAGAGGTATATAACTCACGTAGATAACAGTATTTCTGCATTGCGTGCTATGCCCTTTATATATATCATCTTAACTCAATAATTTTTCGGAAAAATGTTTAAAAAATACAGGCACTTTATTGCCATAATTTAATCAAACAAATGTGAGTAACGAGATTCGAGATCCAGAGAATTCTGAACATTTAATATCACTGATATTTACTTATATCTTTTTCAGTTTATGCTATTATTAACAAATATTTTCTAAGCGGGAGCGAAGCCAAAATAATAGATATTTCGAGGAGGCAACATTTCTATTCAATCTTTTCAGCGTCAGGAAAAGTTGCATAAAAAACATAGGATTGGCTTGTTTCCCGGACTGAACATTGTTTTTTGATCAAACGTTTCCTTTTTAGAGTAGACACCTTTTAACCAAATACCTATATATTCTATCTCTACAAAAGGTAAAGTTTAAACTGACTAAAACGTTAAATAATTCAAAATCTACTTAAAACTCTACAGTAAATTTTTCATGAGATAAAAATAATCTATTTCACTACATAAATGAGGACGTGGTGAGCTTAAGCACTTTTCATATATTTACTTAAATAGTTCTTAAGTACAAAAATGTGTAGTCATACAAAAAAGGTAACGGAACTGAACGACATTGAAAAAAAGTACGGAACAGTCCAACTATAACTTTACAGAAAACTCTGTTTTTTAATCGAACATGATTTCTGTTTCTCAATAAAGTACTCTATTAAAAATTAAAATATTTTTTCGATACATTTTAGCACGTTGACTGCGGAAAACACGAACGTGCACCAATATGATATATTGTATAATATAATTTTATAATTTCAATATGATATAATTTCAATACGAAAGTGTTAAATATTTAAATCAATTATAGTAGCACAATAATTTATAAAGTACGACTACCTTTAGTTATGACTACACATTTTTGTATCATCTATATGTATATACATAATATAACCATGCTAGTACACAATAAGGCCCACGCTTCTTACATATAATTATACTTATTAAAAGCCTTATATAAAAGCTATATATTGACTTTAAAGGCATGTTCTTATTCATGTAATATGACAAAATTATATTATATTGGCTTATCCTATTGATATATTATTTAATTAATCAAAATCTATAAAAGGAAAGAATGACTGACTGATCTATCAACGCACAGCCCAAACAGCTGAACGGATAGGGTTGAAATTTGGAATACAGATAGGTTTTATTACGTAGACGTCTGCTAAGAAAGGATTTTGCCACGCGGGCAAAGCTGCAAGCATAAGCTAGTTTTATATAATTTTAAAGTCAGAAGGGGTAACTGGAAAATCTGTGCGGATTTTTTTTGCATATATTTTTGTTGTACAAAATAATAGGCTTTAATTTAAAGGAAAATATATCTTACGCAAGTAAGCTGGTATGGTATACCTGCAAGTCTGGATATAAATTAGGATCTCTTAATCAACTAATATTCAAATATTAACTAAGTCAAACATGTTATTTTTTTAATATTTAATATATTACCATGCCTCAATTATTAAACTCGGTTCTTGCAATCACCCATACTGACTTTAAATAAAATTATTCATAAAACATCAACCCAACATATAATATGCCAAATTAAAAATACTTATTGAAAAATAATACAGATTCATTTCATCAACTATTTAAAAAAAATGAAAATATTAATTATTACAAACATGTACAAAAATCTTATTCTGATTTACATTATAAGCTCGAATGGAACGATTTTGCAATTCGACAATATTCTAAGCAAAAAATTGTTTTACATAATATTCCACTATCATTAATATTGTATAAAAAACACATAGATCCATTTAAATAATGGCAGAGAAAACATAAATATTTTTTTTTATTGGATGTGGTATATGTTAACATCAACTTAAAATGCTTTCAAATATTTTCAGTAAAAATTAAAAAGATAACACGTGCCTATAAATAGTAGTACTTATTATTTTGTACTTCCATAAAAAATGTTATTCTACAGATTGTCTCTTTGATAAAACTAGCAAATTATGTCGTTATAATATCAGATCTGTGCCTTTCAAATCAATCCATTTATAGGTTTGAGCTGCGCGTTGATAAATCTGTCGATACTACCTCTACATCGTTTCCCATTGTTTTATGTAGACGAGTTTCACTGGTTACACCAACTTTAGCATATATTATGTTTCCTCTGCCATTAGATATTTTGGCTCTGTGTTAAACATTAATATATCTAAATCTAGCGGGTGTACGATGCCTTACAAATACCTTACTCATACAAAAGCACTTTTAAAAGTTATATGTCACACGTATAAAATTAAAATTTCACTAAAATAAATACAAGATACAAAATCTCCAAAAGGAACTAAAATTTTCAAAGGCTAAGAATGATAATTCGTTTATAACTAAAAACACATACTATTGTAACAAAATCAGACAACACGATTCAGAAACGTAACTTTTGTTACAAAATCGAATAATTAGACTTAGCTTCTTTATCGTTTACGTGCGCGGTATCCGCTTTTATTACAATAATCTGTTTACTAAGTGTAAAAATATACTTAAGTAGTATAAACATAGTCAAGTATCTTCTTACACGAACGAGTTAAAACAAACTAAAAAGTAAAATATTTACATTTTAACTAACTCTGTTTGAACAACTAACGCTCGCTTCGCCTCATTACGAAGCTATTTTTAGTTTTAAAACAGTCTATATTATAATGGAGTTACGTATCCAAATGCATGTGATCGTGGCGCTAGTGTCTTTGTATTTGGACGTTTTAACAGCTTTTAAATAGTATTAGTGTCATATTCGGCCACATCCATTAAGATCGTAGTGAAAATGAGAAATTCAACAGAGTGACGCCATTTCTTGGCGATTTTTGAAGGCAATTTATTCCATAAGGCAGTATTAAGTTTAATACCAATATATCAAAATACGTACATAGGTTCAACTATTTTTGACTTAGGTTAATTTCGGACGAATTCGTTTGTTTTTTTTATTTAATTATCATTATATCGTAGCACAGTGACATTTTAAACATTGATACTTCATTTATTGTAATACACATTTAATAACGCCTAGGAAAATTTCTGAATCTTAATTTAAAATGTCCATGTAGTTTAAATCTTTGAAGAAAACTAAGAGAAGAGATGGAATTGATTTAAAAGACGAATCTTACGTAAGTGGAAATGGAAGAATTTACCAAGTTAAAAGAAAAGTATATTTTTGTTAAAGTTAATTTTAATCTTGGTAAACAATGATGATAATTTTAAACAGTTCGTAAAATTACCCTAATGATATGTCGCATTCAAAAATGTTTCACAGAACTATGTATTTATTAGCTAGCTGCACCTAAGGTATCTCCTAGCCCTGAACTCTGCTCTACTCAACCTTTCCGAGGAAAAGGGTACCCTGTGTTCGATAAAATCAGGCCAAGACGACGCAATTTTTTTTGATTTAGAATTACTCTTTTACTGTAAAAAAGTAGAGCCGAGTTTTGACTGGAGAAACACATACTCAAACTTTTGCATTTAATATTTACAATCGGTATCGATTGCATATCAGTTATGATATTATCGAGCGAAGTCAGGATAAATCCTGTATTAGTTATGATATTCTTTTAAGAGATTTATTCTTCAAATTCATTGTTCAGATTCCATTGAAATAGCGAGATTCATAGCAGTTAGAATCATCTGCAAAGAAAATAATATATTTACAACTTATAGTAAGTATTATCCTTCCAATTTTGGTTTAGATAATATTTGTTTAAGGGCTCATTTAAAATTAGATGGCGAAGGGACTTAAAGTCAGAAGAAGAATCGCTTGAAGTTTCGGTTGTATCACCAATCACCAACCAACATTGCTCTAGGTTTTCCTTGAGATACCTTCCGAATATAGATAGAAGAACGTTCTTTATAAATTTTCAAAGAACACACTGTTTTGTGAGCCATAGAAATATAAAACTTGACAACTTAATAGATGCTTCAATCTCCAATTGTAAAATGTGGAGTAAATTGATTTTTTTGGAAACGCTGAGGGGAAGCTGCTAGATTACAAGCATTGCCACACACACCATATTATGTGCATCTCGCATGATATAGGCATCTCACTGTGTTCCATACAAAAGTTTTAGACAGAGCATTGAGACACCAAGATGGGACTGTGATAGCTCAGCAATACCTGCTTATGTTCAGTGTGACACAGTTTCAAATTCTCAAACAAAACAGAGTCAAAAGCATCGTCGGAGAATTTGAGACTGTGATGCACTCTACCACCAGAATCATTAAATATACACTTGGGGACACATTTTGGGAACTTTATGTGTCAGTGTGAAATTTAGCTCCTCAAATTCTAAAGTAATAACGATGAGTCGTCACATTGCGCATCCGTTTCTGGTGCCGAATAGCTTCTTAAGCTGCGGTAAAATGAGTTTGTTGACGAAGCTGCCCTGCCGGCTGGCGATGCCGTCGCGCTTGGCGTTCTTCACGTAGTGCTTGATGCCAGGCTTGTGGATGAGGAACGCGTTGTTTAGGATCATGAAGTCGTAGTCTTTCACGCAGAGGATGTAACCCTGGAAAAAGATATGGGAAAAAGATGCAGTCTCGAACAGTATTCCAATTTATTCTATTCTCCCCGTTTACGTTCGTTCTCATGAGTGCTAAATATTTTTCATAGGACTTCTTTTTGACTCGAATATTTACTAGTCACCTACGTCAGGTAGGTACCTACCTCTATGAAGAGGAAGACTAGAAGGTGATATCTGTACCTGTTTTTTTATCAATATCTTCTTACAACTATATCGATGTCATTGGTCTCAAAAGGATATTTTTAACTTGGGTCTTTAATCTTACTGTATAAACTCCTATAGATGATTTACAGAAGCATGTACAACGCATAAGATTTGGTAAGAGCGTGTTGGAATCTTAAAGTGTAAGTCCTTCAGGAGTTGAAACCGTAGGTAGCTAAAAAATTTAGATTAAACAAAATCTGTGTTCCTTCTAAAATCGAAAACATAGCTGATGATAAAAGAATATTACCTGTGTCATCTTATCCTTCTTCCCCTCCCAGCTGAGTCGTTCATCGTAGTACGGGTCCTGGTGGGTGCCGATGAAGATCGGCTCCCAATGGATGAACTTGCCTTTTCTCTTGCCCACGTGGAACACGTCCATTTCTAAAATAAAATCGGAATAATTAGTATTCATGCCTCGAGCATAAGCTAAAAAAAAAATCTTCTATTTCAGACAATTCTTTCTATTTCTTCTAGAAAGAATATCATGGAAGAATTATCTGAAATAGACTTGTGGCTTAAATTTCAGATGATTCTAATTTGTGATGATTGATGATTCTAATTTGTGGTTTTTTGGTGGTTGGTTTTGTGGTTAAATTACAAATTGTAATTGTTAAACCAACTTCCTAAATTAGTAGGTATTTAGGTACAACATGCTCTTCACGCCCTGTTCCACCTTAACGCGCCCTAATCATAGAGGTCTTCAATTAGTCTTAATCCATAGTCAAATGCCTTACGCAAACATATTACACGGTTACTCCGCGATTAAGCAGATTGGCATAAGAGATGTGGAAGCGGCCCGTCTGTGGCGCAGATTAATTAACATGATTAGGTCGGCCTTTACAGGATTTATTAGTGATGGCTTCACAAAAACAAATAGAAGTCCTTCTTGCTAATATTAAATGCGAAGGTGGTTTTTGAAAGGGATGTACGATTTTTGGCTTAGAATCGGTCCTTTGGATCGTAACCTCGTAAATCGATTCACGATTATCGTATAGCAATGAATCGATCTCTGCAGATCGTTTCGTAATTTTTAATTACTACTTTTGTTTAACCTTTACACATTTGCATTATTAATAAATTTGTATGTACGGGTACCACTAGCTTAGATCTACTTATTTTTTCAGTAATGAGTTCCCATGAGATTAACTATTGGAGAATATCAATGACGACGGGCTATTAATTTAACACAGGGCTCCCGAAGTATGAGCGATAAGACTTAGCTTTGCTTAGATGTTTGAATGGTATTATCAATTTTGGCAACAAATGTTATCCATTACAGGTACGACACAGCAGCTGTAATCACGTTTTCTCCTGCTTTGACCGTTTGTCGCCTCCTACGAAGAAGTAATGTATTCGCCTCTCTCCCATATTCATTTCTTTTTCACACGTTTTTTCTTCCATTCTACCCTATAATCCGTCATACCCACTAGAACGCCAAATTTTCCTTACCACATAGTTCATCCAAAGTTAAGGCCGATCTCTTCCTTATTGATTCCCCGGTCTGAGAACGGGCGAGTGTTGGTGTCGATGACCCATAATACGCAATTAGCATGCCCCATACAACGCACGCCATGCAGACCACTAGGGATGCGCTAAACGTGAGTACTTGTGTCGATATCTACTTTGATTTGTCGAATTGTGGAGTGTTTAGTTAAAATTAGTGTAGGTATATTTGTCTTAATAAGTTTTTGTTCAGTTTTATTTATTTTTGGTATTAAAACAGCGGTTAGAGTGCCAAGATACAGGTCTAAGGAATTATTGTGTTAGTAGTCTTGTCATCCGTTGAAATCCTTATACGATCGTAGAGCTAATGAACAAATGAATGATATTCTAGTAAGATATTGTTAACCTATACAGAGTGATGATAGGCTCAGTTAAAAAGAGTATAGCTGTACCTACCTAATAAATAATACTGCACTACACTTTAAAATATATACAATTATAAAAAGAGCACATCCCAATGTTTACTTTACAATCGACACTTTAATTCGTCTCATCCCTAGCCAACATAAATAGCTCACGACTAACTACGCCAAGATTAATTGCCGCTGCAACATCTCGATATGCGAAACAGAGTTTTTGGCAATAAAAACGGATTGTAATGGAAATGTGTCTCGACTTTCGCCATCTTATGCCGTTAGCAGATATCAAGATTCAAGAAGGAGCGTGTGAAATTCCTTTTAAAGCTGAAAACAGACGCTCGTTTGGCTTTGGCCTTATTTGCTTTGGCGGTAGAATACCTAACTTGGATATTATTATAGCGCTAATATAAAGCCAAATTCTCGTTCAAAAAGAGCCTTTGACGTTTCTGTTTTTGACACTTTGGGCAAATATTTGCGTGAAGTGGGCTGGCCGTTTACTCGTATCAATGTGAAAGTATGGATTTGTGTGTGACAGTGTGTGTGTGTGTGTTTATTGTCTCTTCACACCAAAGCATCTGAGCCTATTGGTATGAGATTAGGTATCAAGGCAGCTTAAACTATATATAAGGTATATTAGGTACTTTTCAGCGGGTAAAAGCACTGGACTGCACGGATATTGTACATTTGGGAAGCTTTCGAAATTACCTATATCGCAAGGCAATCTGCCAAAAAGAGATCGATCTGATCGAAAGAGGTATGTTTCACATTATACCTCCAGCAGAACTTGAAATAATTTTGGAAATAATATGTGTGAAGTCGAAGGATTCACAATTCTGTTTGAAAGTAGCATGAACTGCGTTTTGGGCACAATCTGAGCAGAAAGTGTAAACCGTCGTGGAGTTTTAGGTTGCCAAAGGCGAGGAGGATTTCTGCAAACCTAATAAAAATTGGACCTAACAATAAATAACTGCTTCCTACGTAACCAGAAAAGCTGCTAGTACGAATTGTAGATTGCAAGCTATGGTGACCTATTGTACTCAACGGTTCAAATGATACTTACGGTCAGTTTCTTTCGCCTTGATCCACTGCCATCCCTGTGGTATGTTATGACAGTTGGGGCAGACGAATTTGTGGAACGGTATGGCTGTCTTATTGGCCAACATTTCCTGAAGCTCTGTCTTTGTGGATGGCACCTGAAAGAATTATTATGCAGCTGTTAAAACTGTGGAAGAGGGATGGTTGCGTTCGTGTTCTGATGTTACCAGAAACATGGGCTTAAAACAATCTTTGTTATAGAAGATTTTGACACATATCCTAGTGCATTGCTCTGGGCTTTTCATTCTTTGTAATTTTTCTTCATACTGTAAAGTTCTTGTAGGTAGTAGGTGGTATGTAAATTACCCATACCTCTTCTCTCACCGTATTCTGAATAAGCTTAGCCATACTTACTTTGACTTTAGCTTCAACTTCAAACAGGCTTATAGGGAATATCCTCGGATTCTTCGATGTGTCCAGAGGTTTTCTATTTCTCGCTATCATATTTAGGAACCGAGGTATTAAGTTAGGACTAGGATAGAGTTCGATGTCTGAGGCTAGTATGAAGTGCGTCATCGCTGCGTCCCTCGCGATGTTTCTGGCTACGTTCACTGGGTACAGGAGGTTCTTGGTGTTCTTGTAGGTTGTGTTAACGTTAGCGTACGGTGGCGGCCCAGAGCAGTTGTATGTCTTTGACATAAAGCTCGCTGGGTCAGGAATCTGCAAGAAGGAAGAAACGGCTATGACTACGTAACTCATATTATGGATCCATATCTTATAGATTTTTAAATAAAATGGTTTAGGTGCTGACGGCATCCTGCTAGCTGTTCTGCTTAAACTTTAATATTACAACAGTTTAAATGTTGAAATTTAATAATTACTATATACCTTATCTCATATTAAACTTGGATGGTGTGGCTGCGATCGACATGTCAGGATTTCTCTACTAGGCATTAACTTCAATATCTTTCTTAGGTAGACATTACCTCCTACATGATAATAGAAGACAACAGAAGTCATTGTTAATAGTACGATTTTAAATACTACGAGTTATACTCTTAGTATGCAAATTTTTTTTTTTTTTTATGTGATGAAGTAGAAGACGAGCAAGACGCTCTCCTGATGTTAAGAGATAACGGCTGCCCATAATCAGTACAGTGTTACCTAGGATTTCACAATTATGTGAAATTCTAGGAGCACTGCACCAACGCTTCTCACTCAAGAGTCATAAGATGTTAAGACTCTTTAGCCCAGTAATTTCACTAGCTACAGTGCCCATATCAATGGTCTTTAAATAGAACGTTTAACGTCAAATATTCTATTTCGATTAAAGATGCTAGTGAAATTGGGCTAAGGAGTCTTAACATCTTATGACCCTTCGAATAAGAAGCGTTGGTGCAGTGGACCTAAAATTTCACATCATTGTGAAATCTTGGAGAAATCTGTACTGATAATTATGGACAGCGTTATCTCTTTAACATCAGGAGAGCATCTTGCTCGTCTTCTTACTTCTTTGCATAAAAAAAGATAGTTGATCAGCTACTAATGTTACTAACCTTCTTAGGGAAGTGGTTGTTAGGGAAGAACAAGTGGAAGGTAACGTAGGTCCGCACGAGGTCGTCTCCGGTGCAGTCGCGCAGGTACCTGATGCTGTCTATAGTCGGCTCGAAATCTGTGCCCGGCGCGTGCACTGCTAAACTCACTGGTGACATCCATCTGGAAAGAATGAAGACTGACTTTAGTATGTGATGCATGCCTACAAATGGTATTGAGCTCATTTTGATACATCAATAATTATCCAGAAAAGAGTTATCAGGTTGTTTTTAAAGGTACGTTAGATATAGATAGTAGATAAGACACTACTACCATCTGTATGGGAACCTGGCCAAAAAATGATCAGACCAAATTTATCAGCGTCAAGTAAGGTAAGACTGTAACCAGGAAGACATCATAATAAGCCCTAAGAATAAACTTTGTCTTCTTGTACTGTTTATTGCGTTGTCCTCCACCGACTTCCATCATATGAGGATTAGTATCTCCTTAAATAGAGAGCACCATAAAAGCTCAAAATAAAAAGTATGAACGGGAATTTTCAAAGGATTTACTACTAAAATAGAAAGCAACTGGAAGTTGGTTTAAGCGCGGTGATAAATCAGCGACTCTTATGGAAAAGTGAAGATTTACAGCTTACAGCTTTTTCATTGCATATGTTAGTATCTATAAGAAGAACGAACGGTACCTTTATAACGAAGGAAAAGCTGTTTCTAAGGCAAACGATTCACAAGATTTCTCGTACAACTCTGTACAACTACAACAGATGTGCCAATTGGCCATTGTATCCTGAGGGCTAATTGGCTAAGAGGAGTTGTTCACTGTTCACGTTTGAGTATACAAAGCAACTCAATACTTAATAAGAAATTTTAACACAATTTTGAAAACCCCGCCATCCCGTACCTAACTAAACCAAATGCAACTTATTTTTTTACGACGAATCATTCAACTTAAACTCAAAATTAATTTATTCAAATAGGCTACATAGGTGTACTTTTGCAACGAGTTGGTTTTATGGATTAAGATGTTTTGGGACAAATTTATGTGGCTAGTATTTAAAGGTGGTACATATAGATATAGGTCATAGGTATACACGGAGAAGCAGTATTTTCTATGTAAAAACTTGTAACAGGTAAATATATGGCACGGTATTGAAAGCTGAAGGTTCAACTAATGTGCCAGACGAGCAGGTTATTGCACTTGCGGCCATCAATCAATGTCTAGGCTGTGGTGCGAAGGGAGGGTGCATCCGTGCTGTATGACTTTGGTAAATTACTCCAGTTTGTCTAAAACGTCACACTTTACCTAATGGCGCATAATGTGATGTAAAATTTAGATGCTTACTGATTTTAGGTACATACCTTAATAAAGGTTTTGAAAGAATGATATTATAAGATGAAGACATAACCGATAGGTAATATAGTGGAATGGAGGAGGAAGACGGGTTGTGCTAACCCTACCTAGTGGGATGAGAAGTTTTAAAAGTCATATTGTGGGTTGATCTATGCTTTTGACTTTATCCGCGTTAATACAAAATGCCGACTTACGATAGTATACTAGTATTAACACATATCAATAATTGTAACGTATGACGTATATTAGTCTTGGTGTAATCGCCAGTCCGCGTTTTGTAATAAAACAATTTTTATTTAGAATTCAACAATTCTCGTTAACATTACACACATCAAAGAACTAACACGAGAAGCTGACAATAAATTCCAAACGTAAGTTTTTCTTCAAATAATTACAATATTTCGTAATACCAAGCACGAATGTCAATAAAGCATATAAAATAGTGGGGTGAATAAATGTCATATGGATTCGTGACCTGAAAACCTGGTTGGAGGCGCCTCGTGGGTTTGTGGCTCTGCCATTATTAACGACACCTTTGTAGCCACCTGGCAACCCCTAATCGATACTGGAATGAGCAATACTGGTTGCCAAACAAACTGTGTACCCACCGAGTTACGTAGGTGGAATGGCAAAACAGACCTTGAATGTAGGATCCAGTAGATTTGGTTTGTATACGGAATTTAATGTTCATTATTTTAGGAATAATTTAATTTGAACCTTCAAACCCAAAAGGATTGCACTGAATGACTAATCAGTGTATTGATAGGATTAAGAGAGTGAACTGCTTAAGGGTGTTCATATTTCCCCTAGTTGGACAGAATTTATCATCTAAATATGACACACACACTGTTTATTCGTTTTTGGAAGTCGGAAGTAGGTACACAAGTATGTAAAATGCATCTGCATCGCGCATATCTCTCGACTCTCGACACTACTATATTGATGAAATTCGATCCGAACGGAACGATCGAGTCAATAGCATCAGGCATCGAATACCAAACAGTTGATTATACTTTTGAAACAACATATTATTATGAATTTGTATATATTATGTGAGTGTTAAGAATCAACATTGTAGGTACTCTATTTTGTATTAAACTTAACTCCAATCGCCGAGTGTGCATAAGGAGGGGCCTATTTACATTTAGATTTAAAACATTATAATAATATGTGATTTTCAATATCTCATGCCAATACTCACTTTGGGATATTGGACTAAGCCAAGTGAAGAGACGATGTGTACCTATAGAGAAATTGAATTAGTCCGTAATTTAAGAATGTTTCCTAAAAATATTCACTTAAAATTTTAAACTGTGAAGATTTATGTTGATAAGATTCCGCTTTAATTATGTAAACAAGTAAAATTATTCTCAATTCCAAAAATATTTTTATGAATAAACGAAACTCGTGTCACAGAGCATAACAAAATAAATAAAATAACATACGTGACTGTTTCTAATGCAATCAGATTTAAAACGGATGCTCATTATCGATTTTATTTATTGTTTAGCATGTTATATTCGCTGCAAGGTGAAAAGTGCCTCGTTAGAGTTTATTTAAAGTATTGATTACTTAGTAACTGTAGCAAAATAGTGTGAATACTTTAAGGGAAGCTACAATTAAATAATAAGATACATTTACTTTTCCGTTCTACTCATTAAAAAAACGTTAAACTTTACTCTTTTTTGACAATGAGTTAAAAGATGAGCTAATCAGGTGGCTGATAGTAAGCACCATGATTTCCCATATCCATCCAGTGTTTTGAAATTTAAAAATAGTTATAAAGTACCTACTTGTATTAGCTACACCTTCTTGTATCTTTTATCCCCCACGGCTGTGGCGACCATTTTGCGCAAATTGGCGCATCTGTTGCAAATTTTTGCGAATTTCAGGTTCAACGCTCGATCAACATACGAGGGGATACTCCCTCGTATGTTGATCGAGCTCCAGGAGCTTGCTGTCAAACTCATCTGTGGACTGTGAAGTACAGAGAAAATATCAAGAATGCCAATAGTCACGGCCAAATAAAAGGTAAAATAAAAGGTCTATGACGTTTTATTTACACCTCCCATAAAAAATAGCTAGAAATCATAATTGAGGGAATACATCAGCAATGACCGCTAATATTGCAGATGTAATGATAACGGTGATCGCTCACGACCAAAAAAAAATACACATATCCAAAAATATGGATGCCGTGTGGGAATTGGGAATGAGTTTGTTACCTTTTCATATGTATACGGCTATACCGATAGACCTAAAGGTATGTAGTTAGCTGAGACTAAATTAGTAAACTGTAAAAAGACACTACAAGACATGACAGAAGAAAAAGACCACAAGGCCGTAGAGGTATATAGGGTAGGTAGTTAGCACGTACCTATGTACATATATATGTAGCATGCGCTTAAAACAACCCAGCTCATATGATCGAATTTGTGGCTTAGTTTAGCGATACTTTTATTAAAATGATTGTATAGTCACCTAACAAGGCAAGTTCATCGAAGAGCCCGCCACAGGTGTAATGGTGTAAATGCCATGAGTCACGCGACCGCCCCAGAGACCATAGCTATATTGATTAAATATAATTACTGACGCCAAACTACACTGGTACTCCCTGTGCTTTGCTCATTTTGATGTTTTAGTTTAGAGCTTGTTAGATGAAAACTTCAAAATGCATCATTTTGAATTGAATGCATCTGAATGATGCACGCAGTTTTGTAAATATAAGTTTGAAGTGCTAATTTGTTAACGATTTCAAAAACAATGCGGTAAATCTTTTGATGCACGTGAAAAACATAAAACCTACTCGTATTATGATTTTATTATTTGACAAAACATTTTATTTACTACATACTCGTCTTACCGTGTATTTTGAAATTGTGTTTGGATTTTAAAGCGATTTCGTTCGAAAAAGTACATAGTGTAAAGACTTAACAGTACGCACTGACCTATTGGTAACTAAACGCTACAGTTGCAGTCACCAGTATACCAATTTGATATAAGTTATGAGAACCCATCCATCGTAATGTACCTCTATATAAGTAGAGTAATTGAATAGTCAAACACTGTGACATAACAAGAAAGGTCACGTTTCACAATGGAATTGCTCAAAATGCCAGCGAGTGTCATGCGGCTAAGAAGCTTAGATGGATCCGATATGGCAGTCCATGTCCATGTCCATGTAACTGTAATATTGCGAACACATCTCAATGTGCCAGACGGTGAACTAGTTGACGGCTTGCAGACTTATGACATCGATTTCTAAGCTTTTGTTCAGCTGTGTGTCTGTATTAGAATAGGTTCATGTAAATCATGAGTTGAGTGTATCATTTTTGGACCCGTTTCGCAGTCATAGGTGCAGTTGCAGGGACCATAGACGGATAGGAAAGTCCCACTAGAAAGAAATGAATAAGAGAGCTTTTATGTATCTATGTCTTTCAAGGGTCTTAGCTAGGTGTACGCACTGTACGTATCTAACAAATAACACTGGAATTAGTCCAGTACCAAGTTTAGGCATAATGTCTATTAATACTAAAATGAAGTACCCTAGTTATAAAACCTAAGATGTAAATTTTCCTAAAATTGTAAAATAAAATAAAGAAGTATCAAACATACACCACAAACTGTCGCCTTTGTAGGTATATACTTAAAAATCTAGTGACTACCTCTACCCATGATCTAGTGAATTTACCTCTACCCATATTCAATTGGTAGTAAGTCCTAACATTCTAAGCCATGGATTTCAGGTCAAAACATAAACGTAGGTGATCAAGCCAGTTTAATGCGTCTGGCTAGAGAGTAATCACCAGATTAACTGAATTCACCAGATTATCGACGCCGAAACAGTGTTAAAGCTGCTAAAGCCCTCTGAACCCTAGGGGACACAGGAATAAACCTACTTCATTCGTATGTAAACTTTGTTGGTAGAGGTATATACAAATGTCTACATGAAAATCAATCTAGGGTTACCAAACACGCTAAAAACTAAATAACTTTCTTCAAAAAACTAAATCTCAAAATAATAACCTTATTGTTTAATGGAGAGAGATGTAGAGAGTAACCTGGCGGCATTACCCCGCTGAATACAATATGGGTTACCAAACCACGAAATATCACATAGCTGAACCAAAATTTAAAAGTCAAATGAATAAAAAATGCACAATTTGCATAAGTTTATAGTTTTATGTTTTTAATGCTCGAATTCCAGTCAAGGACGTCCCGGTCTAAAATAGCTTCTCGTATAAAATGGTCGTCTTCATCATAATCTTGTTGTCGAACCGCTGTGATTTGCAAAATGACATTTGCATCACTGACTCATATTTGAGTAATTTACATTCCTTTGAAAATATTTTAGAAAGGAACATCAATGCAATATTAAGTGCTAACTTTTGCAAATATTGCCAATTTCAATCAAATCTAATATTATAAAGAGGTAATGTTTGTACCTTAGGTCTGTGGCCATACCATTAATCTCCAAAACTACTGATCCTTTGGGCCCCTATAAAATCATTAAAGGAGCTGAATTTGTTAATGTTAATATGAATAAAATATGAATAAAAGAAAATTGTAATGTCCTGTAATTTATGAAAGGTAAAAAAAATATAAACACGATGTAAATTAGACACTGTAACTACTATATCTCTATTTTTCTGTCTAATTTGAAAGTTGTTATCGCATTCTGATGTTCTGTTTTTATTGCATAATATACATTCTAAATTTAGTATGCTACCATCTTCAGCCGCATTGTCACTCAAGATCAGGCGAAATAAAGGTACATATTTGGTTTCCTATAATGATTAAAGAACCTTTAACTATAGGTTTAAAGGAGCCTCAGCCCTAGCTTCATACAAGGGTAGAGATAGAGAGGCAGTCGCGACGCGGTCTGCGGGCGGGAGTTCAATCAGAGGGTGTGCGACAGGGCGCATGCCAGGTGCCACTTCACTCGCACTGATTTCATTAGGGCATTTGATTGCGTTTTTGCATCACCCTTTGTTGTCTACAGTCTGGAATCTGTTCGGAAATATATTATTTGTGTTTACTATTTTAAGGGGGGTTCTACAGGTACCTACTTATATTATTTTAATGCACATTATATATATGTAGGTGCCTACTAGTTTAAAGTGTTTTTTTATATAAATAGCGTTAAAATATATTATAATAAACTTTTATACGAAAACTCTAGTTGTAAAAATTCTAAGCAATTTGGTAGAGATTTATTCAATTAAAAAAATTTATCCCATTTAACGACCAAATTATAAAATTCCTCAAAATGAAATTAACCTAAATTTCCATTTTAAATTAAGCCCATTACACACGGCGCTATACTATATCTTGCTATATGACTCCTGGTACCATATAGTATCGTATCGCAAGGCCTTGCTATACCTCGCTATGCCGTGCTATATTATTTTTAGTGATGGCCGGGTTACTGATCGGAACTATATTTTTTAATAGTTCATTCTTTGTGATTGAATCTTGAGTCGATCTTTGAAATAAAATCAAGTGACATTAACATTCCTTTTTTCACAAATCAAGTGATATTAATGACTACTTTTTTCCTCTTTACAAACGCACTCAAATATTTGGAATAACTTGTCAATGAATGCTTTGAGTGCATTTAGAATAGGTTTATTAATACAAAAATAAAGAAAATTTATATTATTTCAAAATAAAAACAAACAAGTGCAAGTTGGACTTGCCACATACTTGTACGAAAAAATGTTATCAACATGTTGCGTATAAAATTACGTATAAAAATTATTATTCCAGAAATCTGCCCTTAAGGGGAAAAAATACGGCTTTTAAATTGGAAATCTGTAACCGCTGCTCCTCTCTATCTCTCTTCTCTCTTAATATTAACGTGGTTCAGTCTTCAAAAAGGGCACAACAGTTTTTTTTTTCCTATGCGGGGTCTATTTTATGCACTTTCATATATGCACGCACGTTTGTGCTTAACAGACCACTTTTTATCAGTTATAAGCTAGTTAATATTTTTTAGGAAGTAGGTACCAGGAGTACTAGAAGTAGGAACGGAGATTCAATCACTTGATTGCATATAGTTCCACAATGATTCCCCAACACTACTTAAACAAATGAATTTGACAATATTTTCTACATAAAGGATGTTTCTTTTTTCCTTGATTTTGGTTTCGTTCCAGTCTGCTCCTGGTATAATTTAAAAAAAAAATAACGATTCAAACTACGTCAAGAAATCCAAAAAACTTTATTCGAAATTATCATCGTTTACTAAAAGTATGAGAGTTCATCGAATAAGATCGATTTGAGTTAGATTTGACCGACTTTATCAGAGAATTCTCGAGTACTTTGGCCAAATGGCATGGATGGAAATCTAGAGATGGTCTTTGTTTCGGGCAAAATCAAAGGAAAGCGGTCCCAAGGCGGTCCGATGTGCTGGTCAGATCAGATCCGCACCACCCTCGAAGTTCCTGTTAAGATAAGATAAGATAAAAATATATTTATTATCAGTTCCAAAAAGTACATACATGAAAAATTATACACACAAATATAGTGACATGTTAGTATGAGATACGAACAGAAGATAATAAAACAACATAAACAATAGGTACCTACACTGATAAATTACCGGGGGTATTTACCGGGGGTAGACTTCCTTTGCAGGAGGTCGTCTAGGTGGGTACCCCAACAGTGCCAGTTATTCTACCGCCTGAGCAGTGGTGTGCAAACATTACTGTGCTCCGGTAGGAGGGCACTGTAGCTAGTGAAATTACTGGGCTAAAGAGTCTTAACATCTTATGACTCTTGAGTAAGAAGCGTTGGTGCAGTGCTCCTAGAATTTCACATAATTGTGAAATCCTAAGTAGCACTGTACTGATTATGGGCAGCCGTTATCTCTTAACATCAGGAGAGCGTCTTGCTCGTCTTCTACTTCACAACATAAAAAAAAAAAAAAAAATGGAATAGGCTCAGCATAATGCTGGGCAGGGAGGTCCTGCACAGCGCTGATTTTCAGCCTGCCCCGTGCCCGACTAAGATGACGCTGTTGCTGTTGTCCTGTTGTCTCGTGGCTCCTGGCCATGAAAATCGCATCCAACCAACCCAGATAGCACTCCATCATCAGAAATCGAATTTTACAAAGGAGGGGTCATGACTCCCAGTAATAGAGAATATGACAAGGACAAGGAGAAGAACTCCAAACGATCCATTTCCGAGCATAAATGTCGAAAAAAAACTAAAAATAATGATTTGTTTTTTTTTTCTTTAGAGGTACCTACAAAACCCTTGAAACAATGTGTTTGCATTATTACAGTTTTAACTGACAATCACTTTTGTAAAAAAAAACCATGGCAAACTCCTGGTACGTACTTTTTAAAAATGTGAAAAAAAAATCATGAATTTTTCACACGTCCTGTATAAGACTCAAAATTGACATTGTCAACAGCCATGTTGCTGTAAAACCATACAATTTGGCAAATTCCATTTGAACTAGATAAAAAAAAAATGCGTAGCTATTTTGTAGCATGACTTAGCCGGTTAAGCGAAAGTCTACTGCAAGGTATTCAAAGCTTTCAGTTATTCAGACAAATAATCATTATGCATAATATGAGCATCTATTACAAGTAAATAGGAGGTGAAATTTAAAATACAAATTAAATTAATTTGTTTCGAAATACTAACACAAAGAACTGTAAACACAACAAAATTTTTAATAAAAATAAAAAACATTTTTTTCTAATTTGTTACACAGCGGTTAAGCATTTGCTACTATTTAGTTTAATATATCGCGTAGGTAATATGAGTTTGTTTTCTTTTGTCTCCGTAATACAAAACGGCTTAGTCATTTTATCACCTAGTCAAAATGAAAAATGGCGGATTCTACGCATCAACTGTAAATTATAGCGCGATATAGCGCTATATGTCATTTATAGCTACGTGTGTGACGGATGCCGATTTGTACTGAAGCTATGCCGCGCTATGTGAAGCTATATAGCGCTATATAGCGACGTGTGAAATGGGCTTTATTGTATTTGTAGACAGTTTTAAAACGTCATCAGAAATCAAAAGCAGCATGTTTTAGTAACAATCACTATTTAAAGAGAAGACAATATACATAAAATACCAGACGTTGTTCCTGCGATAGTCTTGGTATTCTTCCTTTGTTGTCTAGAAGTTAACAGCAGCAAATAAAATCTGCCTTTTGATGTTACGGAGCTAGTATTGGCAGGTGGCCAGTGACAATGAGGAAGTAAATCGTATTTTAGTTAGACGACTTTCGTGTCTTAAAAGGCAAATGTTATCTCCTTTGCGGTAGCTTACGGACCAATATTATTTGAGTAGAGTATTAATCTGAGTTTGTATTTAAATACAAATACATATTATTAAAGGAAAGATTGATCTATTACTAGCTGCGTCCAAACTTGTATTTAAATTTTACACATTGAAGTTGTCATCAATCGTAGTGGGTGAGAATTAGCCAATAGGCTCTCATGAATTACACATAAATTACTATTCAACGAGTAAAACCGCTGAGCACAGCTATACAATAAATAACAAGTGAATTAAATTAAAAATTTAAAAAAACCCCCAACGCAATACGTAATTCACCATTTTTTGATGGCGGCCATCTTGGATTTTAAATTTTATATAGTGGGCTGTATTCTACTTGTTAAGCCCTTTCATTTGATACCCATATTGAGGGGGTCGTGAAAGAAAAAAGTAATCCGCCATTTTGTAGCGGCGGCCATCTTGGACCGATTTTCACCAAACATGGCTAAGAACACTCTCGACTAACTCTACTTTCAAACAAAAAAAACTAAATCAAAATCCGTTGATCCGTTTGGGCGCTACGATGCCACAGACAGACACATACACACACACACACACACACACACACACACACACACACAGACAGACAGACAGACAGACAGACAGACACGTCAAACTTATAACACCCCGTCGTTTTTGCGTCGGGGGTTAAAAATAAATTCATACAAGGATTATAATAATAAACTTTCCGCTTCGTTAATCCGACGTCTACGTTTAGGACCCTTTTATAAATATACAGTTTAATAAATGGCTTGATATTAGCTTAGCAACCGCGCTGTACCACGGTTTTATGATACTTAATTAGATTTTTCAACTGGACGTTAAAACTTCGCGTGGTAATCACCGTGAGACCGCCATTTGTTAGTCTACTCATATATTTTTGCACGAATTGTTTTTAATTTATCACTAGTTGCCACGTTTTACACATAAATAAACCTAACCTATACAATACAATACAATACAATACACAACTCTTTATTGAAACTCCAAATGAAAACTAAAACTTAAAAATATTGTTACATAGTATACAAGGGTGTCACAATACCTATATGTTAACCTAACCTATAAACAACATTTTAGATCAATCCATTTAATTAAAGTCCGTGGAGGAATATGACTATGCTTTCCCACTCGCTACACTTTGGCCGTGGCTAGAGCCCACTGTATAAAACCATGTCGTGTAGAAAACCTGTATCTCATTTAGAGTGTTATTTTAGTTATGAAGTGTTTTATTTTTGTTGCAATATACTCGAAATAGAGGTCGTAGGTACAGTCAACTACAAAGAGATGTATCCATGTTAGTCTTACAAAATGAAGGAACTTTTAGTATGCAAAAATTATTTACCCTTACTTCGTGACATTTTCAGTATCCACCAAATCTTATACTATATTCGATTCATTTTAAATGCTATTATTATGTAAAAAAAGGAAAAGTAGTGGGATACATCATTGTTGCATATTAAACGAGTCGATGATAATATAAAGTTTGATTGCTACTAGAAATGTCACGAACCAAGGGTAGTTCATTGTGGCAAATGAAAATTTACTTCATTTTGTAAGCCTAAACATGCATACATCTCTAACATGGATACTCTTTGTAGTTGACTGTACAAAAAAAACAACAACACCAGCAATAAATTAATATCAACTTATTTTTTAATTTATATATTTAGAGGTAGAAACGATCTGAATGATCAAAGCGATTCAACACTAGCGTGAGTATTCTCTTTTTAGAAAAACAATTTTTTATAATGATACTATAATTTAATTAATTAATTTTGCCAGTATTACTGCGGTTGCCTGAATATAAATTCCATTGTTTGTAAGTTTCATTATTTTGCGCCGACCTTTTTACGGGTTCGAAGAGTTAAATCATAATTAATATTTGCTTTGGTATCCTTTGTATACAGATGAGATATAACGGCCATATTTTAATTACCTACTTTAAAAAGTATTTTATTTAGGCTGGTTAATAACCGAGGATTTGTTTGCCTGATATTTGCCAAAACGAGCCATAAATCATTTTTAGGGAATTGTGTACGTTTTTATAATAAAATCCCTGATGAAATAACGGGGCTCACAGAAGGTAAATTCAAAAGCCGTGTTAAAGACATATTACAAAAGAAAGCCTATTATAAAATTAGCCAATACATAGAAGACAAAGATGCCTGGAAACCTCTGCAACCACCTGTAAATAAATTATGTAACCAAGATAATAATTGTAAACACATATTTAAAAAAAGCAATCCCTATGAGTTTCTTGCTCATTCTTCTCATAGAGGTGCCTTGCGAATGAGCGGTAGAATATTAAAATAAAATGTAAAATTGACTTGCAAAAGTGCTCCATTGTAGCCTATTTGAATAAATGAATTTTGAGTTTGAGTTTGAATTACCTCGGTGATATATTTAGTCACAAGACCTAAGAGTTATCTATGACCTAAGGTCATATTGACTATGTATTCATGTTGGTGACATAAAATGTCTCAGAGACATAGAAAGGTAAAAGGAGTTTCTTAACTAAGTCTCATAAATTAGAACAGAATAAATTATTCATTGTAATATTACAAGAAATTTGTTATAGCTACAAAACAAACTGAAAACTAGGTAAAAGTCGGCTTTTAACTTTTATCACATAAAGCCAGCGAGTTCTAATAATAAATTCAGTTCACTGCTTACTGACAATCTGGTTGAAAGGAGATTAGAGAAAATGAAATTAAAAATTGGAATTACCAAGAAAATTACAATACGAACTTATGTGATAATGTATACAGTCATCATAAGAAATGGGTTAAGTCACAATGATATTATGTCAACTATTCGTAAACATAAGTTATCTCAAGTTAATGTCATAATGTGAAATACCTCAGCAAAGTATGAAGTAATGACCCCCGTACGAGGCTGGTAACATAATTTAGATGTAATAATATGAACCATTCAACCATTCTTGAGACAATTCTAGTGCGGGAGGTAACGACTCTTGATTGCATTTATTATGAATCAACTAGTTGTGCCCAGCAGTTTTGCCCGCTAAGAAGTATGTAGCTATAATGTGGTATCCAATCAAAAACATAAAAAATGTGAAATGAGCCAAGTTCAATATAATTGCAGGCACCTTGTTTGTTCAATCGTCAATCATGGAATTTATGAAACAACAACATAAAATATTTTATAAGTACCTACTCAAAATATGTTTTTCTTATAAATTAGGGAAATATATTAAAACTTTAAGTCCGACTCGGTTAGTTAATTTTTACACTATAATTTATTTACTCTGTATTTAGTTTTGCTAATTATATTTTGTTCTGTGGTAAACTGGGTAACCAGTATAAATACGGGACATAGGCCCCACCCTAGGAGCTAACAAACTTCGACGGAGAAGAATGCGAGAGCGTACCATCGTCGTCCCTGCAGAACAGCGGCTGGAAGGACCCCGGGGTTTTAGTGGGTATATCCGCCGGTTTCTCCGGCAGGGAGTCCCACATAACCACCCTGGACTAGCGTTACAACGGCTCAGGGCGGTATGCGTAAAGCATTTCCCCGGGAAAAAAAAGGAGCTAACAAACTTATCTGTTTTTTTTAATAGAGTGAGTTGTTCTTATGTGTTTGTTTTAAAAACAATGGCACATCTGCAATGTTTGTTATACTATAGGCTCGTACTATACTCGTATTATCTTATGTCTTGCACAATCATGAGTACGGTGCAATTGTAAAAACATTTTAACCAACGTAAAATAGGGAGGTTATCAATTCAATTTAATATGATGAGAACTGCAAGTTCCACACAAAAAGATTCGTAGGCCGAGTTGCAGCATAAAAATGGAATTGATTTTGATTTTCTTCAACTTTTTCTCATGTGTGCCGTAGGCTGGATGAATTGATGAATTAAGTACTCATTAATTAAGTCACGCAAATCGTTATGAATGTTTAAAATTATTTTCAATACAATATTACTACAATTATTAGTTATTATTTAATATTTAGTGTTAATTCCGCTCTAAATTTCTGAGTCTAACTAAGTTTTTAAGAGATGGCGAGGAATTCAAACGTTACCAAAATAGTAATTAGTATTAATTTCACCACCGAGTGCACCACCCGCCCTCCCGCATATGCATGCATTAAGGGTTACAACTATTTGTTAGTGTTAGTTATGTGGTTACGCGAAACTTAGCTAGAACAAAGGATACGAAACGACGACGACAACGATGACAAACCGCTGCCGGACGCTACGCAAAAATAGACTACAACGCTGACACGTGTTTCGCCTCTGCACGAGGCATCTTCAGAGAGATGTTCACTCGCCGACCGCTGGACAGGGAGTGAAGCAAAACATTTTTTTTTTTTTTTTTTTTTTTTTTTTTTTTTTTATAAATGACCTACGCTGTTGGTCTCAGATTGAGACCTCTACAGCTTTACCGGGCGTGTGGTGAGCGCAGGAGGCACTCGACATGAAGCAAAACAACACCTACCACGTCTTTTATGTTAAGCTCCCCTCCCTGTGTTACCCGCCGCAAAACGTATATTACGTTTAACGTAATATACGTTTTGCGGCAGCGGTTTGTCATCGTTGTCGTCGTCGTTTCGTATCTTTTGTTCTAGCTAAGTTTCGCGTAACCACATAACTAACACTAACAAATAGTTGTAACCCTTAATGCATGCATATGCGGGAGGGCGGGTGGTGCACTCGGTGGTGGAATTAATACTAATTACTATTTTGGTAACGTTTGAATTCCTCGCCATCTCTTAAAAACTTAGTTAGACTCAGAAATTTAGAGCGGAATTAACACTAAATATTAAATAATAACTAATAATTGTTGTGATGGATTTCCGCAAAGTAACGCCTAGTTCCATAAATTACAATATACTCTTTATTAAGGCTAAAAGTTTACAGAATAGTTTTAAAGCTAAATTAAACTAGATTAACTGCCTAATCGCTTAGAGCGATCTCTTTCCTGCACCCATTTGTAGTAGACAACTCTGCACTGCGCTCAACATTGCACAGTGGGGCATCTTTAATTAATTTTTAATAGAATTTTTAAACCAAAACACGCGTTGGAGACGCGGCTTAACCTCAACGTGGCAGTGCTGCATCTTTATTTAAGCCGTTGGCCAAATAAATGACCCACAAATTAAACTAAATAACAACCTTAACTCTAAATGTAACAGTTACTCGTCTAAATCACGTAACGAGTATAATACAGTCGCTTCACCTTGACATAACATGTTTCATTGTTTTCTTTTTTAGGCCAGCATTGAGTGTAATTAAACAGATGTTGGTTGTGTGATAAGATTCAAGACTGCGAATAGAGACTGCAAACATGTCTTGATAAGAGGACTTGTGTAAATTGTTTGTCTTGACTCTTGATGTATGCGCTTGTAAACGAAAGACTCTACCTCTACTGATATTTGCAAATCTTTTCTACACACATTAGATCTTTTTTTTATACATAACTAGCTGTGCCCAGCGGTTTTACCCGCTGTACTGTAACTATGTGTTATTCCAGGGTCTAAGCTAACTCTATACCAAATTTCAGCTCAATCGGTCCACCCGTTTAGGCGTGAAAGAGCAACAAACATACATCCAGACATCCTGACATCCAGACACCCATACATCCATACAATCGTACAAACATTCACGTTTATAATATCATAGGTACATGTATTTTAAAATTCACTTGAGTTTACGATAAACGGTTATTAAATCCAATTATTTTAAAATACCCTTTTATGCAGCTGTTCATATAATATAAGAATGTACTTAATAGTATTATAAATAGTTGCTCGTCATCCCCTCGTTAACTATGGGAGGGGTTGGGCGTGATCGATTGTTGAACCGGATTATTCTTGATAGATGTTTCGAGAGCCCTTGTGCCTTTGGGAGTTTATAATCGATTTACGATTTAGTTAATGAAATGAGGGTCTGCAGAATGATTTAGCACTTGTGGATCCGGGCGCACTTCGTAGCGTCTAACAGAAAAATATCAATGTTTCTCTGAAACTCAAGACAGAACGGACATGCACTGTGGACGCCCTCTGCCACAGCTATGGGACATAGGACTATAAGTCAAAGTATGTCAACTACTATCTTCTAGATGCATAGTTATGTAAAGGAAAGCATCAATGATTGATTGATTGCATGATCTTTGAATGGCTTAGATTGAAATTTGTAATACAGATAAATTTTATGACGGAAGACCTTCGTTAAATAAAGGATTTTCGGAGCAAGTATCACAAAAATTGACTACAGTCTAAAGTAATTAATTAATATCATTATGCGACAGTTTCATAAACTGCTATAAATACGTTAAATATTTCCAGCCAAAATTGATTAGCTGTTCGGTTATTTCCATTACCACAATACTCATTACGAACATAGTATTACTTTGAATACGAGTCTAAGAAAGTAGGTAAACCATCTCCACTAATTCCAATTTCCTCTCCGATTTACTGCATATCACTATCGTCAAAGCTTTCACGACTTATGCTATTAGAGTTCCCGTCCGTCCCGTAATCTTTTACGAGCATTAGAGGCATTAAGACTGATCCATCTCGACCATCGAATAAATATGGAAGAAGAATGGCTACAAGTTTCCAAACGCGCCCAAATTGTGAATAAGCAAATTTAAACGCCAAATTATTGCACACTTTTCTTCTCATTTACGAACTCCTTTTCACTTTTCTTCTCTTTTTATTAAAATATTTGATTATTAGGTATTGTTTTGTAATTGATCTATCTACATATTTTAACGCATACACTTCGTAAATATTCATCTTTGACACGGTCAAAAGATTTGTAATCCAATTGATTTAGTCCGCAGGAGTTTATATAAACTTTATATGGCGCAACATCAGTGGTCAGTGACTACAAGACAACGATGTCATTGCATGAGAAACACGATTAGTGGTAAAGAAAATAAGTTTATTATCAAGCCGAGTGAATATTGTTACCGATTTTTTTTACTTTCATTTCGCACATTCCTTTCCTTTTTCTTTTTTGTAAAATGTATTTAATATGGTCACAATAAAGACTATTTGTATTGTATTGTATTCCTGGCAATTTCTCTTGCTCTCTCACTATCAGTTTTTTTATATTAGCGACAAACACATAGACGGCCCTTCCTATGGTAAGCGGCACCTTCGCCTATTATTATAGAACTGTGCAATTTCAATAATGCCGATGCGGTGTCGGTCATCGCAGATGTGTTATCTTCTTTATTGTTTGTCCTTATCTGCAACGCTGCGCTCGCGCTAATTCGAGTATGTATGAAGAGTATGTATAATATATGAAGGCTGTTCTAATCTCATAAGTAATGTATGACCTCAACGATATACCGCAATTAGCCTGGAACTCCATACATTTTAATTTAAGTGTAGTTTGGCCCACATGCAGCATTTGGTAACTATGCGGATAACAGTACATAAGCGTGGTAACAGATGACTGCAATTATTAATAAGGTGGTCAGCGGGTATAAGACGAGCATAACATCTATTAAACTATGTAATAGAAGTGTGAATAGATAGAAGAAATTAGGTATTTAAAATGATTGAAAACTAACAAGGTTTTTTAGGCCGACATGATAGAGAAACATTTGCTAAAAAAATAAAAACTAATATTAATAAAACGATTACAGGCACAACACTTCATATTGTGTTAAAATTTAAAACTTAAATACTCAACAAGGAAATAAATTAAGTGACGTACAAACAACACCTATCATAATGTGTCTAATGTTTGCACCTTAAATGGTTGAAAACAATTAACGAGAGCTTGTTAAGACAATGATTACGTAGGTATAGTTTACGTCAAAATAATATTTAATGCCGTGCCTCAAATAGCACACTATTATCACTAAGGCCCGCCTTGAGCTTTTTTTTTTTTTTTTTTTGTTAACGCCGGGAAAAAATGCACTACGCATACCCTCCCATCGAGGGAATGGGAGGGTTATGTGGGACTCCCGTGCAGAACAGCTGCACGGTTTACCCACTTAAACGACCCGGCGGCACTCCCGCATCGTCTTAGTGACGGAGGACTGGGAATCGGCAGAGCCTTGGCATCCAGTCCCCCGTCGACGACCGCCCGTCTACAGAGACATTCGAGCGGGTGACGAAAGACATCGGAGAGTCGCTAATACAGGCAACGCAGCGTCGTAAAAGACACACGTCGCGTCGGTAGTCGGTCGCCAAAGAACCGCTGGCGAGTTGCGACGACTACGCTGACCGCTGAGGTATCGAGAATCGCTGTCGGAAAGTGTGGGCGCGACCTAAGAATAGTTGGCGATTCTAGTTGCTAACAGAAATGTAGTTTATCTTACCAGAATGTTAAAAAGCTGCATTTTGACAGCATGCTGGTTTTAGACTCTTTGGTAATTTTAGTTACACTTGTTTTATTTTGGTTATCAACTCTAAAGTATAGCGTGAATGCGTAAAATTATGGTCATTTGTAGAGATGCCACAAATATTCGGACCGAACAGAAGTTTTCGACATTCGGTCACTTTTTTATATTATTTAGGTTAACGGTACAAAACCCTAAAGGCCTGTTCAGACCTAAGCGGTATTCGCTACCGTCTGCGGCAGAGAAAACCCAGTGGGTATGCGGTAATATTACTGTTCAGACCTAAGCGGTATTCGCTACCGTCTGCGGCAGAGAAAACCTCTCTCTACCCACAGTATGTACCTCTACCCACAGCGGCAGTGAATATCGCTCAGGTCGCTCTAGCCGCGGTACTTGATACCAAATACCTGAGCGAAACCCGCGCGGTATGTACCTCTACCCACAGCGGCAGCGAATATCGCTCAGGTTTGAATAGGCCTTAATTACAGTATTAGAGTAAACTAGTTTTACTATTTTGTATAGTTTGAGGCCAAACTGGATTTTCAGGTCATCATGTAGGAACACGGCCTCCAACAAGACCTAACAATGCGAATATCATTACATTTAGGGGTATTTTTTTTCCTTCGTCGGCTGATGGTGATTTTTGGCGTGATGTCCAGTGAAGCTAGGAGGGTATTTATCTCACCTTCTAGGTTTTGTCTGCTACCATCTACTGCCGTTTCTTTGCTTAACATCACGCGAGATCATGATCAAAGGCTAACCTGTAGGTACGTAATGTTGTTTATAAATCAATCTGTATAATGAATTTGCAGTTAACCGAACCACACCATAAATATAATGTACAATTTTGTTTATTTCAAAGGACTTAAATCCTTGATACTTTTGTGCTCATTCCCCAGACAGCAGGCTCCAGACGCTTAAGTCTTAAATCGATAAGATGAGAAATGTGTTTAGCACGCCACGCTTGCACAAATAAATCTCCAAGGCGCACCTACGAGTGAGCTATCGCTTGAATAGTAAGTAGACTGGTCACGTACGTGCAGTGCGGACGCTATTACCAACAAATGCAGCTCAATTTTCACTAGGAGATTAGAGTAGGATAATATGGCGTTAAGGACACACAATTTATCTTACTTTTACCGACTTTAAAAGGATGAAGTTCTCAATTCGTTTTCGTTTATATTTGTAGTACAGTACTGAGGTACAGTCAGGCGCGGATCCAGGGGGGGGGGACAAGGGGGTCATGACCCCCCCCAAAATCCTAGTCGGAAAAAAAATCCGATCATATGAACTGGTTTTACGCTACTTTCACAGTTAGAATTAGGAAATTTTCTCTAAGCTGCAAGCTTACGTACAAGTTCATAAAACTGTTTCGCTGTTTCAATTTTTTTTTACCAAGCTACTTTTTTTCAGTTCTCGCCTACGAATTATCCGTAGGTTCTCGTAGCAAACTGCACAGTGTCTTTCATATTTGGGATTAGTTGGATTATATTAACTGCTGCAAGCTGTTCGCGCTTTACGTCGTCTTTGCAGCTAAGTCTTTGCGCTCACAGCTAGCTGCACCCGCCCTATAAATATTAATATTTAATTTTCATACTGCTCAGAGCGAGCAAAACTCGGATCATTCATCCTGAAAGATTCAAAATTTTCTCGAGCTGCTCGCGCCTCATTCGTGCTGATAATTTCAAATTTTTACTCGGCGCTCGCAGCGTACTGCTTGCGCTCTATAAATAAAAATATTTAGTTTCCTTGCCACTCGGAGCAAGCTAAACGCACATCATTCGTGGTGAAAAACTCAAAATTTTCTCGGCGCTCGCAGCGAGCTGCTCGCGCTCTTAAAAATAAGAATATTTAGTTTCCTTGCCTCTCGGAGCAAGCTAAATGCACGTCATACGTGCTGAAAAATTCAAAATTTTCTCGGCGCTCGCAGCGAGCTGCTCGCGCTTTTATAAATAAGAATATTTAGTTTCCTTGCCTCTCGAAACAAGCTAAACGCACATCATACGTGCTGAAAATTTCAAATTTTTCTCGGCGCTCGCAGCGAGCTGCTCGCGCTTTTATAAATAGGAATATTTAGTTTCCTTGCCACTCGGAGCAAGCTAAACGCACATCATTCTTGCTGAAAAATTCAAAATTGTCTCGGTGCTCGCAGCGAGCTGCTCGCGCTTTTATAAATAAAAAAATATTTAGTTTCCATGCCTCTCGAAACAAGCTAAACGCACGTCATACGTGCTGAAAATATCAAATTTTTCTCGGCGCTCGCAGCGAGCTGCTCGCGCTTTTAAAAATAGGAATATTTAGTTTTCTTGCCTCTCGGAGCAAGCTAAACGCACATCATCCGTGCTGAAAAATTCAAAATTTTCTTGGTGCTCGCAGCGAGCTGCTCGCGCTTTTTTATAAATAAAAAAATATTTAGTTTCCTTGCCTCTCGGAGCAAGCTAAACGCACATCATTCGTGGTGAAAAATTCAAAATTTTCTCGGCGCTCGCAGCGAGCTGCTCGCGCTTTTATAAATAAGAATATTTAGTTTCCTTGCCTCTCGGAGCAAGCTAAACGCACATCATTCGTGGTGAAAAATTCATAATTTTCTCGGCGCTCGCAGCGAGCTGCTCGCGCTTTTATAAGTAAGAATATTTAGTTTCCTTGCTAGTCGGAGCAAGCAAAACGCGCATCATTCGTACTGAAAAATGTAAGATTTTCAAGACTACGCTGAAACGAGTCTCCCAAAAAAATTCTAGCCGATGACCCCCCCCAAAATTATGGTCTGGATCCGCGCCTGGCAGTACTGTTGACTGGATGAATTGGACGATTTTGAGATGTCCATGAGAAAACTATATTATTATGAAGTTTTTTGTTCCTGTTTTTATTGCTTGTTATAAAATGACCTTATGCCACTATTTTTCTTACTTTTTGGTTGATAAAATGCAAATGATGGACTTAGCACACAAGATATTTTCTAATTAAGGAGCCTTTGACTTTAAATACCTACCATTTTGTGCTAAATTTGAGGCAAAAATAAAAACTTTATAAAAGACTACCGTCGCGCGGTAAGTACCGCATCGCCTAACAAAAATGTTCATACGGGTATATCACTTTGTTAAAATAATAAATGTTAAATTGTCCACAAATTTAAAAGCCATATCTTCCGCATTTAACATACTAGCTACGCTCGCTCCTATTGGATGGTAGCCTATGTGTTTAATAAAGCTTCAAAAACAATAGTGCTAGACTACACATAATCTAAAACAGCAACCGTTTCTCAGAAAAACAGTTCAGATTCATCGAAGGCGTGCACTGAGCGCAGGCGTGCACCTGTTTGTTAATGTACAGCTTGTCCAGTTTTAAAACACACCTCGCTGTTATACAAAATGTTCGTAACACTTATTAGATCGGTGTGCAGTCAATTCTGGTCGATATCTACCCGCAATATGTGCGAATGCGGCTTGACGAGTAGCCTGTCGCGAGAGATTTGTTTCCTATTGGAGATTATGCATTGGTTTGCGACTGGTCTAAATTTATAGGTGTTGTTGAAGACTAAAATTAACTGTGCCTTAAATATTGGCTATTGGAAATGACTAGGCATAAGAGACTGGGTTTGAAATGGTTCGAGACGTGTTTATTTTTTATTTTAGGGGTTGTGCTGCCAATTTAATTAGGTACCTAAGTTTCTTCTCCTTCCTTACGTTCGTTCTATACGATTTTGAAAACTATTTGATATAATTAAATAGTTACTATGACTAAATTACTAGTAGGGGAGGGTATGCGTAACGCATTTTTTCCCGGCGTAAACAAAAAAAAACGCCAAATTTCATCTTAATCCGTTCAGTGGTTTGAGCAGTCAGTTCAGACAAATTCGTAATCAGTATTGTATTTTTTAAATATATTTAGGTTTAATGCCCTTTAGGAATTGGAGGACAGACATTTTTTCACAGTGCGAAACATAAATCGAGTCTATTTTATCTACATTTCGACAAAAACCTCCGCAAAATACTAAAGCTTTTAAAACTCTAAACTACTAAAAATTATTCTTCCTCGTTCTCGTAAGGCATATTAAGCACAATATTATAAAGCAGAGCTTTAACTCTACGCCATAGAACCTAAACTTAATTAAACCGTACATGAATTGAACCTCGCTGAGTCATCAACAACACAGCAAGCGTCTAACTTCCAACTTTACACGGTTGACTCAAACACTGCAGTAGAATGGTGGTTAGCTTGTACGAAAACAGAAAAGTCGTGACTCATGGCAATATTGTCAAGTAATATATAGAATAAAATAGAAAAACACTTTATAACATAAATAGATAATAATAACGTCTTAATACATAAACATACATATCTATTATATACATACCTAATATACTATACATAAATATATATAAATAATAATTATAAAAATTTTAACAATGAAAATTAAAAATGGCGGTCCATTCCAACGTGGTTATAGAACATTTCGTATATTCATCGATTTTCTGTGGTTTTCACATCAGATTTTTTACCTATTATTTGAATAATTCGAATGTCAGCGGTGCGTTAGCTACCATGTCGTGTACGTACAGTACATATTATTTTATTGGCTACTACGTTACTACGGACCGTTGCACCTCGTGATTTTAATAATCCATAAGAAAATATTTAAAAAATACAACCTAGTAGAGAGCCAGATTTTTAAAGCCAGTTAAAAATGAAAAACTACAAACATAACATAACACATTAAGAAATAAGAATTTCTAAATCAGCTTGCCTTCAAACCCTATTACCCTTTTCTTATTGCACATTTTGTAGATATCACTCTGCAGGGAACTACCGTCGGTAATTCTTCAACTTTTGCCGTGCTTTAGGCTTTTTGGCTTGAGTCCAATTTCCTACTTGGTCTGAGTATAGATTTTTTAAGGTACCTCGTTTGTAGAGCTCGTTAAAATTTAAATGGTTTAATGTTTGAGCGTCAACGGCGGACTCTAATCAAAGACTTCGTAAAATACTTAAAATAGTATCTTTTATGTATGTTAATTATTACTTTTCTGTCCTTTTATGACTGACTTAGAGGCCTAGAAAATAACTGTAGATCATAATAGTAGAAACGCTTTAGGGTCAGTGTCCTATGTATATTCCTCGGTACATACTGGTAATTAAAGACAAGAAGTCTGACTAGGAGTTTTAGTCAGACTTTTTGTCTTAAGAACGTATATAATAACTCCTCAAAAAGACGAAGATGATGTACACCTATAGACGACTTATAGAAAAACAAATCAATTTGCTGATTTCTAGTAGATTTACAAAATAATTATTACATTGCTTATTACCAATACTACTACCAAGGGCGGATCCAGGATTTGGTCCTGGGGGGGCCAAGGTGCAGACGGGCAAAAATATTATAATTTTTACTACGAAAAGCGTGTGTTTAGATAACTCGTTCTGAACAGTTAGAAAGTTCAAATATCCTTAATAATACGTCCGCGAGCAGCTTGCTGCGATCGCCGAGAAAAAAATATAATCTTGAGCATGAAATATGTGCAAAATTCGTAACTCAACTCGTACAATGCTTCTGGTGGGAGCCTTGGCCCCCTTGCCTCCCCCTAAATCCGCCTATGACTACTACGATTCCACTGATGTAGCCGTTTATAGTTAACAGGAACCGCTAACCATAAGGCGGGCTGTCTCCTTATGTGTCTGTCTTGATTTAAAAAAAAAAAACAAAGTATTACCAGGATAACAGTTATAAATAATGTTTGCTTTGGAGACGTAGAGCTATGGTTACTGACAGGAAATCAAAGCCTTGTATAAGATCGACGCAGTACTTATAATTTATTATATAGTATCTAGGTACCTACATGTTTATAGTACCTAGTACAATCTTAGATTTAGTAGCTACATAAATGTTTGACGTAGAGATGCACTTCGTTTTTACGACTACATAATGTTTATCGATAAAATGAGCTAGAACTCACGAATAGATACTTTAATACCTCTGTTTCATTCAAAGTTCTTTTACGAGTTTAGTTAGTACTTTTACTTTTCTAGGTTACAATCTTGGCGTCGACAGATTTGTATATTATTATTTAGCTAGGTTTTAGTACCTAAGGTTATTAAGTATCTGACCTTACTTTTATTAAAATAACTATATATTTCAATTAATGAAAGGGTTTTTTTTCGTACCAAAAAATCATGGGTAGGTAATTGAAAGTTGGAATCAAGAAACACAATAGTTATATAGGGTACGTGGTAGAGCTGGTGCAGTTTCAGATCGCCAAGATTACTGAATTGTTTAATATACATAAATAACCTTTTCATCCCCCCACCTCGGAAAGTGTATTTTTGCGCTTCGATATCTGACTGGAAAAGTCCATATTATCCTCTAGAGAAATTCAAATTTACTTTACCCTCTAGAGACAAAAACATAATTAAACCTATTTACTTCCACCTCTATGGTACCGAAATAAGCGTACAACTTTTTTAAATTTGTTAAAAACTCGGAGTAAGAACCTCTTTAGTAAACTTTTTTTTTTAATTTGCTTTGGGCGCACCATCAGCCTTGCCAGTAAGTTACTTTTGTAACATATTACGTTTCTTTTGAACTATATTTACGTTAGTTGTTTAGATATAATTTACATTTCGAGGCAATAATGTTTTTAATGAATTATAATATATAGTACTGTAATAGTAAATAATAGTTGAGTTAATTTAGCAGAGTTAATAGAATAAGCCAATTTTTTATAACTTTATCTAGTTAGTAGCAATATTTTTTCTAAGTATTACTTTTTAGTAACTTTTTTATTAACGATTTCTCACTGTAATAAACTGAAAATGAGAAAATAATCACTAAAACGAATAGGTAGAGTGCTTTTCACGAAAGGAGACCTTTTTGCGGGACGCCACTATTGCACATTTTAAAAGTTTAAATACCTTTAACTTTTTAACGCCTCATAATTTCTCATATTTAATTTCTTAATCAAAAAGGTATTTATTTTATGTAACAAATAAAAATGATTTAAAATATGAAGTCAATAATAATAGAATAAAAAATTAGTTCCGCTAAATTCCGTGGGACCTCTTTCGTGAAAAGGACTCTTAAGTAAGCGTACCTACGTAAATTTAAATTGAATACTGGTTATTTTTGAAGATAGTGCACTGGCAACACTGTGCGCATCCATGGTGAGAATAATTAAAAAAAAAAAAACTTTTAGCATTGAATTATTTCCTCGCTGAGGGGGGATGAAAAATTATGTGTCACACTCGAGTGCAAAGATTTTTGACCTTGTGCTCTTTTGATTCCCTCGCTAACGCTCTGGATTCTAATTAATTTTAGAATCCTTCGCTAGCTCGGTCATACAAACTGAGCACGCGGTAAAAAAGCAACTTTGCACTCTTGTATAACAAATAACTATTACTTATCTATTACATCTGCATTTTTTTAAACCTAGAAAATAGTTTAAAACTCATTTATTCTTTCTTAGCTCGAACAAAAACTGAAAATTCTACAAAGCTAGAGCTTTAACAATATAGAGCGTCAAATATAGATAGAAGGGGAATCCTATATTAAGTCCTTGAATTTTTTATTGGGATTACAAACTCACTTACGAGTTTGTTTGTTTGTAGTATCGATAAAATGATTTAGTACATCTCTAGTACCCAGTATGAATCACTTTTGGCTCGCGTTGCGTCGGTGATGGAGGAAGCGCGTTGTTAGTCAAATAGCTGGAAGATTTTATATAAGGCCGCGAGACAAGATTGGATGTACTATAGTCTAGGAGTCTAGACTTGTACGTGGATCTATAGAATATACTATAGAATAGTTGACGTTAATCTATTGTCGTAATATGGTTTAGTATTTCTCGTGGAAATATTTATTTAGCACAATGCTAACGTACTTATTGTATGTAAGGGTCTGTTATCTGTTTGTTTGTCTGTCTGTCTGTAATCAAATCTTGCAAGTTAAATTTGATCCACTTCCAGGTTTCCGGTTGAGCTGCGACTTTGCGTGCATGTTTAAATCGGATAACAATTCAATATTATTATGACATGGAGCTGATCTGATCATGGAACTGGAAGGTGGTCATAGGAACTCCGTAATTAAACGACGCAACCCGACGAGTTTGGGCTCATTTGATTCGTCTTGACGAGTACTTTCTTATCATCTTAGTGTCAATAATTGTAAAACTTAGTGTAAAAAAAATCAGGCATCAGGTTTAAAAACAATTTTACTCGTATATCGAAAACCGCATAAAATCAATTACACTTTCCACCCACATTTAGAACACTCATTAAGTAATAGTCTAGCTTATTCGTAGCCTAGATATCTTAAAACTAAAATTACAACAGTGGTTACGCGACTCGTAGTTTTGAAAACAATATGTACTGGCTATAATTTTAACTACGATAACAATGCATGTGAGTTACGCGCTAGTGTCTATGTACTAACGTGTTTTTGAGGGTAGAGTATAGAGATAAATTAGTTCCATTTTTAGCCACAGCACCGTTTCGATTGCTCTGTTTTATTTCAAGCATTTTTTGTTATGGAATGGTGCCGATATTTTGTTTTGTGGAGCATACGGGCATTTGTTAGGGCGTGTTACAAGTTACAACGGAGAGAAAGAAACTAGAATTATAGCGTTCCTTATTGGTAGAGAATTTCAGTACAATTTTTGTTTGACATCTCAATATCCGTTATTACTTTCATCATTATAATATGATTTATTTTAAATAATTGATGTATCTGTTATGTTCACCGTTTTGCATACCTAAAAGCCTAGCTCAGAGAACCTTAGTAAACCTATGCTTTGAGGAGTCAATGGAACTGTGGAAGGACTCTCAGGGCATGAGGCACTCAAAACTACTTATAAAAGCCTATGATACCAGGTTCAGCAACCAAATCATAGCGCTAAGTAGGGGAAATATACGCATCATAACCAGAGCCCTGACTGGACACTGTCGCCTTAACAAGCACATGTTCAAGCTAGGGCTATGCGACACCCAAACCTGCAGATTCTGCAATGAGGCTGATGAATCGTCTCTTCATCTGCTGGGGGAGTGTGGAGCACTGATGCGTAAACGTAGCTCTATTTTGGGACAGCACCTGCTCAGCCCGAATGAGCTTAGAGAGATAACCCCTAGGAAAATCCTGCAGTTTCTAGAAGCTGCTATGGTCTGTGGTGAACTCTAGCGCCGCGTCTATGGGTTTTTCTCACCATAATAAGCGGCGATCACAATAGGCCGCAGTGATATCACAGCCGCAAAACATAAATAAAAAAAAAAAAATATGTTCACCGTCGTTCACACATAACTCAAAGATGCCTAAACCATTTTTTTTTGTTTCAAGATTCAAGAGGTAAATGAATACCTCCCAGTGGCTTGATGTAAAATTTTCACCAGCTTGAAAATATGCTTGGAGTCAGTTTGCATTATACTTTAAAGATATTTATAATAACACTTTGATATCTATAATTAAGAGTTTGAATCAATAACTTCCTATAAACTATGTTCGTAACATTACCTCTAGGTAAAGGCAATCTTCTTCTGAATATTTAAAAGGAAAGAGTGACTGACTGATCTGTCAACGCGCAGCTCAAGCCACTGAACGGATTGGGTTTGTAGTGTAGGTAGATTCAATAGTTATATTATTTCTGTATTAATCACATGTGGGGGTACTTGAATAAAAGTCAGTCGAAAAAAGTCAGTCAAATTTGGAATACAGATAGGTTTTATGACGTAGACCTCCACTAAGAAAGGATTTCGTCACACTGCCAAAGCCGCGAGCATAAGCTAGTAACTAATAAGTAAATACAATTTGGTGGTTTCTTAACTAACTTTTAAGTATTACTTTACCATGGTACAACGTAGTATTAGATGCACAGAACCGCGGTGAAATCATTACTCACGTGCACAAATACCGTTAAATAACAGATTACTACGGATGAGCTGATTAAACTCACCTTCCTACAAAAATCAATCATTCGTTGCATCACGCCTTGAGGTATTTTGTAGCGGTCGACCCACATCTGTTTACTGCCAAAATGCAATGTTGATTGTTTACCAAAACTGCTGACATGAATTCTGAATGATTTGTTTGTGTAAATAATTATTTTGCAGACAATAAAGGTTAACGATCATTTTATTATAAGCAGCAGGTTTTAGCGTACTCGTGATCAAGTTAAAGCACCTGTGTGGTGTGCTATTTTAGCATAACCTGTGATCCTATTCCTAAGATCTAAGCTGCCTATATAATGTCAAATTTCAGGTCAAACCAGTAAGAGCTCATTGAAATAAGAAGATATGCTTATCCTTGTGGATTAATGTAAAAAAAGTAAGTATGCATAATGTCTTTTTTTTTCTGTTGTTTAAATATCCTGGCAAAATTTTGGCAAATGCAAAACATTTCGCATTCTGGCAACGTTCTCGTGAGGAGCCAAAAAATTGATACGTTTTTTAGTACTCGGAAGAAGGGATTTAGTATGTAAATGAGATCGTTCCCACCTTTCACCCTTTATTTTTCCGCTCCAAGCTTATTATGAGGAAAAATAGCCTATTTGTTATTCCAGGTGGATGAAGTTAGGGGCAAAAGGTGGCTGTCAAATAAAACACGTCAATTTTATACAGGTAGAGATCGACCGTTTTGTAATTGCGCCTGTTAGTCGAACAAATTGTTCTTGACGTCTAACACAACAATGTGTAATTTTAAAGTGGTCGAACAACATCTTGTTTATTCAATGGCATAGGGCACGCAACTGCGAGTTTCCCCTTGAGTATTAAAAGTTAGAAGGTAAAAGTAAAGTAGGGAGAAAGGAGTATGAAAGTAAATAGGCGTAAGGAATAGGCAATAGGTAGGTAGTTATTATGAAAGCAAATTGTATTATTAAAATCATTTTTATTCCGCTATAATTACCATGTGGGTAACATCGAGCGAGCACAGCACAGCGAGTGAAAAAAAAAAAAACAAAAGAAAATCTTGCTTCCACAAAAAAACAAATGAATAGATGATTTAATAAATAAATAAAATAAAAATCATTTATTTCAGACCCTCGGCCCATATGTTCGCAACAACAAAACAGTAGGTACAAATTAAGAAACTATTATAACAAGTGAATTAAATTAAAAATTTAAAAAACCCCCAACGCAATACGTATTTCACCATTTTTTGTATGGCGGCCATCTTGGATTTTAAATTTTATATAGTGGACTGTAATCTACTCGTTAAGCCCTTTCATTTGATACCCATATTGAGGAGGTCGTGGAAGAAAAAAGTAATCCGCCATTTTGTAGCGGCGGCCATCTTGGACCGATTTCCACCAAACATGGCTAAGAACACTTTCGACTAACTCTACTTTCAAACAAAAAAAACAAAATCAAAATCCGTTCATCCGTTTGGGAGCTACGATGCCACAGACAGACACATACACACACACACACACACACACACACACACACACACACACACACACAGACAGACAGACAGACACGTCAAACTTATAACACCCCGTCGTTTTTGCGTCGGGGGTTAAAAATTAAATAAAAACAAACGACAGCTAAGAGTTTACGGAAATCACACGTGTTAAAAATAAAAGACGCTGCAACACAATTATTATAATTTTGAAACCGGCCTTCAGTTCTAAAAGCATGCAATATTTTCATTTGTTACAAAGTGAATGCATATTTGATTGCATCATTTATAAGTGGTAATGTAACTGGAATGCATGTCCATAATAAAATTACCGAAATGATGACTTCCACGTGCAACGTCGGAGCAATAAATAATACTTTAATAGTAACTATTATACATTCTATGTTAATAAGAGTGCTCCGTAATAATGTTGAAGCTTTAACTACTCTGGCACTGCTGACTATAGTAAAAAAGTCAGATACCGGGCTGCAATAACAAATTTGAGGCCTCCACAAAGACGATACTCATCCGTTTAGTTACCAATAAAGAATACGTTTTTCATATTCAGTGATACATTTGGGATCACATGCATACATATAATTTTTTTTTAATATCATCTACATTATGTGTAGAATAGTTTTCATTTACAATTTATTTTATGGAAACAGTTTTTCTACAAGACCTTTTAAATTCAATATGGTTTTCTAATAAAGCCTTTTATTTGACATTTATTAACTTGTTTCTTGCCTGTGACTGTTTTTTTAAAGTATCAAAATTTTAGTACAATAAAAGATTTGTCAGGGTTAGGGCAAAATTACTAATTAAATTATAGCTATCTCTCTAAATTTTCTACAATAATTTTAGTTAAAAAAATCCGTCCTCTTACGAGTTGTAAAATTTGCTCTGAATAATAAATAACAATGACCCGAATAATATAAACATTACACAGTCTTAGTAGTACCTACAAAAAAAAACATTATTAAAAAACATTTATATAAAAACATTTTCCTTTTATTTTCGGTATGCGGTATCTTCTGTTATTAAAATAGGTTGTGGTTAACACGATAAAAATGGAACCGAACCACGTGGTAGTGTAACCAGTTTCGATCGCTTGTAGAGTTGTGCAACTTGTCTATAATTTAACTCAATGTTTACGATTTTTATTTAATTATTTACCGATAAAGTATTATTGTGCGATTGTTAACAGTTTTATTTAAAATACTATTTATAGCTTACGCTCGCAACTTCTAAGCAAAAGTTTACAAAATAGAAAATGAAATTAGCTTTCGCCTGCCGTATTTCCCTAGAGCTTCAAGATGGTACTCTCTGAAGGTAAACAGAGTCTTGAAAGGAAGCCAATGAACCATCGGTGCTCCTGGTATTACAGGTATCAAAAGGCGAAGCGACGGTAACCACACACCATCAGGTGGACCGTCTTCTTGTTAGTCCACTTTTGTACAATAAAAAAGTCACAATTGTATTTGTATTGTCACAAATTTCAACTCAATCTATTCAATGGTTGAGCCGTGCGTACATAGATCAATCATGCTTTCTTCAATCAAACATCTGGGAACTGAAGTCTCAATTGGAGTTAGGGAACTGAGCATGCTATATTTTTGAAAGCAGGCATTGTCATAATATAAGTATACTAGCTTATGCTCGCGGCTTTGCCCGCATGGAGCAGTCCTTTCTTAGTGGAGGTCTCCATCATAAAACTTATCTATGTTTCAAATTTCAACCCAATCCGTTCAACGGTATGGGCTGTACGTTGATACAAGTAGATCAGTCAGTCACACTTTCCTTTTATGTATTTAGACTAGCATTACAAGACAAAGGTAAAAAAGAGCTTTGATTAGTACTATTAGTCATTCTGTGCTTTTGAGCTTATCGATCCTTCAACTTTCATCTCAATACATTTCGAAATGAAAGCGCATTGACTCGATGAAAGCTGATTACTGAAAGTTTGGTTGGTACTTACTTTAATGTAATCTGTTGAAAGTATATCGTAAATTTCATGAAGTGTATTCGAATAATAAATGATGTCATTTGAAATATCATATTTTCCAATGTGCGTTGATAACCGTCTTGCAAAAGTGCTCCATTGTAGCCTGTTTGAATAAATGAATTTTGATTTTTGAGTTTCGAGTTTGAGTTTGAGTTTTATCTTACTAATATTATAAACGTGAAAGTTTGTAAGAATGGATGTCTGGATGTGAAAGAGTAACATCACGCCTAAACGGGTGGACCGATTGCGCTGAAATTTGGTATAGAGACAGCTTAGGCCCTGGAATAACACATAGGCTACAGCACAGCGGGTAAAACCGCTGGGCGCAGGTAGTAAAATGTAAATGTGTAATGTTAAACTGACTTACAGCTCGCTTTAAATAAAAAAATAAGAAAAATAAAATATTTAAATAATAAATAAGTAAGGGCGTAACGTACATTGTATTTTTATAACTAATATAACCGTTAAATCGATTTCGATATACCTACTTAATTTATGTGGAACCGCGTGGGAATAGCTCTATAACACTATAGTGCGGAGTGGGTATAGCCTATAAAACAAAAAATATTTTCCACATATGTTTAGGCGTCATCAAATTTTTTTTTAATGGCAAATGTCTTTATTGAAAAACAAGTGAATTAAATTAAAAATATTAAAAACCCCCAACGCAATATTAATTTATCATAGTGCGCTGTATTCTACTAGTTAAGCCCTTTCATTTGATACCCATATTGATGAGGTGGTGGAGAAAAAAAGTAATACGAAATTTTGTAACGACGGCCATCTTGGACCGATTTGCACCAAACATAGCTTAGAACACTCTCGACTAACTCTAATTTCAAACAAAAAAAACTAAACCAAAATCCGTTCATCCGTTCGGGAACTAGGATGCCACAGACAGACACTTATAACACCCTGTCGTTTTTGCGTCGGGGTTAAAAAACAAGCAACCAATACTACAGATACTACAGGAGTCAAGAACATTATAAAATGAATCCATGAAATATGAACTGAACTTTTTTTAAAGTCGATTGAAAAAAAAAAATGAATCATATCGATTAACTTAATATCATTAACTTGACCACTCTAATTGCCACGCACCACAATGTACTAACGAAACTCAGAGCATATTACGAAGCTATTTCCAATTTAAACAATTAACGTTTCAAATCGGAATGAGGCTAATTTATATGAGGAAAATCAGAGTACAATACACATACCTAGGTACCTAATATTATGTAGTATTTGACATCAGTACAAACATGCGGGCGTTTACTGATAAAAACATTAAAAAGCAATAGAGGTTAATATTATTCTGATATAAATTGTATTGAATTTTAAGTTCTTGTAATAATTGTATTTTAGTTTTTATGTATATTTGTGCCTTCGATTAAATATTTCCGTTCATTTATATATATAAGATCGTTGATTTGTGGTGTTACAATAAAGAGTTTTTAATTCTATTCTATACAAAAATAATTTAAAAATTATTTGTGGTCTATAAGGACAAATGTATAACAAATTATTTTATTTTTGACCCATCCATAATACCCATCTGCGTAATCTAATAATTTTATTTCTACCTTATTTCTACTTTATTTCTAGAAATTTGCATATCACTCGGACATATTATGTAGTTATTATCTCCAAAACATCTGAACTTTTATTCATGTATAGAAAATAAACAATTACATTTCATCGATTTTTGTATGGGCCCATTACTTATCTACCAAATAATCAAATTGCCATTATAATCCGAATGACATCTTTCTAATCTAGATCACCTACCAACCTTGTCGCTTAGCCTTTAAGATCTAATTAGCATAGAATTTCATAAAAAAATATATGGGCAATTAAAGTTCAAAAAGGTCACTTGTTTAAACGATTCTGTGACCTCAAATTATACTATAGATAGATAGATAATATAAAAAATATAAAACTTAAAATGCAATATAAAATATACATAAGTGTTAGAATTTTTTTTCCAGACATACGGGGACAGGACAGGAGAATATTGATGTTTGCAAAGGTTAGCATAGAGGTGCTTAATTTTCATTGTTAGTATGATAAAATTATACAATAGATTACAGAGATAAAGTGTTTAAATACTTATTATTGTAAACTGCTACAGCTTATGTTCGCGTGGCGAAATCCCTTCTTAGCGGAGGTCAACGTCATAAAATCTATCTGTGTTCCAAATTTCAACCTATTCCGTTCACCGGTTTACGGCCGTTCCCAATATTATACCGGCGATGAAGGATAGATAGCTATCCCTAATCGTTAGTAATCTAGTAATCTATCTTTCTAGTCGTCCCAATAATGCAGATAAGTGTGACCTATCTCTAGCTAACGGTAGATAGGCCGCCTATCTGCGTCCTCTCTAACGTTTCAAAGTACGCAGCATCAGACGTGATCCAATAATTTCTAGGCGGAATTAAACAACATTTTATTGTTGAAATATTCAAAAGTATTGTCACTAAAATTTTATTAAACATGTTTTGTAAATAATTATCAATTAAATTTGTATTAAGATACATGATATTATTATTTTTAATTTTTTATTATCCATAATCTGCAACTTTAAAATTTTGAAACGGAACGTTCCATGTTGGACTATTATTATTAATTCTAATGTCCAACATGTGTCACCATTGGCATCTGCATCTGGCCATCCCGCGCTTTGTGTTAGTAATAACAATAACATTATAAAGACGAAAGTTTTTGAATGTGTATTATTTTTGTTACTTCTACTTTGTACAGCTACTGTAAAACCGCTGGGCGTAGCTAGTAATGATATATTATGTAGAATTATAAGTTTATGGAGTTTTGAATATAATTGTGAATCTTATAATAATTAGGAAAAATATTTAAAAAATGAGAACAAATCGTTTACTGCAGGTTTACTCTATCCAAACCTATATTCAAAATCATAATCATTGTATTGCTCTAAATTATTAACACGCTCTTGATAACACCGGGTTTGAAAGTTGTCTTCATCTGGTTCCCAATCACTTAATTCCTCCAAACGAAACAAGCAATATCACTAGAACTACTTGAACTTTTGTCAAATATTATTTATGTAATGTATTAAACAAAAATATCTTCTTAAATTGCTGTAAAAACTTTGGTAATCCTTGAAAATCGGGCGATTAAACTTAACGTTACTAGAGGTAGACGAGCTCACTGACGGATAGCACTCAAAACAATATTGGGACGCGCCAGATGTCATTTTCATACATATACTTATCTCAGGTAGTCTATCCGTCCTCCCATCGATAAATAGGAACCGGGGATAGTGTTGCTTACCGGCGATATGTTTATAGGGACGAAATAATTAAAGATAGATAGATTTTTCTATCTCTAGTAGGGCAAAACTAAGGATAGACATGATATTGGGAACGGCCGTTAGGATGGTCGTTGAGAGATCAGTCAGTCAATCAGTCTTTCCTTTATATATTTAGATTCAATAACCATACATATCATACTACTGTATGTATAGAAAATTTTAAAAGGCATTGCCTAACAGACGAGCAAACAAGTTGAGTAAAGAAAAAGTGGGTTTGTAAAGGTAATAGTCAATAGGCTTGCTAGTTACGCAATATTTTCATTTTCAATGACCCACAATTTACGTGACCATCGCATTTTAAACGAAAAGGTTATGGACAGAAATATAAAGAAGATAAAAGAAGAACTAAGTCTTAAAGTATGTAAGTATTGAATATGACATTGAGATAACTTTTGTGATGAAACTTCTAGTTTTATATAAGTACACTTTTTAAATACAAACCTGTTTTGTACTTAAACTATTTTTTGTAACTAGTAGGTGCAATATGTGCAATGTGCATACTTCTTTACGCTGAGCAGATTTAGTTGAAATTGTGACAACTTTTGTGAATTGTGTATGTTACCTACATAGATCTAAGACAGAGGTATAGAGCACATTGTCACAGTGGCTTCCAAATACCTAATGAACCCTGATATTGCGAAACTTGACAATGATAATTACTTTTAGGGTAATTGAATAACGTTGATATTTTTACAGCCCTACGACATTTACTACGAATCGTGCAATGATATCATAAAATTGAGCAATCATAAAATCACAAAAGTGTGCACTATCCTCAATCCTCGCGTTACTCAATTCTAAGTAAACTATGAATATACCCATGAACTTGAAAAGGTACTGGACAAAACCTTTGGAAATAAGGAATGATGTACTTCTAGTACGCTCAACTCGAGTGTATGTACTTTCATACTTTTACAAAACTTAATCGTCGTGCCAGTGGTTCTTTGTCTCATCAACCTAAATTTTAATATAAGGTATGACATAAAATAGTTTTGAACTTATCTAATTTTACCATAAGTATTATCAATGTTGTCACTCGGATCTAGAGGTATATCTTTAAAGTGGACAGCAAGAAGAGTCACATCAAAAATATGAGAGCGCTCCTGTTTTGTCGCAAAAACACGGATAATTATTATTTAAACGTCAGAACGTCACGAGTTTTTGAACACATAATATGCCTACTCGTACATAACATCCGTCATATTTCTGTGCTAATGACAATACCCACTGACTGAAGACTATACAAGTAATTTTCACTTTTCATAATGGAAATTCGACCAGACCGGTCCGACATGAGCCAACATTTACATAGCTATTCAAGTATTGTGAGACATTCGGTATTGCGTGTCGACCAGCCATTCTTAACTGTCATTAGAGCTACCATTTAACCAAGAGCGCTCTTATCTAGAATTGGTATTCATTAAATTTTGGATCGATAGAGGCGGACGGAGGCTAATAAACAAGCAAAGTGGTGGAAAGGTTGGAATTGTTTTCACTCCGTTTGAATAGTTGGTGGTAGCCACAATATTATTTGTACTATATGAGGATAATAACATTTGTTTTATGTTAGAGATTTGTTTATGTTAGACCTCCCTGATAATGAGCGATTAACATCATCTATTGACGTCTGCAAATTGCAGCACCAGTGGGCATTGCCATTTGTCATTGACTTTGATTTTTCTTACGCTCATAATATTCTATGGGTATTGCCGATGCTGTCTCGGTTATTGCCACACATTGTCGGTCAAATAAGCAGTGTACACATCCCTGGCTTCACTGAAAATCGTGCTGGAACAAGGCTGTATACTTGTCGCTTGTCGACACAAAAGAAAGAAAAAGATTAGCAGGTGGTCGAGAAAACAGTCAATTCGTGAAAATTACAGAGTGACTTGTTTATTCGTTGTAGATTATAATTCTATTTTTTTAAATAGAATTGTTGAAGAGTGTTATTTATAGTACAATTCTTTGTTGTTTCATCAAATCATAGATATTATTTAAACTAGAGGTATATTTGCATGGGTCATTGCTTAGCAAGGTTCATATAAACATCGCGGAAGAAATTCACTGAATTCTAATGCAGTATTATTTATTGCACGCAGTTGAATAAAATCAACATAATAGTTATAAATGGTTTAGAGATTTAAAGTAGGTGAGTATATATGGCTATATTTGGTTATTGTGTTTCGAAATACTGAGATAAGTGAATAAGTGTGGGTTTCCGGCTTCCGGCTATTATATCTACAAGTTGTTCGGCACTAGATAAATTATTTGATTAACTGTTACATTTTTTACACGTTTGTCAAAAAACAGGTCTGTGAAAATGTAGGAGGTAGGTACCTATGTGTCTATCATGCTTTATATCCTGCAGTTTTTATTACAATATTATTTCAATAAAGTAACTTTTGATTTTGGTTTAACTTTGAACGAGGTTGTAAATAAAAAAATACTTTTAAAAAACAAGCTTTAATTATTATTATCATCTTGCATCATAAAGTACTTGTCATGACGAATCAAATGAGCCCAAACTCGATGGGGTTGCGTTGTTTTATGACAGAGTTCCTTTGGCCACCTTCCAGCTCCATCATCAGATCAGCTCGATGTCATAAAAATATTGCATTGTCATCCGATTTACACACGCATGCAAATTTTCAGCTCAATTGGAAACCGGGAAGTGGGTCAAATTAAACTTGCAAGATTTGATTACAGACAGACAGACAGACAGACAGACAGACAGACAGACAACAGACAGGTGAAAGTAATATAAAGCTTGTAAAATGGTTTAGTATTTTAACATATGGACTTTTTTTTAAAATAGTTTAAGGATCTGTTGTATTTTGAAAATATTTAAAGGATCTGTTGTATTTTGAAAATATTTTAAGGATCTGTTAAACGCAGATTTTTTTATTGAAACAACTATAAGTTTTCATGTAATAAATTAGTAAACCATATTAAAAATGTTGTAGTTATTCTCGCATCAGCATAGTATTTAGAATGAAGCAATGAAACATAACATAATAGAAGCAAAGAGGAGTTTGCTAGTTTTTGTTTCCAAGCAACATCGAGCGTGACCACTATGGTAATCAGGTAGTGCAGTATAAAATAATTATGAAAGTGGACGCCCGTCTATTCATCCGTAAATCCGTACATTACCGAAACTGGGGCAGTGCGTGCGCGCATACAACTGCACACACGAAAGAAATAGACTTTAATACAAGGTAAATAAGGTCCCTTTTAGTTTTTTCGTAGTTTCCAGTGAATGTTCTATTCCCAACAGTTGCTATCCATATTCCGCATCCGCTGATATCGTGGACGTTTGAATTGGCTCGTAATTTTGCGATTCTGTGATGTCTGGTGAGCTTGGGACATGTGACATGATTTATTGTATGAATGCAAATTAATTTGAGACGCTTGAGTGACTTGTTTGGTTTGACGTCTTCATTACAATCACTACTTATTGTACACAGAAAAAATAATTAAAGAAAAATAATAAAAGAAAATCAAAGTTTGAATTAAAAAAAAAACTACTAAGCTTTCTTTCGTGGAGACCACGTCTCGGTAAACGTAGTGTAGGGCGCCCATGGGCAAGATGGGGCGGTGATAGCAGGAGGATCGCTGGAGGTGGGTGGAGAAGAAAGACGGAGGACCGAGTTGAGTGACGTGCCATGGGGGAGGCCTGGAGTGGACGAACATAGGCTGATGATGATGAACCTCGCATTCATTTAACGAGGGTGGGACGAACGTTAAAACTTATTTCGATCAAAATTGAATAGGACCCAAAAAGTGAATTGGTACTTTACATTATAATGGGTATCCATTGAGATAAAAAAAATACTAAATCGGTTCAGGCTTCTTTACAGTCAGACAGACAGTTTCAGTCAGATTGATTAACAGTGAACATTGAACATACCTTTTAACTTTTTTTCATTTAACTTTTCTTCCATTTTAGAAGTCCGTTAAAAACAGAAGATCGCCTGAGAGAGAAGATAGATCGATCTTTTATGAAAATGATAATTATTAAACAAAAACAGCAACTCTATTTCACAAATTCATAAAGTGAAAAGTGTAAGTAAAATGAGTACTATTTTGTTTCATACTGACTTGCAGTTTTAACAACTAAACGTAATGCTGCGGCCCCAAATTCACAATATTCTTTCCAATTTTATAAAGAGAAATACATGACGCAAGACGCGTAAAACAGTTTACTAATTAAAATTTATTATTGATATCTTTGAAGTCGGGCTGTGTAAACAACATTTTCCATGAATGAAGCATGTATGATGCAATTGAATCTTTTCTCAGATTTCTCAAAACAAAGCATCGGATACGGCCATTGTTTTATTTCGGTGTTCAATTTATATTACTTCTAATTATTGGGTTACTTTTAACAATCCATGTACCTAACTGTAAAGCACGGGATTTTAATAGACGTACACGAATAAAAGTCCTACGGTAAAGTATCTAATGGATTACACTTATTGGATATCGGAATCTATCCCTATGTCTATCCTATAGAAAATGAACTATCTTTAGTTTAAGTGACAGGATCAAGCTGAAATTTGGTATATTTAGGGCTTAGAGTTAGACTCTGTAATCACACTCATGCTCATGTTCAGACTATTCAGCTGGTATAGCCGCTGGCCGCAGGTAGCAAACTATAATAAAGAAATATAAACAAATAATTACACACTCATTTCATAAGCCACGTAATAAATCGGAAAATCAAAGTGATTATGTTACACGACAACCTAATTGCTCGATTGTCAATGAAATACAGTAAAGTAAAGAGCAGTCAAAGCAATTATGTTCGAAAGAACTTAAATACATTTACCGGGGTAGACTTCCTTTTGCAGGAGGTCGTCTAGGTGGGTACCCTAACAGTGCCAGTTATTCTACCGCTTGAGCAGTAATGTGAAAACATACTGTGCTCCGGTAGGGGGGCACTGTAGCTAGTGAAATTACTGGGCTGAAGAGTCTTAACATCTTATGACTCTTAAGTAAGAAGCGTTGGTGCAGTGCACCTAGAATTGCACATCATTGTGAAATTCTGGGTAGCACTGTACTGATTATGGGCAGCGTTATCTCTTAACATCAGGAGAACGTCTTGCTCGTCTTCTTACTTCTCCACATAAAAAATACGAGTATCTATAGGTTAAACTATTCTGATATTGAATACGAGTATCCTGTTAACTTGACTAAGTGATACGAGAAAATTATTAAGTTATAAGTTAAGAAGGATAATCCGTAATTTCCAGTCTTAAATTACACGACGTTCTCATAGACGTCTGAAACATAATGTTCAACTAGCAGATGTGATATAAAAATGGTTTTATCTACCAAATTAACAAGGCGTATATGTGACGCATCACACATCTCGGAAATTCAACAGAGATAATTTTATATTCATCCTCGTCACGAATCATGGCGTAGAATCATAAAGCTAGATGATTTCATGGCAAAGGTAAGCAAAAAGTTTTCCTTATTTGCACCAGGCTCTGTAAAAAGTGTGGCGTGATACGATGTTCGAATAACGCTAAATTGAACGGTTTGAATTACGTTAGATGATTTTGCGTTCTACCTTCTTCATAAATTTATGTTTAACTAATTTTAGGTCTTGGCTAACTTGGCCCAGCAGTTTTACCCGCCTTCTATTTGTTATAACAAGACCTAAGCGATCTACGTACCTACAAACTTTCAGCTCATTCATTTCAGTTCGTTCGTGTAGGCGCTTACCCGAATAAGCAAGCAACTATTGCAGCAACTTTTTCGCAATTTTCTAGCATTTATCTAACTACTGACTAGCATTTTTTACAATAGTTCTATAGGAACCGGTAATTTTAGTTTTTTTGTGCATTTTTAAAATGCACAGTCAAATTTAGTGTAGAGTGTTGATGGTTATAATAGGTATATATAGTCATATTACCAATTAGATTAAATTGTCAAAAAAAGGGCCTCTGCGTGTAGGCTTCGGGTCTATGCACGCCCACTAAAGCTCCATCTCGAGAAATGATTTGAAAATTTGACAAACATAACAATAATAGTGAAAGACGTTTAAAACATAAAACTGATTTATTTCCAAGCATTTTGTCCCACGCTCATTATTTTAAAGGCATAATAAAACAAGCATCAGTCACAGTACTATTGTTACGAACACCATGTTTAATGGTGCAATCTATTCTAGCTATTAAGTCATTTAAGTATCCGACCAGCATGTACCAAGATCAACGGCTGTGCAAAAAATGAGAGTTGTATTAGGTTTAGTAACACACATTATGCACATAATCAAGCCTTTATTTTTTAACGATAAAAAACTCCCAACGGCTTTCTATTTTTCAAAACTAACTACGATTTCTTTAAAATACAAATGACGCCAAAATCAATGGGGTTGTGTAGTTTAACTACCCAATTCCTATGATCACCTTCCGGTGAATAAGATGCATTGTTATCCTATATGAACATTAAAAAATTTAGCTCAATCGGTAAATGGGAAGTTGATCAAATTTAAATATCAAAATGTGTTTTTTTATGTGATGAGGTAGAATACGAGCAAGACGCTCTCCTGATGTTAAGAGGTAACGCTGCCCATAATCAGTACAGTGCTACTAATTACACACAAACATACAATGATAATGGTTACAGGTGAAACTAAATAAATAAATATTTCATAAAAACTTGTAAAAAGATCTCACCGCCGCGCCGCTTCAATTCCTAAGACTCAGTTCAGAGACTTCAGTTCTTTTCGCACAATCTCCAGTCAGTCACGTAGTAATCCGCCGAGTGTCGGAAAGTGGAGTAATGTCTTTTGATTCACATCTCATACATGTCGGTTATCGGAACGTATAACGTTACCTGTTACCTGACCGATATGTATTGACAGCTCTGCGTGCTCTATTGTTCATTGGATTAACCACTAATCGATTTAAATCAATGGAAATTATAGATTAGTTACAAACGGCGTATTCTTCCGTTTGAGTTAGAGACATGGAAGCTTTGAGAAAGGACGCAATGGTTTTATGAAGTTTTCTAGGCAGCAAATAGAAGCAACGAAAGACCAAAACCCTGTCTACATCTGACCTTTTTTTCTTTTTTTTATCCCAGGTAAAATGCATTACGCATCATCACCCCACGCCGGAGGGCGCGGGGCGGTATGTGGGACTTCTCCGCCAAAGATGGGAGCGGCAGGGATACCCACTAAAAACCTGGGGGTGTTCCTTCGGGACGCCATAAGGCGTCACCATTACCACCCGGCATTATTGCCGGGGCAGAAACACTCATCCGCGGCGTCTACATCGGACCTCGGCCAACGTTTGTATATGATTGGCTATTCAGAGAGGTAGCTTATAAGGCACCTTGGCTATAGGATTTGACATAAATGACCTTTTTATTTATGATAAGTTTAGTTTATGGTTTTAGTCTCTTTTGTTAATGTTATGTAAATAAATTTAGCGGTTAGCTTTAGCAACATCAAACAGGGTATAATATCATTATTATATATCGTATATGAGCCACACAACACACAACCTATCATTGTGATTTGACTCTGACAGTGCAGGTAGGATAGGATAAACTGTACTGTATACCCCAATTACAATTATCATTAGCGGGTCAAACCGCCGGGTGCAATCAGTTTTTCCATAAAAATAAAACCGGCCTTATTTCGGCCATTCTCCGAGCAGTAAATTTTATGTGTCCTGGCTCAATAAATCCATAATAATAACAAATGTAATCATGCACATATTTTTATACGGTAGTAAACACCCATATCTATCTGTACACAAAACCTATGACTTCTGCTGTAATTAGTTAACGCGTAATTAATTAATCTTTGTTCAAAAAGCACCTGTTTTCTAATTTCCGTGACGTGTCCTGACACCAACTTCATGTGAAAATTTGCCTATATTTTTTGTCGCATACAGCTCTAATATGGTTAATTATTTTTAAAAAATAGTTCAATGTTAGGTGTACTGCCTAGCAAAATATCTACGCAATAGAACCAGTCTGTAAATAATTATAAAAAAGTAAACATTTGTCCGTGTCAAAGTTATAATTTCCATGATATTTTGTGTTCTTGGGCGTACATCCCTAAATAACAGTATTTCGTACATCAGCATCGCATCCCTAGCGAGCCCTGAGTGTGTACCGCGGCCCATCAGCTGTTGCAGGTCATTAACCTTAGTGTACTACCAATAAAGCACATGAGAATCTAATTTCCGTACCCGTGGTTTCGAAATTTTATAATTTCCATTGTACTGGTTTTAACACCTATTTATTTATGTCAGAAAGTAGGTCGTATTTTAAATAGATCCAATTCTTTAGTCTCTCTACGTTATAATAAGCCAGTATTTGCTTATTGTGAAAGTTTTTAAAATTTTGAAGAAAACCTGTTATATTCTAATTACCGTATACTAATTTCCATATTTTTATAAGTACCGTTGTATGAAAATTTCCTAGTAAAATGAACCTATTTGCTACCGTGAAGGTCCGAGTAGAGAGTTTTCCCATGGTTTATATAGTATGATATACTCACAATATTTTCTTCTTGGGGGGCTTGGCAGGATGGTGACACCACGTTTGCCAAGACGCTGTCTCCACTCTAGAACACAACTAGTCCGTCGGTTATCGGTTCTGCGGGAAATGTGACCAGCCATTGCCACTTCAGCTTGCTAATCCCTTTCGGATATGGCGGTAACTTTGGTTCTCTGCCGAATCACCTCATTTCTGATGCGATCCTTTAAAGAAACGCCGACTATGAACGCCTACTCCACACACTTGGCCCGTCACTATTGGCATCCTTTTTCATTCTTCTCTGTACTATATGCAAGTCAGCGAAAGAAATATAAAAAAAAAAAAAAAACAAAAAAAAACTTTTCATTCATAACTCGCTGTAATAAACATCTTAAGTGGATCGTGGTCAACAGATACGTGTTTTTTGACAGCAAGCTCCTGGAGCTCGATCAACAGCTGAGGGGTACTAGCTGAGCAACTTTGAACTTGTGGATCAGTCTTAACGTAAGTGTCCACGTCTTGGCTTTGTATGTCAGAACAGGTAAGACACACTGGTCTTCAGGTATGGGTGACAAGCAGACTCAAAGAAGCTATCCAATAAATGTAGGCCATCCCAGCTGAAACCTCCGATTGGACTCTCTCGATGTTGTTCCTACCTGATAACACGGTTTGCTCAAGGTATAACATCATCAATACACATATTTCTGAACAATTTCAATAGAGAGTCAATTATAATCTATAAAAATTAGCATTTGTTGCAAGTCCTAAACCGTTTCTGCCATAATGACGATGTTGTCCACTAATCTCAAGTGTGAAAATGTACTCGCCGTTAATATTGATGCCCTATCCACTGTTTGCGGGTTCTGGACTTGGTGGTGGTATCTTATAGTATTTACAAACCTTTCAATACCTATATTGCTAATCAATTTGATATCGTTGCAAAACCTCCAGAACAGACCAGGTTTCAATGGAGTCACAGGCCTTCTCATAAACTCTTCGAACGTCTTCGAACGCTAAGCACATGCTCTGATATTTTTTCCGTTTATATAATCTCTCGCATTGTGTGTATGTGGTCTATAGTGTCATAGCCTACTCGAAACCCAGCATGTTCCGGTGGCTGGAACTCGTCAAATCTTTTTGCGAGACGCTTTATGATAACCTTTGAGAAAAGCTTATCGACATGGTTCAAAAGTCAAAAGCGAAATAGGTCTGTAGTTTTTCAAAAGACTTTATCACTTTTTTTGAAAAAAATCACTACTACGATTTTGCTTCACGCCTTTGGAGATCTCCCTGAAAAGAAGACAGTGTTAATAAATATTCGCTGGAGCTCTCGCAATATACATAGGTGTACCTACAACCCTCAAAAGCTAGGTAAAGCAATTGTCACAAGAGACACATTTTATTCTGGTTTTAGGCTGAGGTGCCTGCGAGGCTTACAACTGTTTATAAAAATCTTATACCTCTGCAAGAAACTCAGGCGGAGAGGTGACGCAGTTTACACCCGATGTAGTCAACTTCGTCCGCAGGTTCCTTCCCAATTTATGTACGAAGACCTGGTGCCTGAATGGTGCGTGTGTTGGAACTTGGAGGGCTCGTCTTACTGACTTGAATATTGTTTCTCGTTTTGTGTGTGTCTTCTCGCTAAATTAAGCGTCTTCTTCCCGCAAGATTTCCACCACTCTATTGAGATCCTGGTCTACGTCAACGACAATAGTGGTCCATTTAGTACCAAAAATAAATAAAAATTATTTGCAGCTACAATGTTCTCATTTCCGTTTCAGTAATTATTTAAACTTTTCTCATTTCCATATCCATGTATTTTTTAAATCTCAATAATTTTAAAACCATTATTACGGGACTAAAACCAAATAAATTATTATATTCGTACATTTAATGTCTTTCATATTTTAATGTATTTGAGTCAATCCAATTAAAAATCAAAAAAGGCACTGGAATTAGGCAAAGAATGCTTAATTGGAGAATGGCCGATTTATAGTTATCGTACGGCCAATTGCGCGCATCTTATACAAGCTATAAAACGCAATAGTTCCAAGGAAGTGAGATGTAGCCGAACGCTGGTATGCCAGTAATTGCTGCACTGCAATAATATTGCATAACCAATCCTTCTAGATCGAGATGAGCTATTTGATCCAGTTTAAAATGATACATTAACTCGGAGTGGATTATTCAATAGTCCATAATTAGTAGAAGTGTTTTGTGGTCGATTTTGCAATTTAAAAATGGCTTCATTGCGGAGTTAACGTAATCAGAACATCGCCGGTTCTAAGACGAGAATGCTGCGAGTCTGAAATGTTTTGCTATCTGCTAAGTAAGATTGTAGTTATTACAAATCAGTCATTATTAATATTTTAATTGAGGTATCTAGCTAGTTATGGGATTGTGAGGGGTCTAGATTTTTTAACTTACACAAAAGTAAAACAAAACAATGAATAATAAAAAACAAATTAATTTAATTAAAATATTTAACGTATTGGATTTAGTCTGCAAGTTTATTATATAAATAAATAAATTGAATTGAAAAGAAGGATTATCATGATATAATGTTTTTTGAATGTTCACCAATTTTATTTCAAAAACGTCTTAACCGATTTTAATTATTTTGTATTAATATAATAAAAATAATTAAAAGAATATCGAGATCAGTCGTTTTATGATATAAATTATAATCTGCGCTTGCTTTCGCTTTTTCAAAGCGCACTTTGGCTTAATGTACATTATGAATTTACTTGTTGAGATGAATAAACAGAGATCTGTCTATCGACATGAGTTAATTTTATCGAAAAAGAAAGTTCATTTTACAACAAAGTTTTACATGAATATTTAAGCAAATTTGCATTTAAATCTATAATTACAGCCTAGAAATTTCTCACGTCTGATAGATATAGTTATTAGTTATCCTATAAATTAACATTATCGGAAGCGTGCTCGTTTTAAATTCCTACTTTTATAAGCAATTTGTTCTAGTTCCATATTTGGGCGTGCATGTTCACATTCCGAAGTTAAATAAAAGCACTCGTCTTATCTGATTGCGGTATTGTAAGTAAAGTACAGAATTAAAGAGGTTTTGCTTACTTTGTGTTTTAATGCGTTTTGTAGGCGTTACGACATTATTCTTTTGGACCGTGTTTTTGTTGACCTCTAGATGTGTTATAAAGACCATAAATTCCAATAACCAAGGTAAGCAGTCACTTAGTTCGAAAGTGGTCTTTTTACCACATCATTTTTAAGTTTTTGAAGCGGCATCTTTCTTATATTTAGTTGCCGTTGACATCTCGCTCTACCAAATTTTGACAGTAGGACAAGAAAGTAAATAGAACAAGGTATGTACAGTAATAAAGAGCTTTTATTGTACATAATATATCACATTATCTTTTGGTAAGTTAGATAGATAGATCATTATAGATAACACTTTATTGAAACACAAAAAATGTACAAAAAAGGAACTTAAGCAATATAAAGAACTAAGTGTTATTGTGTGTTAAGTTAAGGATAAATGTATTATCTTTACTCCCACGTAAGATCTAATTTAAGTATTAGTTAGTGCAAAAATAGCACATAAGTATTAGTAAGTGCAAAAGTTTACTCTGAAATTTACAATCAATGGTTTTGTTAACCTCTACTTTTACTTTTTACAAAAAACACCGCACCCAAGGGTTGGAGGTCATTATCTATTGAATAAACATAATATTGTTTTGACATTAAAAAGTTACAATATTTGCATTCAAATGGCTACTTTTTATTTTTCATCAGCTGTTATCCTTGGCAAGCCGCCAGTGGAGAGGACTTCACGGTCACGAGACCTGATAATATCTGACATGTGTCGCTTAAATACGAATTATTATGTGCATGTTCTTACCGCAGTGTTATCGGTGCTATCAAGGAAATTAAGCTCCGATTCGTGTACTTACAACGTTCCTACATGTACGCGCGCAGTGTCAAAAGTATTTTTTAATCTAATATATTTTGAAGCCAACGAATAAGTTGTAGAACTAGCTTAATTCTAGGTAAATAAATAGTTTTAGCTCTTAATTCAAAAGAATATTAAGTTTAACAAAACTATTGCATGTAGCCATACGACTAGACGAATAACGAATACCGAATAGAAGAAGAATATCAAATAAAATAAGATATAATAAGTCCATAATTAAATATTATTTAAATAATACATAAAAAATTAGATATTCCTACTCATTCTTAGGTTTGTGTAAAAAATAAAAAATAGATCAGATATAACGCTCAATAAGTTTTTGAGTAGAGACGCTCTACGTCACTATTTAGTACAAAATGCACCAAAGTTCGGCCAGTGCCGTCACGACCAAGCAACTTTAGTGCGTTGTATCATGTATCTTGGTTCTGTAGTCTATGATTGTATCTCACACTTTTTTAATCAAATTAAAGATAATAAGTTAAAAGGTGCGTCTCGGCTATTTAAAGCGAGCTTGAAATCGGTATAATATATATTTTTTTAATTTCATTTGTCAGTTCAGTTATATAACATAGTGCTAATAGTTGTTGGTTTGAACAGTACCTATACACACATACCTAGTTAGTATAAGTATGTTGTAATCATTAGCACATCACACACGCGCATGGTGCTGATAAAATCGAGTGTTTACTTCCACATAGAGAGAAATGGAATATTTACATAAAAAATGTGAATACCAAGTCGAGTCATATTACCCATTCAAGTAAAAATCTAGTAGATAGGTACCTACTTATTATAAATTGATACTAGTTAAAACTAGTTTTACGAACTATTTGCAATATTTATTTTTAAATCGACCTACCTATTCTATTTTATCAAAATATTTTTTTACAGTTTATGGAAAATTAAAAACATTTAGGTTGTAGTTTTTTTCCTGACTGGATCCAACAAAAAAAATGCTAAAGCTCTTTCACGTCGAAACGTATGGGCAGATTAAGTTAAAATGGTGGTATATTATGTAGCTTAGACCTTCGATTAATTATAATATAGGCGCGTAGGCGCACACACTTTTGCTATTCGATATAAAAATAAAATAGCAAAAGTGTAGCTTATTTCAATAAACGCACTCATTTTAAGTATAATGTAAGTATTTCTTAGAGATAAACCTGTAATTTAGAGGTATAATAGCAATTTCACACCATGTTTCTCGCCTCTCACACATAATATTATGAAAATATAAATTTTTGTCGAGTTTTAAATTATAAACATTATTACGCCTCTCATAAATATTCAGCTTTTTGTACATTTTATGTAGCCTCCAAGAGTACCGTTGAAAACGTTGTTTTTGTGTTCTTATAGGTTTTTTATTTATTGCATCGGAGAGTCAACGCTTCGAGTCGTCAGGCTTCAATGGAAACTAATTTTGATAAGTGTTACAGTAATTCTAGACGTTTAGTTATGCTCTATATTATTATTAAAACGGTTTTAGTGGGCGCTTCTTTTTCTTTTATAATATTGACATTGCCTACTACTGCTTCACTACAAAATGTAAAACAAAGTCGCTTCCCGTATCTGTCTGATCCTATTATGTATGCTTTGATCTTTAAAACTACCCAACGGATTTCGATTACTTTTTTTTAAATAGAGTGATTCAAGAGGTAGGTTTTTATATGTATAATACTTGCATATTATTGCAAAGAAACACTGATATATAATTTTCTGATAGACACTACGAAGAAGAAGTGCGTGCGGGTCCAATAGTTTGAAAAAAAATATACCTGGTCTATACAATCAGTGATAATGCAGCATTAAATAATTACATAAGCAAACAATATGTTTCTCCAATATTTATAAGTAGTTAAATTTAGTTTTGAGTTTCAAAAACGTATTGTTCCTATAGAGAAGAGTGCTATTGTATTGTATGTATGTATGTACATAGGTGTCGATAGATCGATGGAGACGCAACAATGCGCAATAGTCGAAATGATGGACGATGTTCAGCGCTCATTGTGTTCCAACAATCGAGTATAAATTGCGGCCCACTATAGGAGACGTGACGACTTGCCACACACGGCGGAACCGCAAACATTGGCTTCTACTCTTTGATGGAATAGTTGATAATAATTGAGATTTAACAATACGGAGTTTCCTAATAATATTATAATTGATTGATTTAAAAAATAATCACTAGCTGACTCGCGTAACGCTATTGCTTTTGTTAATTTTTTTTTAAAGACCTAGTCATAAATCTATCTAAAAAAATTACCTACATATATACATAGGTACAAAGAATCAACCTGACCAGGAGGCCTAGACAAGCGCCGATCGTTTGTCGCTATCGCTAAAAAAATGTAATGAGATGACATTCGTATTCGAAAAACAAACGACAACGACTGTCATCTCAGTACATTTTTTAGCGATAGCGACAAACGATCGGCGCTTGTCTAGGCCCCCTGGTTCCCGATGGGGTAGGCAGAGACTATTTTCCTCCATTTAGTACGATCCTGACACACCTCTTTCGCTTCCTCAACTTTCATCACATTCTCCATGCACGCTCGCAGGTTCTTGGTTCTCTTGAATTTTCATTATAATATATTGGTCAAGATGTTTGGGATATCAAACAACAGAGTTCTATTTCAAATTCTGTGTACGATTTTGCGTTGTAAAAAAAATGTTTCTCAACGGAGGTCTATATTATAAAAATCTATCTTTTGAAAATGTTAACTCAATCCGTAGAGCGTTTTGAGTTGTGCGTTGATGGATTATAATTAAGTCAATCAATCTTTCCTTATTTTTTAGCCCTTCGTGCTTCTTTGAGTTTGCTATGATTTACATATTATTTCAGTATGTCAAACTGGAACCAAGTTAATTTCATATGACTGGGTAGAATGGCATTATATAATATGTCTGTGGTCTACACTCGAGGACTTTTCGACCCCATCGGACATCCGCAAAACGAATACTATTATGAACGAAAAGTTTGGTACTTTTATAAATGTATTCTTTCAAATAAAAAAACACATTACTTTATTTTATTTAAATGTAACAACACATATTATAAATATTTACGTGTTTAAAGTGTTTCCGCTTCACTGAACTATTTATTCTACTCGTATAACTGCCATAGCTGCATTGAAATGGTCTAATTAAAATTATAAATAGGCATGAACAAGAAATAAATATTATAAGGACTGAATATCCAAACATGACAGAAAAGACAAATGAAAATGAAATGAAAATTGAATTTTTTTTTATTTAGCTAAAGAACATGCAACACAGAAACATTAGCACTATGTAGGTATTATATTTCTAGAGTTATATTATGTGTAAGAATCTGTGACTCCCTCACTAGGCTGGGCCTGTGCCGAGGGAGCCCACAATTTAACAGTAGGATTTACATAACAGTAATATGTTCAACGAGTTTACCTATTGATAGATAGAGTATACATATTATAGTAGTATTATCTGTACCAGGTCTATTCGCTATTTGACTAAAATACAAGTGAAAAACTATATTCTTAAAGAAATAACAACAAAATTGTTTGTTTACATATATAACTAATTTTACATTTATGTTGTTCAGATTAAGTTGTCGTTTATTATAATATTCCAAATTAAAATAAGTCTTAAAAGTTCTTTAACAAAAAAGGCAATAAAAATGAATATAATAAGTGAATTGGACAATTGTGTGCTGTTTAATACATTATTTTTAAGAGATCCTCAGTTTCATTATAAATACTTATAATATATACATAAGTTTGCGTTAATTACACATAATATAATTGGGGTTTGGATGAACTGTGTGAAAGAGGATATGCGTGCTAGGGGAGTGGATGCAGATATGACGGATGATAGAGTAGAATGGAGGAGAAAAACGTGTAGTGCCGACCCTACCTAGTGAGGGATAAGGGCAGGAAGAAGAAGAATATTACTGGGGTTTGTGTTTCAATAGAAAAGAGTGGGTACCAGACTTCCAGTCAGATTCAAATTATAAATATAATTTAGTCGTTTAGTTTAACCTTACAAATTTATAGTTAGAGTCAAATCTAAGTTTTATTCAAGTATGGTCAAACTATAATAATATGTTTATTTTTAGGTCGTAAATATTACTAAAAGGCCTACAAAATTTTCATTTATTGCCACACATTAATTTAATAATCGAAGCGTCATCTTAATTTTATTCGATTTAAATTGTTAATTTTGTGTAAACTAATCGCCTACCTATCGGTAGTTAAAACTAGTATTATAATGAATTCTCTACCAATTTAGATAAAAAAAATAATAGGCTTAACTTTAGAATGGATAAACAGGTAGCAAATTACAATCAACGAAATGAAATTGCGTACGCGCGCATTGAATACCCGCGAATTAACAATAGCTCTTAATTTAATAATAATCTGAGTATCATTGTGATGGCAGACACAGAGTCAGCGGCCGTTGCCAAACAAATCGTGAGAGGTGTGACGCCAATGACGACACATCTAATTATGGACGTCTGCAGAAAACTGTTACAAAACTTCATTCCCCAGACGCTGCTGACAATGTAATGAGACACTCACCTTTCAACCAGAGGCAGCACGTTGTCAAGAAACTCGTACCCAGCATGCGTCGTGTAAGTTATAGTTTCATGACACTCCACTCTCCCGTGCTCAGCTTGCACGAAATTCTTCAACACCCAAAACTCTCCGCGCTGATAAGTTTGCTGAAGAAAATCCCTATTCGTACAATCGAGCAGAGAACGCAAACGCGCGAGAGTCCCGTCCGATAACGTACTTTCATCCACTATATCAAGAGTTTCGTTCGTTAAGTCTATTTCTGATGGCACTGCACTTATTAACTTCTTCTCTAAATCGGCTAGCGATGCCGTGCTTGACACAGTCTTGTTCGTCGTCGACGTGGTTGACGGCACTGGAGTCTTTTGTGACGTGGACTCGAAATTTCTCATCAATATTTCTTTATTTATACTCGTATCGGGAGTCCTTGTCGACTCGTTGTGTCCTTCTGAATCGTTCCTGTTGTCCTCCCGAGCGAGATACCGCTCTGCGGTTCTCTCGGAGCCGTCGACTGTGACCGGGACCCATTCGATCCCAGGCGCATTGGTTCCGGACAAATGTAGCGCCGCGTACAGAATCACGGCGATGTTGATCACGATGCTTACTCTAAACCAGAGATTCCGTCGGTTACCCAACATGTTTGGAGCGGTTTATCACTTGCACTGGTGGAACCGGTTCGTGCTACAACGTCCTTCGGCGTCCTCTAGGACGCAGTTTCCTGTAGGGACCTATTCGAGCCAGCATCACAATTTATTGTGTCATCACCGGCTGCGTGGAGGTGGGCGCCACCGCGGCGCCGCGATCTGATGCTGTCTCTGAAACAAATAAATATCTACATTAAATATAAAGATAGCTATGATTATATAAATTTCTTTAAAATTACCATAATAATTAGTAATTTAATTTTAACGAGAGAGGTCTCATCGAACGGATGATCTTAATTAAATTTAATAAGAAAATAAATCTATCCAGTGCAGAGAGATGGACAATAAATAAAGTTTACGACCTAAGACTAACATAGGTTTACGAGTATTTCCTAAGTTGCTGACGGCCAGATTATAGGTAATACGTTATTTAATCTAGGTGCGCCTACATCATAATTTCCTTTAGTCTCTATAAAGTAAGATTGACTTTAACTTTGTAATTATAAAGTGTACTAAAACTTATGATCTATTCTGAAGCTGTAAGTTGCTGTAAGTTTCTTGTAAGTTTCTCCTAGTTCACTTTTCTATAATCACCTAAGATGTTAGGCTCTTCGTACACAAAGCAATGCAAATACCAACAACTACCGCAGTCAAAATTCATAGTTAGTCAGATTTTATATAGTAGGTAACACATTTTAGTGATAAGTACACATTTTAGAATTTATAAGGTGGGTACAAATTGTGGTTTTTCCTCAATTCGCTGATTTCATAGTAGGTACCTACTAAGCGGCTGTTATTTTCAGAGATAAGTGCTCTATGAATTAAGTATTAGCATTCCTGGGACCGCCAATTGTTACACATTTTATAACATAAATTGTATTTAGTAATAAGGTCCTGTCTTCTTGTCTCTTTTGTTGTGTTTCAATAAGAGTTATCTCTATAATTTAATTTATTTTGGAAACGCAATCTCAGGGCATCAGAAACTTGGCTAACCTTACAAGCGAAGTGCCTAAAGGATGCAATATTAGAGTAGTAATAATTATTTAAAGCAGTAAAATGCGGCGATAAACCTCAGGAAATTCATCTCGTTCAAATTACGTCGTCAAATTATAATTAAAGAACAGTTTATTGTTGATGGATTTGCATGGATACGGGTTTTTATGGCCATCGTTAAATGTTGAGAGATTAACACTTTCATAGAACGTGAAAATGCCATATACATACATAAATAGAATAGAAAAGAAATCACCACAAATATACAGAAAAGTTAAAAATAAAACACAATTATTAATGTAACTTTGTTTTTTTTCGATTGTTTACACATTCGAGGTGTTATAAAAAGATGCATCTTTTCTCTAATATACATTTAAACAAAGAGATTTATGTGACTAACCCTCGTAAAATTTTAGTCGTATCCTTGCCCTTCTACTCAACCTCCAATTTAAAAAAAATGGTATCATCTCAACATTTTTTTAAAATTTATTAAACCCTTTTCCACGAAAGAGTTTCGGTCGAAGGCGGAGACACGAATAAAAGGGGACTATATTTCTACTTAATTTGTCTTCTACACTTGTTTATTTTATAGTTCATATATTCGCCTAAAACTAAGTTTGATCTAAAATTAAATAGGACCTAAAAAACTGAATAACAAGGAAAAGCAAGTGGAAAGATAGAGCGGTAAAGCAAAATCTAAGTTATGCCGATTAGTTTGTATGCATATCTCCATGTTTCTCGTTAGGATCATATCTGTCTAGGATAGATTTATCTTATCTCAGCCAGCGGCGGCGTCTGCGTCTGCGCACGCAAGCTTCTTAGCATTCAACTGTGTTACCACGTCTAGCATTGGTTTTGTAGGTAGACATCGCACATAGAAAGCGAAAATTTTAGTAAGTTCAAATAATACTGTGTATAAAATCTATCTAAATTAACTTACCACCTGAGGGCCTATTGGCTAATTCTCACCCACTACGATTGATGACAACTTCGACGTACATTGCTGCGTTTGTTATTATACTCATATTATCGAGGAGGTTTAAGCAAGTAATGTACGCAAAATTGTCTATGGATTCAAATGTGTTACATGTCGTTTGGCGATAGCCAATAGGCCCTCTGAGTGACCTGCTAAAATCTGTCCAGATACCTAGGACAAAACGACATAACAAAATGTTTTAATATTTTTATAGCTTTTAACACGTTCACTACGTAAAGTAGCACCTTTCCTGTGTAAATTTTGACCCGAAAATTTTACAAGTCCATTAAAACAATAGCAGTATCAGCTAATGGTTGTTAATAAAATTATCACTTGCGTCCTAAATTTTCTCCCGTCAATGTTTAACTACACAGCGTCAGTTTTGTCTTTATAATTCGATATCTGCTTTCATTGTAATAGTATGCATGTCACCCATAGATCCTAGATACCGCTTATTAATCTAAGAATCGAGTTAGCTTTAATTCCCATCTCGGCGGCGCCTCCTGGACGCCTCCAGACCCACTTATTAATTCAGTATAAAAGACTACGGGGCGATTAAAAAAGAACTGTCGTCATCTCAGATAGAGAGGGACATATAAATCATCTTAGATACCGCGAGTGCGATAATTTTTTTTTTAAAACCATGGGTGAGTGAATATTAATGTGTCTGTTTTTTATTTTTTGTGTACTTGTTATGAAGTCAATAAAGTAGATCATGTTGTCCTTTTGTCAATTTGTAAAGGCAAAATTTATCAGTAATAGCGGTTTTGATGCTGAATGGCCTTTTATTTGTGTTATTCTAGGGTCTAAGCTTACATTCTACAAATCAAAGCTCTGCTTACACTCTGCCTCACTAACTTAAAACTAAATGCCAAACGCTTGGGTGGCATACTTAATAAAATTTGCTGGAATAACACTTATTGTACCTTGTGTAATAGAGTGACAGTTTGGTCAGCCGTTTAGTCATAAAGAAGTAACAAGCACATTTTTTTGCTAACTCTCGCTACTGTTTGTAATAAGTCAATACGAAGCCAATCAATATTGGATCACTGCATTGTTTCCTTCTGTAAAACATCACTGATATCGCGGCCACTTCAATGAATCATCGTTACGGCATCTATCTTGATGTATCATCTGCCTTCATCGATCAATTTAATATAATTGACAACCCGTGGAATGGACACCTTGTTTTAAGTTTACCACGGCATTTTAAGCAGGGGAATTTTAAATATTAATGTTCTTTTTTTCTACTTTCAAGGTCTCACCAGCCAGTCATTCGTGACTTGTGGTCAATCTTAAATAGTTCGTCTTCAAGGCCTACGAATGAACGCTAAGTATTTGATCGCGAGTTAGAAAATTGCTGTAATGGCCAGCTAGGTTGTTTTTTTCACCATAGATTAAATAAGAACTAGTAATGCCTATGATAAGCTTTCAAATAATGTAGTGTTAGATTTTCTAAAAGCTCAGACATAGCTATCTACGTCGTTTATTGTCGGTTTAGGCGAGTGATTCTCAGAGGTGCTTTACGAGCGAGTGGTTTACCACTTTATTTTAAGACTACTTATTATAAGACTTACTTAAAAAAGAAAAACAAAGACTAGCAAAAGTGCTCCATTGTAGCCTATTTAAATAAATGAATTTGAGTTGAGTTTGAGTTTAGGCACATCCAACGTTTGGCGACACCGACTTTCGACTTGGTGAGAAAAGTCGCCGGAAAGTCGTTAATACACTGTTGCGGCATACACAGAGACATCGCAACAGTGTTGCTGGTGACTGGTGAGTCGTGACGATGTCGTTGGGAGTCACTGTCGCCTATCGTTGAGGTGGCCTTAAATCGATGGTATCTATTAACCACATAGACGATGTGACGCTGATTTTGATTCAAATTTCCTTTTATAAAACCCTATGGTATTCTGGTAAGTAATCTGGGTTTTCACGGCCTCGCTTTATACAAGAAAAAGTTTTGTGCTAATGCGATTGACATAACAACTTCAGTGTATTTATGTGTAAAAAAAATACTTATTATGTAAATTTAATGCCGGGCTACGTAATTTTGTGCGGATATTGTATTGTTAATTAATTATATTAGTTAATGTAATCCGTTAATCCGACATTATATAAATGCATGTCGCAAAGTGACAAAATGTTACCGAATATTAAATTACATTTAATGACTTTTGTCAGCAGTTTAAGTTTTTTAATGAATTTTGTTGTTTTTTATGGGGCTATTCTCTATCTAAAACACCTTTTCAGACACGCAAAGTATATAACCTTACGATATATAAATATAAATATCTCAGGACAATTCACACAGCGCTACCTAACCCCAAGCTAAGCAACTTAATGCTTGTGTTATGGTTGTTAGGATAACGGATATAATACATATATACTTTTCTTTTGTAAATACATACTTATATTATATATTGTAAACCACCCAGACCAGAAACAAATACCTGTGGATCACACAAATATTTGCCTCATGCGGGAATCGAACCCGCAACCTTCTGCGTTGCAGGCGGGTATTAGTCCACCGCGCCACAGAGGTCGTCTACGTTTATATATAATCTTTGTATAACTGTTTACGTGGAGTCCTAAGTCCCAGCATATAGGGCAAGTGACAGTAACTGACCATCCAGGCTGACTTGGCCGAGCTTTTTACTATGTTCTACAGTTAGATCGACTCGGCGATAGGCTTAATTTATGTCATGGAATAGGCTTCCCGTAGAAGACTACAAATTGATGGTCTTCAAAGATACGCATATTAAAATAACTCGATATGTCCAGCGGCTTCTTTTCTTGCACAAGCTATGTGTCAGGCATTACGACTTGGCTAGTATTATGTTACTTTTATAGGTACCTAATTTCCGTAAAATAGGTGCTGTCGTTAAGACGTGAAGATCACAAATTCTCATCAATTCTTTCGTTTTGATAATATTATTATTAGTAAGGTTATTCCATATCCGTGACTTAACTGTGACGGCTTAGATAACAAAGGTAATCTACTAGTTTATACCCAAGTTAATGAGATTAAGAATAACGTACTAAAGTCTAACAAAATGTTGAACAAAGTGACGACAGGAGTCAGTGACTAATACGTGGTCGTGGCTACGAATGAACAGTAAAGGTCCTCATCACAGCATCATTTTTTTTAATAAAAAAGAATTATTCAAATCTGTGCAGATGTCTTCGATCGACAAATATCCATTAAAAATATTATATCAATCAAAGAATTGTACTCGTAAACCGTTCCTCCTGTGTACAAAACCGTAAAAACTAAGTTCTTAAAGAAGAACGTTTAATACAATAAAAAGCTCAAACATGGACGCACAACTACGATTAAACAAAAAATCTCACTGTAAACCAGTCGACACCGAGCCTCGAGCGCATTCTTCACAGATTAATTCTCTATTGAATTTCCTATAGAATAAGTAAATAAAATTTTATTTCCTTCGTGAATAATTTCAATTTCATACACACAATTACTACATTTATTGTGATTTACTTTGTATTGCGGTTGCATGTTTATTACGCGTGGGAGATACACGAGTTTACGAGCCTCGTTTGAAGTGTAAGGTTAAAGGTTTTTTTATTAATAAAGAAGCAATAAGACGGTCAAATCAGACCCACGCCACGAGGTGGCGCGCGCGGTGTTTCCGCGCTTCCCTTGAGAGGGTGGGGTAAAAACTTATCTTCATCCCACCGCGGAGGGGTCCTCCTCACATGTCAGTGAGTACTAGAGTACCAAACGCCGTCGGGGCCGCGAACGAGTGCTTCGGCGTACCCGCAGCCCCGGCATTATGGCGTCCCGCAGGAACACCCCCAGGTTTTTAGTGGGTATCCCCACCGCGCCCATCTTCGGTGGGGGAGTCCTAAATACCGCCGGGGGGGACTTTGCGTACCTAATGCATTTTTCCTGGAATAATAAATAAAGGTGCCCGATGGTAAGCATGATTGCTCATAAGGACACAGTGCCCACCCAGTGTTTTTGATGTTAGAGACAGACAAAAAGCAAAGCGCCCGCCTGATGGTGAGCGGCTTTAGACATTTAGACATCGACCTGAGCAGAACGATCGAGAATACTGGCGGTCTTGTCACTAATAGCAACATCTTCCAGACAACCGCTCTGAAGAAGAGACTTTTACACATATCTATACATTACACATACATATTTCACATATTTATTTGGTACATATTTGTCTGAAAAATCCTCTAAGACAAGTCTTCTTTATCTTACTATTTTAACGTAAGCAACGAAGGAAAATGGTTACGGTCGAAGACACATTAGGCCTGACAAAGACCTTCATACCCTATTAGACACGGTCGACCAGCAATATGAAAGATGTTAATAAAGACAATAGACGATAAAATAAACAGAAGACCTTCGTCGAACGAGGCTACTTAAACTAATAAACGCCTCTAAAGTGATCTGTGATTGCAGTGTTGAACTGTTACTATTCAATTCTCTCTTCACTCGTTCCCTCAATGTTGAGGATCGTGACTCCTTCCTTGCTGCTTGTCCGAGACTGTCTTCTTCCACTGGCTCCTATCTTCAGCTTTGTGGAGTGCCTCGCTGACCGATATCTCTAATTGCTGTGCAACCTGGTCAGACCATCGCTTGGGGCTACGCCCTCTAGGCCGCTTCCCCTCTACTTTGCCAGTCACGATCAGTCTTTCCAGGTTATCGTCGTTTCTGCGAGCAATATGTCCAAAATATTGTAGCACTCTCTGTAGGCACACGGATGATAGTCTCATTTCGTCTTCGATCTTTAGCTCCTTGAGAATAGACACATTAGTTCGGAATGCCGTCCATGGAATCCTAAGCATTCGCCGCCAGCACCACATTTCGAATGCATCTATTCTGTGTCTGTCTGCGGCCTTTAAGGTCCAAGCTTCTGAGCCATAAAAGAAAATGGAGAAGACCAACGTACGAACTATGCGGATTTTTGTTCGCCTCTTGATGTTACTGTCTTTCCAAATTCTACTTAGTTGAGTCATGGCTGTTTTGGCCATTCCAATGCGCCGGCGGATTTCAGGTTCACAGCTGCCCTTATTATTAATAAGTGATCCGAGATACACAAACTCTTCCACCACTTCATAGTTCCTTAAAATGCCAGATCGCTGAATTAATGAGAACCTGTCTATGTACATTAATTTGGTTTTGTTTGTGTTAATTGCCAGACTCATCTCGGTACTAATCGTCTCTAGCCGGCTCAAAAGCGTAGCCATTTCTTCTTCTGATGAAGCAAATAAGGTTGTATCATCTGCATAGCGTAAATTGGATATCTTCACACCACCGACCTTGATACCTCCATCCCAACCGTCCAAGGCTTTCCGCATAATATGCTCGCCATAAATGTTGAACAAGATTGGAGAAATGACGCATCCCTGTCGCACTCCCTTATTAAACTTGAATAAGCTAGATGTAGTGTTCCCCAATGTGATCGTTCCAAAACCGGTTTCATAAAGGTTTCTGATGAGCAACACTATATGTTCTGGTACACCCGCCTCATCCAGGACACACCACAACTTTTTCCATCGCACACAGTCAAAGGCTTTCTGGTAGTTAGTGGTACTATTCAATTAGGTGCTACTATTTATTGTCTGCGGCTTCATTTACGTATTAATATTTTTTTTCTAATGTTTTTGCATAAAATGTGTAACTATGTTGCATTAGATCTTACTCCTTACTAACATTTTTAAACCTTTTTTACAAAAAATATCCGTTAAACTTTAGAAAGAACTTTCCAATTGCCTATTTCTTGGATTCTCAGTAAAATTGCTTGGCCCCAGAAATTTTTTATAGAATAAATAGCTTTTAAGATAAAAGATAAAAAAGTATTTAATATCAGTAAAAAGATACATATTTTACTGACATGTTAGAACAAATTGCATTTTTATCTTGTCTAGTCGTAAGCAAAACAATTGTTAAATTTTAACCACGATCTTAAACACTTTTATATAGGTATACCTCTAAATAAGTAGCATTCCGTTGTTGTTTGTCGGATACTACATCACAAAATGTAAAGAACTTTAATAACTTCCAACATCAAGATCTTTGAAGTAAATTATCAATCTACAAATCGTCACACAAACTTTCACAAACAAGTGGGAAGGAACGATTAGGTGTTTGTATTGGACTCGATAGCCATTCTACACAACATTGGTCGTTAATAACGCGGCCTTGACTCGGTAACAGTCAAGTCGTCGGCCGTGGACGGTGGTTACCGTTCATAGACCGGCTGGAACTATATCTAATGCTAAACTAAATCTGTTGCATTTCCTTATTTATTGAACTTGTTCGAATTTAATGTAGTGATTGACAATACAATACACTCTCTCTTGGGCCACAGCTCACGCTACTCCAGGAGTCAGAACACGAATGGTGGAAATAAATGAGAACAGAAAATATTTAAGAATATTTATTAACTAACCAAAAAAATTGTTTTAGTAAGCATTTGCAGCATTTTAAAGAAACATATTGGTATTATCTTTACATCTCAGACAATATATCACGAAGTTTTATCATCATAAATCTGAAGTCTACCACAGGGCGACATTCACGCTCGTCCGGCTTTACTTTGTCATAATCGCACAATGCGTCGTAAGTCGTAAGTCTTGCCACCGGGAATTCTGCTTATGAATTTAACTATTCCGTTTCCAGGATATCCACTTATCTTAACATACCTAGTTGTGTCCGACGGTTTTACGCTAAAGGTGATGCCACACAGCTGTAGAATTGCGTGGAGAAGCTGGACAGATTTTTACAAGCTAATAATAATAAAAGTAAGTTTAAGTTTATATGTTTGTATAGGTATATTATTTTTTAGAATTTTTGTAAAAAAAATAATTTAAGATTGTAAATAAATATAGAGATAAAAATAAATCTAGATTGCAACCGCTTTTCCGCGCGATCCCGTGTCTTTGTGGAATCATTCACCTTTAGGGTGTTGGGGACAACTAGGCCAGCTTCAGGCGCTTTGGAGACAGGGCCACCACTGCTACAACGAACACTGGCAACTTTCTGGCAACTAGTTCATAATCTTAATGATGCACTAATCAAAGTTAGACAGCAGTCATGAATCTTACTTCTTACTAGTCTTACTAATATTATAAAAGTGAAAGTTTGTTAGAATGTATGGATGTTTGGTACTCTTTCACACCTTAACGGGTGGACCGATTGAGCTGAAATTTGGTATAGAGATAGCTTAGACCCTGGAATAACACATAGGCTACTACATAAGTACTGCGGTTAAAACCGCTGGGCGTAGCTAGTATTATAATATGAAACAGGTAGATACTAGAAAGTTCTGACAAGTTGTCTGTCCCAGTTACTTCTATATTTGTGCCGAGTTGAGAAGTAACAAACACATAATCTTTTGCTATTGTTGTGATAAAACAATTTATCTTCCAGCCGTTTTAATGCGATGTACATCAATAGATTGAACAGAAATAGGTTTATAAGTATGATTTATTGCTGCTTAGAGTAAAGCAAAGACTCGCTAGTTCGAGGATATATAAGAATGTGAACGAACTCAAGCTATTCTCAGCGCTAAATGGACCCGTTCTTAGAGATGCAATAAGTAGCGTTTTGCACGTCAAAGTATTTTTAAACTGGACTTTACAAATACGTAATTACGTAATTCCGTTCAGTTTAAAAACACATTTCTCTACTGTATGAAATGTTCCTAACGTTACGCAAATTGTGTATTTAAAGGTTGTAGCTCATTTATACAACACCGCTTCTGCGGCAAATGGGGCCGGAACTATTAAGTACAATCGCTTACAACCAGCTTTATGTTATGTCTGATAGACAGGGTCCTTTTATTATACAATCTGAGTCGCAGTATCAAAATTCTCAAACAAATTAAAATGTCTAAAGCAATAAAAAAAGTTTTTTTTAAACAAATTTTAATGCTATATGTCCCACACGACCTTTACACGATATTGAGCGCAGAACGCAGTCAACTTCTGTGAACATTTTCCGGGTGAGAGCCGAGCGGTGCTGCATTAATGAGCGACAACCTTTAGACTGTACGATCTCTACTACATTTTCCATATAAATTGCGAAAGACATGTATTTATAATTCTGATATTGCGTTATCTTTAAATCGTCATTGTAATTGTATTATTAAGTAAATCAGAAATGATAAGGTTAGACCGGTTTAGTTGGCGTTTCCGCTGATCATAATAATATTAATTATTCATTTTTTATATGAATATGTAAGCATTTTAGGTTCACGTGATTTTTGTGCGAATAGCGGGTTCCTATTTGCTGGTAGGTTTGTGTACATATCCGACATCCACTAAGCAAATATTGACTGACGCGCAAAATGTATTCTTTTGCATTTTTTTTTTGTATGCATACGCCTTTGTTTTTTTGTTAAACATTGATTTAATATTTTTGTTAAACAAATAAAAATGAAGAATTCTTATTTAGCAAAAAATAATTTTCAAACCGATAGCAGAAAAAGATGAATATAAAAAATCACAATCCATAGATTTTTTGGAACGAAGTTCCTTATCGCGCGTTGTGAAAGGGGGCTAGACGGAAAAAATCTTACGAAAAGTTGTCACGACACTTTTTGCTATAGTAAGCTATTGTAAGCTGTGTTTCTCTGTCTGTCTGTCTCTCTCTCTCTCTCTCTCTCTCTCTCTTATAGAAAGCAAGCCAGATATTTTCATTAATCGAACTCCGTTCCATCCGGGTGTCCCTTGACACCTCTCAAGTTTTTTTTTTACATAATAACAATATTATGTTACCCGTTTATTTCATTTATAATTGTTATTTGCTCTAAAGTACTTTTATGACCCCATTTGAACTTGTATCGAAATCATTTGAGCGGTTATGGATTAAAACGTGCGCCTCTTAGCTTTAACTAGCTTTTGAAGATGCCACAACATATTCGGTCAAGTGTGCCTCAAGCCTAAAGCAAATATGTGCGTAAACTATTGGTCAGTGCCCATCCCGAGTGCGGTCGAAGCAATTTGTATGGTAAACCGATAAACCGAAGGCAATAGTGTGGGAACCCGTGAAGTCACTTCAAGGAAGCCCGCGGTTGACCTGCTTATAACTTTGTAAGGACTACAGTTACTAGGCGAAGTTACTGGCCACTGGCCAGTAAAAATGATAAAACGATATTTGAAAATTTGTTATATTAGATATGTACAGTAAAAAATAATATACCATCTTATTAAAGAGCTTCTCTACCCTCTTCTTTTTCTTCTTTACCTATATTGAACTTTTTTTAAGCTCGCATTTATAGAACCGAAGGACTCTCGTTCAAGAGTCAAAAAATTGCTCAATAGATTCCTATATAATTTAAATGGGGCCACCTCTGAGGGAAACTCAAGTGCTCATTAAAACGAAATTAATGAATAAAAGTATATTCCTAATCGTTTTAGGCGTCTTCGAGTAATCTGTAAACTTCGGTAAGAAAAATCAAACAATAATAATTTTTCCTACCTAACCTACCTTCCCCTTTTTAAAGCTTTTATTTAGAAACAGCACTTAATGTGCCAATATCTATTTGCAATAAATAGAATGTAGCAAAGCAATCGTAAATGCCACTGATTATCGTCGAATAGGCACTCACCGCACGTAATCCTTTGTGATCTTAATAACACCAGTTAAATGCGTATTCATGGACGGTAGCCGAACGGTCGCACGCGCCGCGGCGTCGCATTCAAAGCACAGCTCACAGCTCCGACCTTCAGCGGGGAAAGTGTATCACTTGAGCAACTCATAATGCCTTAACCTAGTGCAGTGGATGACACACTGACAGCGATTAGAACATTAATGCGGCAGAAGATTAGAGACACGGTAAAAAGAGGTATCTTTTTAACGTGTTAGAGCGGTGGTGGCCAAGTAGTTACTCGTAAATGGTGCAAAGTGATTTTGGATCACCGAGCTCAATTATCGGCGCCGCATCAAAGAGTAATTTATATAATTGATAGTTTTGTAAATGTTAGTCGACTAAAGACTAAATAATTCTGTTCTATAAGCCGACAAAAAATGCACGTTTCTTTGCAACATTAAAAGCTACTACTAAGAGATACCTTTTAACTTTACCGTAGGTACAATATACAGGACATCCTGCTCCCTACAGGAGCCATCCTGCAAGCCTCCATAGAGACGGCGCAAGACAAGCATCTGGAGAGTACTGGTGGCGAAGACTACGCATCACAGTCACCTCGATCAGTCATAAGGATACGACAAAGAAGAAGAAGAAGAGGTACTATATCTTTAAGAATAATAAAAATTAGCTGTAATATTTACCTACCCATATATATAACGGATAAGAGAAAGAATGGAATGAAAGTACGAGAGGCACAGGTCTCTGCTTAAAATAACGGAGGTAGGACGATAAAAAAAAATTACCTACCCATAAGTGCTCTTCACGTTCAAATTGGCCAATAACTCATCTGGTTACTATCACTAATAAAGGTCCTTCTAAGAAAAGTTCAAAAGACCACACGGAAGAGAATCCGGTTTGATTACGAGGCATTTGAAGCCATCTATTGATATTCCTCGCAGCGTAACGGTAACGCGCCTAGATACTGTGGTCATTAATTATAATTTTTTTTTATTTGCTTTAGTTTTGCTAAATGAATAATCTTCTAGTATAGATGTGAATAAATAAATAAAGTAAATTTATTAATTTTCTGAAAATCATACAACTTGATCTTTGTGCAAGCGAAGAAAAACAAAATATTATGTTTAAAATGGCAAACGTTATTAACACTTCATGTGATTTTTTTCGTTTAACGTCTAAATGTTCCATATGAGTTCTTATGAGTAAATTAAAGAGTATGTATTAGTTATTGCACATGATATGCTAATGATGACAGTTAGAATTTAGAAATCAGATAAGACATCTCAAAGTATAATTAAAGTTAATGATGCAATCATTGCGATTCAAGACGCGGTCGATTCAGAGATGTCGAAGGAAGCGGCAATGAGTGACACCTATTAGAACTCATTTAAACATTCGTGCTTCGTTTGAATGTTAAATTACGATTTTCAAGAACCATTGAATACCTACTTGGCAGAGGAAGTTGTAACTGTTTAGATAGGTATCGGCAACTTTTTAAATGGAAAGATGCATGGCGCTCTCCTGATGGTAAGAGATAATGCTGCCCATAATCAGTACAGTGATATCCAGGATTTCAGAGTTAAAATTTATAGGTGCACTGCACCAACACTTCTGCCGAAGCCATAAGATGTTATGACTAGCCCAGTAATTTCACTAGCTATAGTGCCCTCCTACCGAAGCACAGTAATGTTTGCATATCTCTGCTCAGGCGGTAGAATAACTGGCACTGTTCGGGCGCCCTCCTGCTAAGGAAGTCTACCCACGCCGCGGTTTTACGCCGGCATATTGATCGAAATATTGCTATCGACCTGCTCCTGCTACATACGAATAATAGTTCCCCTTTCTTTTTATCCATTTTACAAGTTTAAATGAAAGAAAAATAGGAAACTAGACATTACAAACTCCATATTAAAATGAACATAATATAATATGTAATACTAGCTGCGTCCGCGGTTTTACCCGCTTTTCTGTAGCCTATGTGTTATTCCAGGTCCAGCTCTATACTCTACCTATATACCAAAATTCAGCTCAATCGGTCCACCCGTTTAGGCGTAAAGAAGTAACAAAGATAACAGAGGTACTCACAAACTATCTTGTAATATTAATGTGATATTTTAAACTACACATCAGTTAAATTTATAGAGAAATAAGTAAGACAAAAACTAAAATGTCTAAGAACTATCTAGCAAGGATCGCGAGTTGCAAATGAATACGTAATGTGGGTAAACGACACGCAATAACGGTAGTAATTTAGCTACATCTTGCAGACGGCTGTTTGCGCAGATTCTTCAATTAAATACGAGTACAGATGGTAATAAAACAATTTAATTTGCTCGTTGGTTTATACTGAATTTACCTTTGAAACTTGATTGAATAAATTTTGTTTAAGAAAAATTTGTAAACTTGAACGATTTGTTGGTTAAAAATTGTATTTTTTTATGTTAAGAAGTAAGACGACGATCAAGACGCTCTGTTGAAGTTTAGAGATAACGCTGCCCATAGTCAGTACAATGCCACCTAGGATTTCACAATGATGTACAATTCTAGGAGCACTGCACCAACGCTTCTTACTCAAGAGTCATCATATTATGTTAAGACTCTTTAGTCCAGTAATTTCACTAGCTACAGTGCCCTCCTACCGAAGCACAGTAATGTTTGCACATCACTGCTCAGGCGGTAGAATAGTTGGGTTGGCACTTGGAACCGTTGGGGTACCCCACCAAGACGACCTCCTGCAAAGGAAGTCTAGCCCTGATAACTTTATAATAGTTTGGATATAACGTACCTACCTATGTTAATGGGTAAATCCTGAGATCGGGCGTATTTAAGTGATTTCCGTGGCAGATTTTAAATCAAAGTATTATTGCATTTTACATGTAAAACATCAAATTTCCCATAATTATAATTACATCAATCAAATAGGCATCATTATAACTTGTTTTTTTCAGAAGATATTTAAATTTAAATTTTTGGTGCCACGGGAATCAATAAAGTGTGGCATGGGAATCAAAATTAAAACTATTTTGTTTGAATTCTATGTTATTATTTAAATATTGACCTCTACATACTAATTATATAAAATAGAAATGATTAAAAACGGTGATCCAAACAGATATACACCAAACATAAAGTATTAAAAAGGTCTATATTGGCTCTCTTTATAATAATCATGTAAACTAAATAAAATCAACGTATTGCAGTCTTAAACAATGTAAAAATATTACAGTAACAGTCACTGACAGGATTCACTCTAGAAGCTGTCATCAGATTGTACATTTGTCATTAGTTAGGTTAATCTGGACTGAAAGTTGCAGTCAGCCCATAGTTTCGTTTTATTTTTTCATCATACATCATCTCAGCCATAAGACGTCTACTGCTGAACATAAACCTCCCCTTTAGACCTCCATATATAACACTGGTGTTGAAAGCGACCTGCTTCAAGCGTCTTTCAGCGACCTAAATAAGGTCGTCTGCCACACTTGTGGGTAGACGTTCTACGCTGCGTTTGCTTGCCTGTAGTAGCCACTTGAACACTTTTCGATTACCACTTCAGCTTCCTGATCCGCGGAGATATGTCAGTGACTTTGGTTCATCTCCTCATTCCTGATTCGATCACGTAGAGAAACCCCGAGTATAGCCTTCTCCATAGCTCGCTGAGCGACTTTTTAATGTGGTCTGTCTACTATAGTACAATATAAAAAAATCTGATGTATACAATATAAAAAAAATATCTGAAATAATGAAATATACAAATATAAACTGTCAAAATCACTTCCATACCTGCGGCTTCGCTGTAGTTGGGTAAAAAGTGAAAGAATGCGCAAGAAAACTCAGGGGAAAATTGATCACCGTGGTAAAATACCATGAGAATCAATACCATGTAAATCAAAATTGTATAGTTTTTTGTCAATATTTTTAAATACCATAATTATAGACCAAAATTAATAAAATATATGATAAACAATACCCTTTTACTAACTGCACACCCTAGTCAAAAAACCGTAATGGATAAAAAAATATTTTTAAACATGGAAAAGGTAATCAATGATCTAGTGAACCAAAACCACGGTAATCAATTTCTCACCTTCGTAAATCCAGTTTATAACAACGAGAGGAGGAGCCTCTCTTCACTATGTTTAGAGCGCAATCGAAGTTAGCCAATAGCGTGCGTACAAGCTTCTAAGTATTGTGGTTTGTGAAATGTGGGTAGTTATGTCGCGCGCCATGGGAATCACTTTTTGTCCGGGGACAAACCTAAATTTGTTATTTTTTCTAAAACTACGCTGAGTACAGCCTTCGCGTATTTTTTTGATCATATAACAGTTCACCCTTTACAGCTTAGATCACAGGAATTAATTAAATTCCTTTTATAAATTAGTGTAAAAAATATATTTTGTTCCGAAAACGTGTAAGGGACAGCCCACGGTAATCAAATTTCAGGGCTTTTACATTTTTTTTTAGATACTTGCAGCTAAATATAACCTAATGTATATCATGCATTAGGTAGATTGAACCTTAGACTAACAGGAAAAAAATACATTTGGGTAGAATTTTTATGTTACGGGTAGTTTATTCCCCCAGACACGTAAAATTTTGTCTCTCAGGAATCACCCTAATACGATTTCGAATAACATTTTACTTTTTAAAAATCGATTAATGAATGAAGATTAAACGAACTTCAAAAACATTTGTCTTTGCGATTGCGAAGTCATTAATCACACAACTGTATCAACAAAACCAGAACTGCTATTTCTGAACAAATGTTCTACAAACAGATAAAAAAATAAAAATTAATGGAAGCATTTTACGGTATTGATGAATAAATCTCAAAAGTAGAGCTCGTTTGCTTAATATGTCTGATGTAACGCAAAACTAGTTTTGTATTCTTCAAAAACACGATTTGCGTAACTTCAAATGAAAATATGATAATTTGTTGGTGAAAATTGATATTACGGAATCGTTTTATCGCATTCTGAAATTGACACCTCTATATTTACTAACAGACTATGAATAATGTTGACCTATTTTTTTTTTTTTTTTTTTTTTTTTTTATGTGATGAAGTAGAAGACGAGCAAGACGCTCTCCTGATGTTAAGAGATAACGGCTGCCCATAATCAGTACAGTGTTACCTAGGATTTCACAATTATGTGAAATTCAAGGAGCACTGCACCAACGCTTCTTACTCAAGAGTCATAAGATGTTAAGACTCTTTAGCCCAGTAATTTTACTAGCTACAGTGCCCTCCTACCGGAGCACAGTAATGTTTGCACATCACTGCATTTTAACTGTTAATGGTCAATTTCATAAGCTCTGATAGATGTAATAATATTCAATATACATTAAGAATTTTAAATCAGAAATCTCTTCTGGATTTTGGAAATCATACTGTTTTAATTCAGCCTTATGCAAAAGTTATGAAAGTAGAAAAAGAGTAAAAAGAATACGTTATATTAATTATTTAGTTTTTGAAAACCTTAAGGCCTTAAAGGCGTAACAAACTCTGCTGTAAAATTACAAAGGGAAAGAATCGGTGCAGATTACTCTGACTTCAAACTTAAAAAGAACCATTTGGTTCATATTATGGTTATTCATATGGTGCATAGGTTTATGATTTCATGGTTCAATCTAACTTTACACGAAAACAATCCGATAAAAATCTCAATTTCGTGATCTAAATATAGACCGAAGCCCACATAGTAATATAGCGGTGAACGTGGAGCGTGGCCAGTGGCCATGGATGTGATAAGAGCTGGCCGACTCATTAGCAGGAAGCGACGAGCGCGCTCCGCATACGCAATAGAACGGGCTATACTCTACGAACTGGAAGCGACGTCGCGACGCTGCGCAGTCACGATATGCAAATACTTGGTACTGGTTTAAAAGTATACGAGTAAGTTAAAAGTGCATGTTTCTAACTATAGAGCACGAGTGACGAGTACGAGAAGGTAAATATAAGAATGATATAATTGAACTTATTATTCATTGAAGTTTATATATTTTTTGACTACGATCTCGTAGATGTTAGGCGACGATGCGTCCGAATTTGGTAGCAGACAAAACCTTTAAGGCCGGATAAATCCCTCCCTATACTGAACATTGTGCCGGAACACAGCCGATATGACCGCTTGACGACATGGTTTTGTCCAGTGGGTACCAAGTAATGCCCTTTGGCTACCTGTATAAAACTTAGAGGCGTCACAAGAACTTGGAATCAGACTAATTTCAATTAATTGCCTTATGTAATTTTCTACTCAATAAATTTTACCTGCAAAAATGTTGTAGAAAAGCAAACAGTTATAATAAGTTTACCGTTTAACCAACTTTTTTGTAATAATTTTCGAAATAAAGATTTTATTGTTATTATTAATACAATATAATTATTAATTATTATTAATAATAATATAAATCACCTCCCCATTCACTAGCTTAGACAATAAATGCATTAGGTCAAGGTCGCCGTGTATTAGTAAAGCACACAATATTACGAGATATGACAATATTTATTAAATTGCAAATCGGCTCGTGATAATAACTAGCCCACTTACTAGTTTAAAACTATAACTAAGCTAGTTATAGTTTTATTAAACTAATCGTACGCATAAACTACTAAAGGGCTATAAAATCAACAAACAACTCAATACTCGAGTTTTGGACTTACGTAAAACTTGTCATAGTTCCCGGCTGTTTTTTTAATAAGAAATAATGATATTATGTAGTAACAGTAGTTAGGTTATATTGCACGCCATACAAAAATCTTGAGATCTTAAACGGCTTATATACATATAAAAATATAATAAAATATAAAAATATATTATATAATAGGTTGACTAAAATTATAATTGTGATTGTCCTATATTATATAAAAGTCCTGGAATACAAAGAGAGAAAGGAGAATGGACGACAAAGACGCCTGGCAACCTCTGCAACGACCTGTAAATAGTTTATGTAACCAAGATAAACATTTTAAACACATATTTAAAAAAGCAATCCCTATGAGTTTCTTGCTCGTTCTTCTCATAAAGGCCTTAAATGAGCGGTAGAATATTAAAATAAAATGTAAAATTGACTTGCAAAAGTGCTTTGTTGTTTGTGCTGCATTGTTTGAATTTTGAGTTTGATGTAGTTCGAAAAAGAACTAGTAAGGTACATTAAAAGTTCAACATATACAATCTACCTACACAAACAATTCTAAAAACTGTTTTTGTGTCTGTTAATGAATCATCGAAAACTGATGAAGTAGGCAAATATTTAGCCGGCTAATTTCATTTCGCGCAGTTATTCTTCGTACATTGACGTCAGCGGTTCAAAGACCTGGCAAAATGTTTCGTTTTGGTAACAAAGACTTTTGCCGATGGTAAAATCAATCACGTATTTGTGCGGTCATAGGTACTGAAGCACTCTATTACGAAGACATCAAATCTTTTTGTATTGCTACTGGTTTTTTGCTGGGAATATTATTGAAACCATTTTTTTGCCTTAGCCTGATGATGATGTATAAGTAGCGCAAATCCTTTCGAATGATCTCAAATTAGAAGGTTTTTCTGCGCAGCGTAATAGTCAATCACAATCAGAGACACTGGATGCAGGTCGACCAACCAACCGGTAATTATGAAAGTCTAAAGGGGAAGGCTTAGTTCAGCAGTAGACGTCCTACGGCTGAGATGATGACGATGGAAAAAAAATGGCCAATCAAATACGGGCAGCTACTGCGTAGTTAATTTGCATTGCAGTTGCAGTAACTAGCAACATTCTGGCAACTAGCTGTTTGATATAATATATCTTAATGCAATAGCTAATGCAAATTGGCAAGCTACACCAATTAAAAATCGGCAGAGGGCATAGATTTATGAAACAGCTTGTTACTAGAATGGAGCAAGTTTGCAGTCCCAGTTGCTTAATAGTTGCTTTTCTTCAGTTCATTCAAAACGATGTGCACGACCTATAACAACTTCAACTTGCGTTTGCTTCAGCTATTTCCCAATTTTACTACTTCCCATCTTGCCAAGAGTTGATAAGTATTAGTGTTATCAGGTCACCCCAAGACCTTTGATATTACATAGGTTCCTTTAATATTGCTACATGAGTACAAAGTTTCTCTTTTTATTTATTTTTTTAAACATTTTAGGTTAGCCTTTGACTACGATCTCGCGTGATGTTAAGCAAGGATGTGGCCACGCCATAGATGGTAGTTGACTTAACCTTGAAGGCGGGATAAATCCCTTCCTGGTTTCAGTGAACATCATGTCGGAACACGGTAATGATGACCGCTTGGCGACACGGTTTTGTCCAGTGGGTGTTAACTGGCAACGGCCGAAGCCTATCTCCAGTATAAAAAAGTATTTATTCGTGTAGTGATATTATTTTATCTGTCTTACTTTGTACCATGATCATCATAAGGCCAGTTTAGTAACCGATTGGTTTTACCTCTCAATAACCTTCAACTTTCTCAGGTAACCTTTGATTTGTATCTCATTGAGGAAAGCAATCATATAATCAGGTAAAAGGTACATTAAATAAGGCAATATTATCTTCTTAGTAAGGTTATTCTAATGGTCAGTTTCACTGGATTCTCGGAACCTTAGTTTTATTGCACTAGCTGCACCTAACGGCTTTACTCGTAGTGTTGTGTGTTATTCCAGGGTCTAAGCAAAACGTATAAAATTTCAGCTCAATTTGTCAACCCGTTTAACGTGAAATAGTTTAAACGTCCATACAAAGTTTTGCATTTACTATGTTAGGTAGGATTTCTTTTACAAGGAAAACCACTATCAAACTAAATTTTAGACAAAAAACGGAAGGTAAATAAGAACTCAATGATGCATAAACATCGAGGTTTATTGCATTAGAGACAAAGATCTTGATCTTTCCTTAACAAACCCGCATAATTTAACTAACTTAAGTAGAAATGAGCCGCAAGCCACAAGAAGGTTAGAAGGCCGAAGGTTTGTGGTGCATTGATACAATATTTCGATGGCAGAGGTGATTTTACCTCAAAATTGTGTAACCAGTTTCCGTGATAACCGCTTCATGGATTTTATCCAGGAAAATGGGTCAGATACTCAATGAAATTATTATAAACTCGTAGTTACCTACTTTAAAACAATCATTAAATAATTAGAGTTAAAATATTACATTAATTAAAATATTTATTCTGTTTCTGAATATTAAATGATTTACTATTTTCAACAGAACAGAACGAACGAGTAGGCAAAACCGAAATATACTTATTTTGTAGTACAAAATTGGAGAACTGAAAATTAGTTCACATTATAAATAATGTTAATATGTATTTGAATTTTAAAACTATGAAATGATTGCTTAAGATTACCGTTGTTGAGATATTTTTAACAATATTAATTATTTCGTTTTACTAATGTCTCATGCGAATCGTATGATTCTCCATTTCACAAACGGCCGCGAAAATTCGTTCAATAGATTGTTGTAGGGCGGCCAACATAAAAAAAGTTTGATCTGTCGGAACACTACGCCAGATGAATTCAAGCTTCTCGTTCCTCTTAACACGATTCCTCTGCTTAGTAAACAAACCTCAGTGTGTTTTAAGGATGTCAAGCTCAAGATGTGAGAAGCTGGAATGCCGCGGTTGCGGTAGGAGAACAATTTGCAGGGAATTACTTTTATAAATTGTGTACAGTTTGCGAAATTAAATGACGAGGTGATTCACGACACTCGCGGTTAGGCAGCCTTGGAGGCGCAGGAGTTTATTGGCTCTAAGGTTGAGCCACCGTGAAATAAACATAACACTTACTATTATTGCCAATTTAAAATAAACAGCGGTTTGGAGCCAATCAGCTACTGAGCTTTCGTGGTATGATTTTAGTCTAGAGCTGAAAATTCTAGGCATCATTTCTTCCTTTTATCATGATCACCCTCTTAAGTCTTAGACAGATGATTTAAAAATCGTGAATGAATCATCTTTTATACTTTTTCTATAACAACCAATCCACCAACCAAACACCAGTTCTCATTCCATACGTCTAAAATGACCTAAAAACTATGTTTTCTGAGACCCGAAATTTAGGAGTTAATTTGAAATCGTAATATTAGACAAACTTTTTGAACGCTTCTGAACGTCGATAGTCTGCTATAAAATATCTATATGAGGCCTTCCAGACAAAAAAAAACTATGCTCCTGTATAATAATGCATATATAGGCTCTAACGGTGGCATTACATAGGTTCCCGTTTGGTTGGATGCAATTAATTATCCTGACAAAGTACTTAATTTTTATAGTCTTGTTCTAGAGTCATTACCATTGCACCGTTATAAAGGAAAATCTTATTAACGGTAAACCTACGACATGTGAACATGTAAAAGGAAAAAATTAAGTAAAAGGAAGACTGACTGACTGATTCAGCACAGTTTAAACAGCTGAACGGATTGGATTGAATTTGGCAACAGATGGTTAATATGACGCGGATTTCTTAATTCAAACGATGCCGCGAGCATAAATTACTCTTTAAATCTGTATTATATCGCGTCACTGGCTGACTGATTTTTTAATACACAGCTCAAACCGCCTGACGGATTAGGCTAAAATTTGATGCAAAGATATATTGTGACATCCATCCGCTAAGAAAGGAGTTTTCAATGCGGAAATAGTCGCGAACCTCAGCCTGTATCCCAAATATTATTAAACTATTGTTTATGAAAAAAAAATAAAAAAGTCTATGAAATACGTACAAATTAAAAAAAATCACGGCTCTCCGAAAGCTATTTTACATTGCATCCAGTTTTAAAAAGCACTCCGTATTACTAAAACTACAACATTTAATAAGGCAGAGAGGTGCATTTAATAGACAGACTCTACTGATAAACGTTAGATGTCATCACTAAACGCCTACACAGACGTATAATGACGGTGCGTCTAGATAATATGACGAGACTGCGGCACGACATTCCGTTAAAAGGTCAAAAGCTGTGATCTTGTCCTACACGGGGTTAACGACTATTCGTCATGTCACTTAGTCGAACATTTTAAGCGTCGGTCTTATCGATAATGACACATTTGGGACTGTAAGTATTTTATTTTTTTTATAGTGGTAAGAAAATAAAAGCAAGTTGGACCAAAAAAAATCAAAGACATCATCCAACATAAAGCATCGTCGCTGTAAGTCCAAAAAGCACTGATGGGATAAGCTCGACTTACACTGCACCACTAAGCGCAATCTAGCTCTGGACAGGACTTAATGGCGCAACGAAAGGAAGATCTTTGCACAGCAGTGGGACAAAAACGGCTTATAATATTAATTATCTGATAGTGAGGGGTTACCATCATCTTTGAATACATGCGTGGTGTTGTCAGTAGGTACGCGTACGTTGCCAACCCCCCCGACCCACTATTTACTCGCCTTTTGAAGAACTCTATGTTTTAGAAATTAATGTCATTATTAATAGAAGAATGTTTTTATGGACTAAATGAATATTTTGAGAATAGACTAAAACTATCATTAATTTGATTTGATAATGATTTACATAAAATAAAAATGATTTATTATAATAACTAATTATAAATTAAATGCTACTTATAAATAAGGAAACAATATCTAACCAAAACTACTAATCGAAAATTTAAAATTATTAATTGTCAAAAAGACCGCTCCGAGCCGTTCCTGATGGAAAGGTGCCCATTACACTTGCAGCGTTTCCACGTTGTATGGCGATGGACATTCTTTGCACCAGGAACGACCCTGAGCGACTATCTCCACTTTTAATTTGGATCCTGTGCCCTAGCTCGTCAATAAGTTTTTTGGCCTCTGTGCACCAGCTGCCCATGGTCTCAACGGCAATTGGTACAAAATAATATGGCCCCTCTATAGATGCGTATTTTAAACGTTTTTTGGAAGCCGCATCCTCCGCAGCAGACGCTGCCGCCAAGACGGATCGACCCAGGTGACTAGGGGCAACGGTGCAAACGCAAGTTGCGTCCCATACTAAACACTTGCCGTTTTTCCATGGCACCAAGGTCAATCCGTCTGGTCTTTTGCCGTCTGACCTCACCAGACCAGGGGGCTCCAAAATGCAGGGGATATCAGCTGAGGTGAAAGCTCGCCGGACTATGTCGTTGAGGGCATGATGTCGCGGAAATCTTCCTGTGCAACGACGACAACTAAGAGCGTGATGGCCGTCAGCCTCTACCATTGAGCCGCAGGTGCAATTATGTGGTTCGCACACCTTGCAGCCCAGGCGAAGGGCAACCGCCACACGCAATGAGTTGTCATCAAGCAAAGTACCCACATGAGGTGAAGGAAGCGCGTGCAACCATGCCCCGGATTCTGACCGCGACACAGCCCTGACCCTAGCTAAATCAGAGCCTGTGGCCCCCTCAATGATACTGTAATGAATCCGTTTGGAGCCCACCTCATCCCAAGCCCGCTGACTTTGAGGCGCTGAAGGACACGATGCATTCGGGTTAAGTGCAGACCACGCAGATTCCGCTTCGACAAGGTAAGGTATACTCACCTTATCACCTTGACCATTAAAAATAACGTTGACAAGGTCTGCAACTCCATGACCCGAAGCCAAAAATGCCGGCAAACACACGTCACGCGCGCATCGTATCCCCAGCCCCCCAAAGCGTATTGGAAGGGTCGCCTGCGACCATTGCGCTTCAGATAAATCCACATTTAAAATACTTTCTACGGACGACTTCAAAGTTTGGTCCCAGGATGAAATTTCTACGGGACAGAGCCAAGTAGGGGTCGTCCGTAGAAAGTAATTTATTTTTGGACACGCAAGGCACATGCGCAGTAACACTAAAGCAACGTGAGCAGACAAACCCTTAAGGCGTTCATGTGCGGAAAGAAGTAAGTCTCTATAGGCAGTCACAGCATTTGAAACGGCATTGAGATAAATGGGGGAACCTAAAAGAAAGAATGTTGAATTGGAAATTTCTGTGAGGCCTGGCAAGAGTGAGAGGAAACGGGGCAAGTGGGAGCTAGCAGAAGGACTACAAGGATAAAATTCGCATTTAGATGCATTCACTTCTAGCCCTAGATGTTCTAGGCGTGGAATGAGTGTTTCTAGGTCTTGGTATAGCTCCTCTGGTTTCCCTCCAATGGTCCCATCATCCAGATACCAAATGTTTAAGGGACTTTTGAGGTCTACGATCACCTTTTGTATGGCCAGACTGAAAATGAGGGGACCAAGTGGATCCCCCTGCTGGGCTCCTACCTGTGATAGAATTTTATGGTCATTAAAATAAAGATTTGATGGAGACTCATACACTTGAAAAAGATATGGGAAGAGAGACGGGACTTTTTCTTTTACCTCGCCCAAAAGAATGTCCCTTTCAAGCGAGTTAAATGCGTTGCGAATGTCGAGTTTAAGAACTACGTTGTTTGAGTTCTGCGGATCCATCACAAATGCGCGCGTGGCGTGGATGGCCGCCTCACATCCGCGGCTAGTTCCAAAACCCAACTGGTGGGGTTGCAGGTAAGCAGATATTTCCTCTTTAACGGCCCGACATGCCAGCTTGGATGTCAACCTGCGGAAAACACTACCAATAGCTATAGGTCTCACTCCCCCGTCTTTTTTTGCCAAAGCACATAGAGATGCACCATATAAGTATGGGCATACTTCACAATTTAACTGACCACTGAGTAGGAAATTCGATAAATTTGTCAGACTTTTTAACAAACGCTGACCATTCTCACCAGCAGATCCAGAAATTAGTTCTTTAAGATGCCCCGGACGAATTCCATCGAAGCCCGCTGCCGAGCCATTATAAAAAGAAGCAAGGGCTGACGCCACATCATCTACCGAAACCGTTACCGCCGAGTAGGATCTGTCAGGAGCCTGTGGGAAATTAAGGGGACGGGATGGGCTGGGATGTTTTTGTTCTAAGGCGGTTAATGTCTCGGGATTTTGCTGTGCAAATGAATCATGGGACATAAGTATACGCACAGCTCCACGCAAATCTCCCTCATAGACTTTATTTTCCACACGCTTTCTAAACGGATGCGACCTAATCCCTTCTCCTTGTCGAGATATATTATAATCATCCTCCAACACTGGGGATACAATATTGGCTTTCACTTTGGCTGTCATATTACCAGGGAGATGTTTCCCTGGGAGCCTCAAAGCACTGAAGGAAAAAGTAAGCAACTTACCCCACTCCTCTACGCCATTGTTACGTAAACACAAGTCTATCAACTCTGCTAACTTGCCCGCGGCTTGATTACGTGCACCCCGCGGTATATGTTTCAATACTGGTACATTTGCCTTAAGAAAACATAGTCTATCTAATGTGTGGGCACATGTCGTATGAACTGTTGATGATGACTGTGACGCCTGAGGGATGGGCTGGCTAACATCTATATTGTGGGGCCCAGAACAATGCTCACCTTTATGTTTGTGCCCTATATGTACCTTGAGACCATGGTTACTGAATCCTCGTGATGATCCTGGACAGTAGGGACACATTGAGGACGTAGCTTGGCTACTCATAGCTGCTATTATAATAATAATTACACAAAATATACAAAAATATAAAAACATCCGAAAAAGTTATGACAATGTCAATGCTGTCAGTCCGTCGAAAGCCCACAGCGCAGTCTCCGTGCCGCTCGCAGCGCCGCCCTCGAAGGCTCCGCCGTTACAAAGCTCTTGCACACCGCTTCGTTGAAGGTGGAGGCACACCGTGCTCATTCGCTATGATTTGAGCGCAATATACTTTGCGAGAATTCACGGTTTTCGTAAATAAGGCAATTTCTCCGTTTAGAGCTTCCTTGATAGCTTCCTACCTCGAGGTATCTGTATATCTTATTTTTAAGGTTTCGTAACTTCCAAGTCTAATTTTATCTTTCTATTAAAGTATAGATTACGATTATATAAATCTCAAATCCAATTTTCTATTTTATATTTTGATTTGTATTTTTCACTTTTATCTATTTTTCTTTAAATTATTATTATTATAATTATTTTTCCGAATTTATTGCTTGGATGACATCTTTCAATTGATAATTATATTTAGAACTATTATTATTGACTAGAAGGACATTGAGACTACTATTTTAAAATGACTATTGTTTATGATGTAAATTATTGTTTTAACTATATATTATTGTTATTTTATAAAATTAGATTTGCTGCGGTGTTAACAATAATAAAACGTATTATGTTCCGAGTGTAATTATCTAATTAATTCCTATGGGTGTTGCACGTCGAGTAGTTTCGGCGGAACGTGTAAAACTTATTATTTATTAATTATAATTTAAGATCTACCTGTACCACGTTTCATGCAATAAAGATTCATTTCATTTCAAAAATAGCAAGAGGAAACTCATTCCACAGTTAGTATGTGAGCGGCGCGGCAGCAAGGAACGGGAGAAACGCATATTGCGTACGCAATAAATATGTTTATAATACAACTTTCCATTTGTCCTGATGAAGGACATCGTAATTGGCTGAAACCGTTGACGAGGGAATTGCAACTAGTTATACGAATAAGTGTATTATGTTATAATTGAAATGGATAACGATCATATTGATAAATTATAGGTAGCAGGGTCGCACATCAATGAAGGTTGAATTGCATAACAAGAAGGACGCTAGCATATGGTGATATATTAATATTATGTTTATTATAGAGATGTGCAAAGGCAGAATTTTTTTCGGGGGGTTCAAGGGGCAAACAACAATCTGGGACGGCCATAGACTACGATTTTAGAAAGAATCATTGGCGAGACATTTTTAAACTTAGAAATCGCCCTTCTAAATCTTACTTTAAGGACGCAGAGGGCCGTTTAAGAAGACAATAAAACAAGGCTCATTAGTTTCCAGCGTAGCTTTTAAGAAAGTTCACTGAAACGAAAGGAATATTTTCGGATTGTTAATTCCGTTAAAACATCGTCGATTCCAAAACATTGAGTTTACGAGTCGCCTTAAATTCTGGATGTTGTCCGACAGGCTTTATTTCCTTAAGATAATGGTTAATGAGTCAGTGCAGGTCGTCGGCCTTGGTCGGTTTTCGACCGAAGCCGCGGCAGATCGGTGGTTCTTCAAGGAACTGAACATGATAAAAAACCACAGATGTTTAAAACAAGACAGATACTGCACCAAATATATTGCCAAGTTGAAATGATATTACAAAAACATTTACGTCATTGTTAAACATGATAATATCAATAAAATATTATATAAGTCATATAATAGTCATGGATAATATTAGTAGCACACTAATAGGTTGGTAAGGGTACTAATCTTTTAAAATATTTTTATGGAAACAAATTTAAAAATTATGTTTGTCTTAAAAATAATATTTTTTTCTATCAGTGCGTAATGCGTAATAACTAAGATCTACTGTATCGTGGATACCAATTGTTCCGATGGTAGAAGCTGCACCCAAAGAAGGACCACACATAAATTTATTTATCTTTGTTATCTAAATTCTCGGCGTCAGTTTGGTTTTACAACGCGCAGTATCTGCGTTTATTAAAAGTGTTTGTGCAAAAAACCTACCGCCAATAAAGTCAAAATAAAAACCCGAATGCGGTTGGGAGATTTTAAGTGAATATTATGCTCTGTCGAATTACTCACAAGACATTTTTATATCCAGAATTTTGGTCATTCAAATTTTTAATTATAATCTGCATATTTATTATTGTGATTCCTCTAAATATTATGTGAATTGTTATACCGTAAGAACCTGTTTGTAATTAGGTGTGTTTTTATGATGTGTTAGTCATAAAAATAATAAATAATAGTTTAAAACTTAGAACACTACGAATACTACTACTAATTTATAGCATCTTTGATATTGTTATATTTACTTATGAATAAGGACAACGATTTAGCTATTTTATATAATGTGCCTATATCAAAATTATCTTACCAATATTATAAACGTGAAAGTTTGTAAGAATGGATGTCTGGATGTGTGTTTGTTACTCTTTCACGCCTAAACGGGTAGACCGATTGAGTTGAAATTTGGTATATCTACAGATAGTTTAGACCCTAGAATAACACATAGGCTATAGAAAAGCGGGTAAAACCGCTGGGCGCAGCTAGTATTTATATAGTTCATTAGCTCAATAGTATTTTTTCTCGTACCAACATGGAAGTCACACATACATATCTACATTGACAAGGACATAATGTCATGTAATACGAGACAACCTGACTTTATCCTGCACTATTAATAAACGGCGCTGGTAAATAACACGTGAAACTTGTTACGATGCAAAATATTACATTCGAATTTGTAACAAGTTTTACCAATTAACTATAACAAATGAAATCGGAAAAAGAAACCTATTTATATGTCGCAGCCGTAATTGCCTAGGCCAATGGCTTATTGAACCAGAAGCAACTGGCTTATTGAAAACAAGCCCTTAAATAAATATGGCAGACCTATGTACATACATTTCATTGCTCTCAGTTTAGCGGTTTTGCCTAAAAGAGCAACATACATACACACTCACACATTGGCGTACCCAGCTTCTGGCCTAGGGGGGGGCAGGCAAGGGCAGATTCAGATTTTTTTTACTGAACTTTAACTTTATGCCTGTGTTATGTGCCTTTATATTTTAGCGTTGAACAGGTAGGACCTATTTAAAGGTATGTATACTTTTATTTCGGCTCGCACAGAGCGGTAATTTAAATAGCGCGAGCAGCTTGCTGCGAGCCCCGAGAAAATTTTATATTTTTGGTAGCGAAAATACTGCAGTTAACTTGCTGCGAGCGGTAGAAAAATTAAAATATATTTACATAAAAAAGCGCGAGCAACTTGCTGCGAACGCCAAGAAAATTTTATATTTTTGGCAAGAAAACAAATGCGGTTAACTTGCTCCGAGCGGTAGAAAAATTATAATATTTTTCCTTAAAATAGCGCGAGCAGCTTGCTGTGAGCGCCGAGAAAATTTTGTATTTTTAGGCGTGTGGTTAACTAGCTCTGAGCTGTAGGAAAATTACAATAATCTTCCTTAAAATTGCGCGAGCAGTTTGCTGTGAGCGCCGAGAAAATTTCATATTTTTGCCGACGAAATGAGTGCAGTTAACTTACTCCGCGCGGTTGGAATATTAAATTATTCTTATTTAAAACAGCGCGAGCAGCTTACTGCGCGCATCGAGAAAATCTTATATTTGGACTACGAAAAAAGTCGCGTCTACGAAAAGTGATCGCCTTATTATGAGCGCCAAGAATTTTTTTTTCTTATTCTACAGATATAATATAAGACATTCGATTTCCAGGGGGGGGCAGCTGCCCCCCCCCTGCCCCCCCTGGGTACGCCTATGCACTCATATACTTACAATCATTCACCTTTATAATCTTTGTTAAAGGTATAAGAAATCAGTTGAAAACTTAATTATAATATTAATTGGAAACCCCATTCTTTTTTTAACACGGCTATGTTATACAACAATTGCCGTAAAGTTGATTGGATCCGTGTTTTATTATTTAAACTGATGCTTACCATAGTGCTTTTAATGAACCTGCCACATAAAGATGGTTTGACGGTCAAACATCGGCGTGTCAAGGAGACTGCACTTATAATGAAAATAATTACCTGGACGTGAGTCAGAAAATAAATCTTGGATATTCTTCTTTCGAAAAATATGATATTTGTTATTAAGGATATTCCAACAGTGCAGCGCGCTATCGCATCGTCTCGCTTGCATCATAATATAACGATGAATTTACGAACATACATTCTTAGAATAATTATGTGCGGTTTTTACCACTCGCTATACTGGTGCTGGGCATCGGTCGTGGCTAGTTACCACCCACTGGACAAAACGGTGTCGCAAAGCAATTCTTATGACCGTGTTTTCGGCATGATGTTCAGTGAAGCTGGGAGGGATTTGTCCCGTCTTCTAGGTTTAGTCTGCAACCATCTACAGCCGCATTGTCACTTAAAACTTGTTTTTTCTTTATATGTATTAAATTGTTTTTTGGTCTTAATGTTGTATATAGAATATTATGTATTGTTTTTTTTATATCGTTATGTATTGTTAGCCTGGCCGTGATGTCACTGCCGTTGGTGCCAGCGGAAGACCAGCGCAGGTCCTTTTTTGAACCTACCTACATATGCTGAGCTGGGGCCTTTTTGCGGCAAATGTTATATACTTATTGACTGTGTTTTATGTATACCATAATGCTGTAATTTGTCGTAAATAAAACTTTTTCTTTCTTTCTTTCTAACATCACGTGGTCAAAGATCGTGGGTCAAAGATGGTGGAGATCGTGGTCAAAGGTTAACCTTTAATAAACTTAGAAAAATCGAAATTCAAGCAAGTGCAAGGTGAGATCAGTTTTCCTTTAACCCTTTCCTGTTAATGTTGTGCCAAACCACGTACAAATATTGTTGTTAAGCGTCATTTTATTGACGCTACTTTTGGTGTGGCAGCCTTGACTGCGGTTATAAACGACAATTTGTATTACTGACACGAGCCCATGACTCTTTGGAATTACAATCACTTACCACAGTCAATAAACTACGGAACCTTAAAAAAGAATTGATTGCAAACGGTACTAAGAGAATGTGTAAAAATGTCTACTAAGGGTAAGATTTGCAATGAATATTTTGGAACAAAAAAGATCTTCTATGGTCTCTCACGAGAAGGTTGCCTTCAAACCAACACTACAGTAATTAATATGGCACAGCGACTGAAACCGACTGCTTGTTTTTTTATAAATCTAAAAAATAAATATCTAAATTATAGGTGACTTCGGTGTTCCTTCATTTTTAAGGCGTTTGACGCGAAGAAATGTGTCCGTTCAAAAAATTTGCAACTGCAGTGTGTTCTTTTTGTCCTATGTTATAGTACAAATATCCTTCTAAAAAAAATTAATACCTATCCATAACCACTAATAAAATTGACATTGTAACACATAGACAAAAGATTTTTAGTTGTATGTGGTATGTTAAACATGTGTAAATAAACTAGACAAATAATAACCACTGTTTCAAAACTAGTTAGGATATGTTTAGTGTTATTATGAAGGAAGGTCAAAGATGAAGGCAACATTGTCTCATACATTCAAAGTCTATGTTAGACATATTTACAGAAAATGCGAAAAAAAAAATATAATGAAAAAATCAAGATCTTGCTTAGACAAGGAGACAACTAAGAACGACTAAGTTGAGGAAGCGAAAGAGGTGTGAAAGGATCGTACTAAGTGGAGAAAAAAGTTTTATAGGGATAACATTCGAACCCAGCGCTAAAATAATATGAGAACACCTGATTTCGATATACTATGGTTCTTAGATCATACAAGCAAAGAAATATACTTCGGTATTTTACGTTATAGAAATAAAAACTAGGGGCGTTCAATTAACGATAACGGGTTGACTCATAATTTGGAAAAACCAATACTTTTTATCAAGTTCTGAGTTGGTATAATTTCAATGCGTGACTGTGCATCATCTAGTATTTAAGCAAGTGTAACTAGAAAAACTGCGTACAACTTTTCCTTTTAAATTCTATATTTTCTTTTTATATTGATCCGAGTAGATCCAAATGGTGATTTGAATTTTTGTTTCCTTATAATTTTACCGGGGGTAGACTTTCTTTGCAGGAGGTCGACTAGGTGGGTACCCCAACAGTGCCAGTTATTCTACCGCCTGAGCAGTGATGTGCAAACATTACTGTGCTTCGGTAGAAGGGCACTGTAGCTAGTGAAATTACTGGGCTGAGGAGTCTTTACATCTCATGACTCTCAAGTAAGAAGCGCTGGCGCAGTGCACCCAGAATTGTACCTTTGTAAATTACTGGGTAGCACTGTACTAATAATGGGCAGCATTATCTCTTACCATCAGGAGAGCGTCTTGCTCGTCCTCTTACTTCGTTGTATACAAAAAAAAAATAACTATCTATATTTTCTTTTATAGATGCATCCGGTGGTTAGAATTCAAAGTGGAGCCATGCATGCGTGAGTCATAAAGTTTTTTCCGCGGCAGAGCTTGGCTGGAAATTCCCACGGGTTTATAGCTTCAGGGCTCAATTTCAAGTTAATAGCAAAACTTATTTAATGACCGGTACAGTTCGTGTTTAGATTTGTGCAAGTTTTTGTTTAGAACTGTTTAGAAGTAGTGGTTGATCGTGAATTTTGAAACTGTGACTTTAATAACGCAAAGAGGAAAGGAGCAGGGTTAAACTAGAAGGAAAACTGCTAAATACCACAAAGATTGATAGCTATAATATATATTATTGTTTTTGGTGTTTTTGTTATATGTTTTAGAGGAAAGTCTATTTTTAAAATTCATATATTTATTTTACTTCCTGCCAAGCTCTATCCGTCGAAAAGCAGCCTATGTTAGCACAGTAAATGTAAAATATTTTTAATTCGATTCAAAAATAATATGGCAAGGTGATATTCAGATACAAGGTTTACCCTTCGTCTATATATAACTTGATTTCAACAGATTATAATATCTTCATTAAACATTATGGTCAAAAACTAACCTAATCACGAGTGATCCAAATCACAGTAAACTAGAGCGAAACGACGAATGGCTACCGTGTGAATTGGGCCTTAGATTCTCTTTATAAGCCTGCTAAACATGTCCGCGAATAATTGCTGAGAAGTCTGTGGTGAATGGTGAACTTGACGTATTCAGTGTGTAGCGTAGGTTAGAAGAGCGTGAATCGTGAACGCGGACTCACCCTAATGCCACACTAACGAGAGTGTTCGTTTTCTTTTTATGACAATGAGTAACAAAACGCACAAATCTGGTGCGGGATGGTAAGGATGCATACTCGTACATACAAACATTCATATAATCACGCCTGGTTCCCGTTTCGGTTATCAGGGACTATTTCCCTCCACTTAGTACTTCAGCGCCACTCAGTGTTTAATTTTTTGCTAAAAAGTTTTATTTTATAATTTTAGGTGGATATATTCTTGCAATCAGTGAACAATCAGTCCCTGTTTTCCTGGTTTTGCGCATTTTTACAGCTCCGCTACACATCTGCGTAGGCACATTTTCGCACAGCTCTGGTGGAAACCCCCACACATTTTCATAGCACAGCTAGACATCCTCGCACGACACATTTTCACAGCACATCTCTGGTGGAAACGCAGCCTTAGGGTTGGAATTTTAAAGAATTTTCAATATCGGACTACTCTGTAAAAAGTTATTCGTGTACTTATGTACATAAAAGAAATACACGTCGATTGGTAAACCGTTTGGTTTCGTCGGTTGAAAATTAAAATTCTATGTGGCACTACAATGCGCCTGTAACTCTGAGAAATTAGTTGTTGAACCCCACTAATGCTCAGTAATTTCGTTAGTAACATTGCCCTTCAGTGCGGAAGACAGTAATTGACTCCTTTACAGTAATGCCTGTTTATTACTTGGCCTCAAAACACATTGAACCGTGCATAACACATTATGTTCGATGATATCATAATTTGTTTAAAGAAGCCTATTGCTACTTCATCTCGCTTAAACATGAAACAATCAAGGTTAAGATGATAACATGCGTGCACATTACTCGTATATATTTTTTATTACCTGAGATAATTTAACGTTTGCAGAGATTAAGTACCTACCTAAATACGACGTTCTCGCTATTTGAATATTTGTAACCGTCTTCAAAAAGGAGAATATTCAAATCAAATCAAATCAAAATCATTTAATGCATGGAATACATGTGATGTTAAATATTATCAAGAGAGGTTGTTGGCGGAACTTTAAAAAAATGTTTTTTTTTTTATGTTGCATATAAATAAAGTATTCTTTATTATCAAGGGCAAAATTAAAATTTGATCAAAATCGGTCGAGTCGTTTTCCAGTTATAAATTTAATTGTCTTCCACTCAATATACCTATCTATATATTTGCCAAAATATATTTTACAGTTAATGAAGTGTGCTTTAATAGGGTGGTAGGGTGTAGGTGTGCAACAAAGTAGGTACTCAACTTATATTTTCAAATTCACTAATTCCTGACATTTTTTTCTTATGCTCAGGATTAACTCGACACTAAACATGACGCTCCATTGCGTTGTTTGAATCATCTTTTAAAGATATTTATAGGCGACGAAGGATGTGGAGGATTACATCTATCTAGAGTCTAGATAAGATAGAGTGTTTGTAGAGCTTTAATGCATGTAAGGATAATAACATGTAATAGGTATCTACTCGCTTAGGGATGTCGCAGTAGTGCCTTTTTTAAAAAGACGTAGTCCTCCGTTTATCTCTGGATCTACTCGTAGTTCTGTACTTAGTTTTTAACGCTCAGACATTGTATAGAATTTGTGTGATGCTTGTGGACAAAATGTGTGAACTTAGGCGCGACGAATATGTGTACGTGTGTGTGTATGTGTGGTGTTAGATTTGCTGAAAGTATTACAATTTGATTTAGGTACTTTCGGCTGTGTTCTCACAACAGGTAACCGTTACAGGCTACAGAATACACCGACGAAACCTGACCTTAATAACACAATTACTATTTTACACAAAATATAAAAAACTGTGACAATATGTAACAACATAAAGTCCTGAAGATTACAACTCTGCTTAAAAACGTGTTAAAAAGGATACCTTCACGTAACATCAGAGAAACGTTTTGCATAGCGGAGACGTTCCTTCCATGACTGGACTCCTGTATAGTCAATAGTCCATTATTAAGTAGTTATAGCCTATATTAGTGCAGTAAGATTGGCCCCTCACGTGAGGATGCAGTAAGGAATGTCACTCGGCATCTAGCCAGCTACGGTGAGATAATAAGTTGTACAGTAAGGGCAATTTGTTGTGTTCGTGCTATTATAAATGTGAAAGTGGAAATCTTACCGTAAGTCCGGGTTGTTTTGGCTTTAAATAGGGTCTGGGTAGGTCCGGGTTGTTTACTTTTCTTTTTTATTTTTTTTCCAGTTTCTAAATTTAGTTAAAATTACGCTAAATTTGCACTGCATTAGCGCTTTATTTGCATTTAACAATAAAACTTGAATTCTAATATTATGACTATACCATTGACTGCAAATAGTATTTATTGTTCTCAATAGATTAATTCAAATACTTTTGAGAAAAAGTTACCCTCTTTAGTGCCAAAGTAATCTGACCTTACAGGTAGTATTACATTAATGCAGAAGTGCGAAAGATTTTGCTAAAATTTAAATTTACGTTCCTAATCATAAAAGAAGAATTCGTCCTGTGACAATGGATGGCACTTATGCATTTTTATGCACTTAGGTACCTAAGTACTTTATGAAACACAGAGCTGTCGCATGACAAGCTTATATTTTAATACAATAATTTTATCACTTTATTCTTTCATCCTTACTGACATTACATTCCCGTACCGTTGCAAACACAGATACATACAAATATCGATAAGGAACCGCAGTATACCGCTCCAATTATACAAAATGCTAAGTTGCGGCGCAATTTTAATGAAAGAATCAAAATTCATTATGCGACTCACGCCTTTCAAAATATTCTCGAGCTAACGGTTTTTTGCGGATGCATTTCAGAAGAATTGCATTTCCAACCTACGTCCTTATTTGTATTACACTTTTTTTAAATAAGACGAAAATGTGAGAGGATTAAAAGTGTATTATTACAAGCTTTTATTTAATTTCACCTGTCTGTTGTGTCTGTAATCAAAATCTGGCAAGTTATTTTTACCCACTTCCCGGTTTCCGAATGAAATTTTGCATGCATGTGTATAAATCGGATGACAATCCAATATTATTTTGATATCGAGCTGGTTTGATGATGGAGCTGGAAGGTGGCCATAGGAACTTCGTAATTAAACGACGCAACCCCATCAAGTTTGGGCTCATTTGATTCGTCTTGACCGGAACTTTGGTGCTGGACGGTAATAATAATAAAAGCTTGTTTCTAAAAAGATTTTTTAAAATTTCACTTGTTTGCGAATGCATTTCAAAAGAATTGCATTTTCAACTTACGTCCTTATTTGTATTCGTATTAAACTTTTTCAAAATAAGAGAAAATGGCAAGAAGATTAAAAGCGTATGCGTGCGTGCGTTAGTAACTGTAATAATATTAATTGTAGCCTAATTATATTTGATTGTAACCTAATTTTCTTTTTCTATGGGTGCCATTTTCTAACGAAGGTGCTAATATGGCAATTTGAACCCTTGACACAGCAGCTCTAAATATGAAACGCTTGCTCTTGCAGTACCATTGGCGCAGATTTTTAAGCCAAGATGATTCTTCTTTCTGGACTTCTTAAACTTAGTATCTTTCCCTGTATTATGAGTTGTAACAACTCAAACTCTAACCTAATTTTATTATTGTAACGTAATCGTAATATTGTAACCAACATTTTACATTGGACTGAACAGAATTAACTCCTGTTTAGGGCCAACCTGTTGATAATTGACAAAGTCACGTTTTCGAGGAAAACAAAGCCCATTAGCTTAATACGGCTATTACCATTGATTTCTCACGGTAAAAATGCTAATTATTATACACTAAATAGATCTATGTTTGATCACATCCCACCTGATGGAAAGTGCAGAAGCAAGCAGCAGATGACAAGTGCAGATTATTTTTAATTCTCAATTTTTAATTTCTTATTCGAAACGATCAAAGAATTTGGCTTGGCAACGTAGCCATTACACATCATATTCCCCTCCCTCACAAAGCAAGGGCTGCGAGATGGGAAATGAAAAGCTTTCCCCCAACAATCATTAAAATGCTAAGCGACAAGCACTCTCGTACAGTCTTGAGGTTCTCGCGATAATTGAGTCGTTAGTGCTACAAATAGGCACGTATTAGGTACATGCTACTAGGCTACACGTAGGGATGGGAAAAGGCAACTATGTTATTAGAAAAGTATATCGTCATATTGATTTTTCTCAAGTACGATCTGTGTTACTCCCATAACATGGTTAAGATCGTTATAAAAACAAGATTTAATTATGAAATTATAATACGATAAATAAAAGAGTGTTATTTTAAAATTATACAGTCTTAATTCTAAATCTTTCAAAACTATTCTTCTCTCAACTTTTTTTTGTGTATGTTTTTGTTTATCTTTTTTCCTGTAAAATCCATGATCTTTTCATGACTCGATTACTTTCATAAAAATATCTAAGTATGTTTATAGAGCTAGGAGCAACACTAATTCACGCCCGTACTCACATAGTATTGAAAAACACACATAGTAATGAAATTAAAACAGTACCGATGCGCAAGACTGTATGAAAGTAGGCAGTAATTTGGAAGGAGTGCCCACGAACAGTAGTAATGGAGACAGACACTTCCCTATGTCATAGAAAACTGACATAGTGCAGTTACTACTGAGGAATACGTTTTTTTGTGAACCTAATATTTGTCCTTTCTAGGCATCTCACATGGTTCATCGTCAAAGGATCTGCATTTTCTATCAGGTGGGTTGTGGTCAACGTAGGCCTATTTAGTATAGAATAAATCTAAACCGTCAAGGCGTAGCTTAGGAAGCTTTTCACCAGTTAAAAATCTATTAACAGTCATTGGTTAGGTTGAGATTAAAACGCGATCTAGAATGATAACCTGGCTAGGCGAGATGATGGCTGATGGAGTAAGACGTTGACTGAATGGTGGCCCAAGGACAGGCAACGCATCAGTCGTGTGCCAGCCAGATGGATGGACGATAATAATATAGTAAAAGGAGATGGATGGATGATAAAGTCGTAGGTGGACCAGAGTAGAACAAGAGAGGGTCGAATGGCATATATAACATGGAGGATTCCTATGCTATAGCAGTGGGATGCAGAAAGATATGGATGATGATGGTCCATAATATGAAACCACATTTTTTGAATAGCACAGTTTCCTTGGCTTCACTTTTGTTCTTGATATTAAGTATCTGCTTTTATTCCAGTTTACAGGAGTGGCAGTCTCTTGCGTCAACAGGGTGTAACCTGACCCTTGGCGCACGCCGCGCTCATGTTACAGCAAAACGAGCCTTATTGCGCGGTAAAAAGGATGTTGTTATTGATCTCTAGAGGACCAGCGGATGTTATTATGACTGAATTAATTTGCCAGACTTTTAAAAACTATGTTTTTATAGGATAGGTCACGGATTGGCTTTCATCGTGTGAGGAAATATAATGTTTTAAAGTAATTACACAATTCTAGCACCCATATTTTAGTTCTGTCCTCGCTCTGTTCTACTCATTCTTTTTAGAGATAAAGGTATCATAAGTGCAAAAATAATGGTCGAAATCACCCCCCTTTATAGAATAAAAGGGAGAGGCCTTTTTCTGTCTTTTTAGACTTCCTTATTTAAAGCCTTTCTTATACTGTTCATCACACCCTTAAAATGTCACACTAGAAGATGATATTGCAGGAGTTTAAGTTTTTTTTTAATTCATCAATTATAATTTTATATCTGCACTTAATTCCTTACATCAGTAGCCGCCTATTATTTTTAGTGACCCTCGTAACCTTTCTATACTATATGAAGCCGGATCATCACCATGAACAATCAAAAATGATAGAAATAATTGGTATTTGCGTCATCAATTACCAATTTAATTACAAAAAAATTGAACCATAGCACCTATCTCTACTCGTATAATATAATGACTCTACTATTAATTGGTGTAAGCCATAAGTGGAGTTCAACCAATTTAAATGTGCAGTTCGTTTTAGTAGGCGCCAGGAACATTTTGTTAGGCTGACAGGTGCGATATTAAAATGGAAGGTTGTGTTCGACCAGTTTTAATTAACAGATCGTTCCTATACAATGTTGAAACATTTTGTTAGGTTGTCAGGGGCAATTTTAAAATGGTAGGCTGCGTTCGACCACTTTTACTTTGCAGATCGTTCTTATACAAGTTAGTAACATTTTAAATGGCTGACAGTAGTAATTTTAGGTTGGAAATTTGAAGTTAACCAATTTTTAATTGCTCTTGACAGTTTAACAAAATGTTACCGAAGTTTACTACACATTACGATTTAATAGTGGTCCGTGTTTAGACCACATTAAAATCATACAACTTGAACGTGGTTCAACTTTACATCATTAACAATTTTCAATTTTCAGCTTAACATAATGTGACTGACGTCTACAGGTTCGACCTGCAATTTAAGAGTGGTCCAACTTTGCATATTCGACTCTATACAATAGATGGAGAGAAGACATTTTGGAAATAAGAATTTTGGAGAGACATTTTGGAAAAATGCTGATAAGCCGAGCGATAAGACCAGACCACCAATTGTAACACTTAGTTTTTAAACTGTTTTAGTTTTAAGTTCTTTTTTTGAAATTTTTGTGCATTGATAGTGTGTAAAAATGCTGATTAGCCGAGCGATAAGACCACCCAATTCTTCTGATCTGTGAGATCACCCATTGTGACACTTAGTTTTTAAACTGTTTTAGTTTTAAGTTCTTTTTTTTTAATTTTTGTGTGTCAATGCAGTGTTATCTATCTATGTAATAATTATCAGTGCTATGAGTAATTACTAAAGGTTAATCGAAGTCCCGCGGTGGTGTGAAACTCGTAACTTTTATAGCTGCCTTGGAATTTGTTAAGTGCCTCGGGTCGGCTGTGAGGCTTTTGTTATACAAATGCGTAGTACCGTTGATACATTCTGATAAAGGCCTGAACAGGTGTATGTGGACTACGAGTATTGGGACTTGGGACTTTCCAAAATGTCCTAGAAACTGACATGTTCTTTATTCTATTTTACACATTTTTTTACAATACAATAGGTACATAAAATATAGGCAGTACCTACAAACTTTTAAAATAATATGTACCTATATAATAGTACAAATCTGTTTTAGCAAATTGCGTAAAACGAATCGCGAATCAATAAATATAAACATGGGCTGTAAAAGTATCCATTACAATTTTAAAATACATTGCTTGAATACAACTGCTGAAAACAACTGCTTCAGAATTTGAGTAATTAATTTTTAATTTTAAATGAATTAAAAATTAATTACATGAAAGCAGTAATAATGAATAAGTGAATTAATAAATTAAAATATTAAACCGACTTTTAAGCTTATTTTTAAAGGCGAGTAAATTTATTTGACCAGTAAAATACCTGGTATAATTTACATAGTTACAAATTTTAAAGAAAGGTTCAGAATTGGTCTTTAAAACGTATTATAAAAATCTAGATATTTCTCTGGTTTTGTGGTTACAAGCAACTCAACGGTGTACAATTTTATAAAATAGTCCGTTATTACTTTTTAAAAATGTTCATTACTCTCATAACAGTACAATGTTCTGATGAGAATTCCTAGAACGACATAATTATTGTGACCATTTTACCGTTTGACTTAGCTAATTTTAGCAGATGGCAAAAAGTTACGGATTACGGCAGTTTGCTTGTTAAAACAAAAACTACAAAATTTAATCAGTGGCTCTTTAGAGCCACGGACGTAACATAGTTGTATAGTGTGCAACGAATTAATAATAAGTCGTAGTGTGATGATTACTTTAGCATTCTAAATTTGACTGATATAATATTAAAAATTAATAGCCTTATTAATTATTTTTTGTTTAATAAAACAAAGCGATGGTATTTTCAGTTTACAGAAAGGTCTACTAGGCCTACTTTCACTAGGACAGTAGACGTGGTCATAATATTAAGTTAATATTATAATGTGCTACTCTTCTCAGGTTAACTCATGCTCTTCGTCTCAATATAAATGATTCCAAGTAAAATAAGGTAGACGGGGTTCTAGATTCTAAATCCTTGTATAACACATAAAACATGTAGATCTAGACACGCGGCAGCGAGTCAAGCCAAGTTCAAGCAAAGGAACTGGCGACCGCGCCGTGTGTTATATTACACGAACCGTCCAAAGCGCGTTTTGACGACTTTTTACACCCTCGTTATACAAAAACTATTACACATAGACAAGTCAAATTTGGCACATATACTTAAATATACGAACTATATCTCTGTTCCAAATTCCAATAACACAGCTCAAACGGTTATTTAGATATAAACATCCAGTAATCGATGAAGTTAATACATACTGAGGGATAGATCAAAAGTAATATCCCAGTTCCAGATGACCTAGAAAGCTGAAATTTGGCATCCCGATAGGTAATGTCGTAGTAACAAAGGGAAAAATCAGAAACTAGTATTTTTTTATCATTTTAAATTATTATTAATTTTTAAAAAATGTATGATATTAAAGTTTGGGTCGCCTAGGTACGCATAAAGCAATACGTGTTGCATGTTGCTATAATTTTTGTGTAGGCGGCTATTTTCTGTTAGATACTACGAAGTGCGCACGAGTCCACTATTCCTACTAATATAATTATAAATACAAACTTTACACCTACTGTACGTATGGATATATGATTTAATTTTTTCACGCCTAAACGGGTGGGCCGATTGACTTTAAATTCGGTATAATAAATATAGCTTAGACCCCTGGAATAACATAATAATATACACTACTGTACCAAACTGTATAGCGGGTAAAACAGCTAGGCACAGCTAGTCACTAATAAAAATAGGTTCCTGGTACCTATGTAACAATTATATATCCTATGTAAATACCTATCAATATATCGACTCACCAGCATCAAGGCGGCTCAGTAACATAGAGGTAATAATATTAACATTGTTTACAATAAAAATAATGTATGTACCTATATCGTCTTAGGTGCTAGTTGGTGTAAACATTTTAGATACCTACGTCCTGTAGCGTATAATCATAATATTATAGGTATGTGGCGGTATCTGGGGGCACGGCAGTGCCCCCGCCAAGTCGTCGTCATTACAAGTCTTGTCGGCTTAGGTTTCTTTTGATCGAAATTCTAATCCAGTTCCAGATGATCTAAAAAGTTAAATTTCCATCCAGGTAGTCGGTAGGTATTAGATAGCTGGGTGAATATAGATTAATTTATCAGTAACTAGTATTGTTTAAAAATCAATTGATTAGGTACAATATTCAAATCAATAGTGCACATGAATGCTATATATAAATAAGTACTAAATTAATTATAGGTATAGGTCATAGGTATATCGAAGCACGGCGAGGCTCACGAGCCGCGGTGAGCGGTGCGACGGCCGTGCCATGGAGCAGTGGGGTGGGGGGAGGTGCAATAAAATAATCATTTGGTATTAATCTTATTATGACTGAGTGTCTTTAACCTATTACATACTAAAAAGTACTGTACAAAAAGCAATGATATCCCATCAAAAACATAAATGTGAAAAGAGAGCCAAGTTCAATATTACGATGTATGTACTCATAGTTACCTATGATTTGGTAGCTGACTTCAACGACAAAAGAAGTGAGATCTAAATGGGTGCCAAGTTCAATGGTCAGTCCTGAAAAATATTTCCAACAACATAAAATATTTTATTACAACTTAAAAGATTATTTCTTCTTATCACTTAGAATTAATATTATTTTGAAACCCAAAGTTTGACTTGGCTAGTTCTCATAATATACTAGGTAGATACTCTCTTAACTACCTATGTAACAATTATATATCCTATGTAAATACCTATCAATATATCGACTCACCAGCATCAAGGCGGCTCAGTAACATAGAGGTAATAATATTAACATTGTTTACAATAAAAATAATGTATGTACCTATATCGTCTTAGGTGCTAGTTGGTGTAAACATTTTAGATACCTACGTCCTGTAGCGTATAATCATAATATTATAGGTATGTGGCGGTATCTGGGGGCACGGCAGTGCCCCCGCCAAGTCGTCGTCATTACAAGTCTTGTCGGCTTAGGTTTCTTTTGATCGAAATTCTAATCCAGTTCCAGATGATCTAAAAAGTTAAATTTCCATCCAGGTAGTCGGTAGGTATTAGATAGCTGGGTGAATATAGATTAATTTATCAGTAACTAGTATTGTTTAAAAATCAATTGATTAGGTACAATATTCAAATCAATAGTGCACATGAATGCTATATATAAATAAGTACTAAATTAATTATAGGTATAGGTCATAGGTATATCGAAGCACGGCGAGGCTCACGAGCCGCGGTGAGCGGTGCGACGGCCGTGCCATGGAGCAGTGGGGTGGGGGGAGGTGCAATAAAATAATCATTTGGTATTAATCTTATTATGACTGAGTGTCTTTAACCTATTACATACTAAAAAGTACTGTACAAAAAGCAATGATATCCCATCAAAAACATAAATGTGAAAAGAGAGCCAAGTTCAATATTACGATGTATGTACTCATAGTTACCTATGATTTGGTAGCTGACTTCAACGACAAAAGAAGTGAGATCTAAATGGGTGCCAAGTTCAATGGTCAGTCCTGAAAAATATTTCCAACAACATAAAATATTTTATTACAACTTAAAAGATTATTTCTTCTTATCACTTAGAATTAATATTATTTTGAAACCCAAAGTTTGACTTGGCTAGTTCTCATAATATACTAGGTAGATACTCTCTTAACTACCTATGTAACAATTATATATCCTATGTAAATACCTATCAATATATCGACTCACCAGCATCAAGGCGGCTCAGTAACATAGAGGTAATAATATTAACATTGTTTACAATAAAAATAATGTATGTACCTATATCGTCTTAGGTGCTAGTTGGTGTAAACATTTTAGATACCTACGTCCTGTAGCGTATAATCATAATATTATAGGTATGTGGCGGTATCTGGGGGCACGGCAGTGCCCCCGCCAAGTCGTCGTCATTACAAGTCTTGTCGGCTTAGGTTTCTTTTGATCGAAATTCTAATCCAGTTCCAGATGATCTAAAAAGTTAAATTTCCATCCAGGTAGTCGGTAGGTATTAGATAGCTGGGTGAATATAGATTAATTTATCAGTAACTAGTATTGTTTAAAAATCAATTGATTAGGTACAATATTCAAATCAATAGTGCACATGAATGCTATATATAAATAAGTACTAAATTAATTATAGGTATAGGTCATAGGTATATCGAAGCACGGCGAGGCTCACGAGCCGCGGTGAGCGGTGCGACGGCCGTGCCATGGAGCAGTGGGGTGGGGGGAGGTGCAATAAAATAATCATTTGGTATTAATCTTATTATGACTGAGTGTCTTTAACCTATTACATACTAAAAAGTACTGTACAAAAAGCAATGATATCCCATCAAAAACATAAATGTGAAAAGAGAGCCAAGTTCAATATTACGATGTATGTACTCATAGTTACCTATGATTTGGTAGCTGACTTCAACGACAAAAGAAGTGAGATCTAAATGGGTGCCAAGTTCAATGGTCAGTCCTGAAAAATATTTCCAACAACATAAAATATTTTATTACAACTTAAAAGATTATTTCTTCTTATCACTTAGAATTAATATTATTTTGAAACCCAAAGTTTGACTTGGCTAGTTCTCATGGGTACCATAATACGACGAAGTATCATTAAGATAAAACAATAGATACTTTATTGTACACCACATAATGTTACAGAAAATACATAAGTATATAATTAAAATTAAAAATTACAATGTACAAGTGGCGGTCTTATTGTTAAAGAGCGATTTCTTCCAGACAACCAATGGATGGAGGGGACTAATTTACACGATAAAAGACGGTGGCGCACTAATTAGCATTAAGTGCGTTTAATAGTGATCAAGCTAAAGTTAAGAGAGTATCTACCTAGTATATTATGAGAACTGGCCAAGTCAGTCTTTAGGCTTCAAAATAATATTAATTCTAAGTGATAAGAAGAAATAATCTTTTAAGTTGTAATAAAATATTTTATGTTGTTGGAAATATTTTTCAGGACTGACCATTGAACTTGGCACCCATTTAGATCTCACTTCTTTTGTCGTTGAAGTCAGCTACCAAATCATAGGTAACTATGAGTACATACATCGTAATATTGAACTTGGCTCTCTTTTCACATTTATGTTTTTGATGGGATTAAGTAAAACCGCTAACCCATCTCACTAAGCAATATAGAGCCTGACTAGCAAACGATCGCAGGCCTATTTCCATTTCCTTTTTATCAAGATTTAACAGCTCATAAAACAGAATCGTCAATTTCTAATCTCAAAGGTCAACTACAGAGTTGCGTTCAATGGTTCGCATTCTTAGAATAGGTCGCAAAAACAATACATTCCTAAGTCAAAAGCTTTGAACGTGTGTGAACGTTGGGACTCTAAAATAAGTAATGGCTAATTCCTTGGAGCCTTAGGAATGCAGTTGTATTCAGTTATCTAAACAACGAAACTACTGCACTGAGGGCCTATTTGCTATCACACATGGTGGACATCACTAGTAACCGACCAAAATGAAATGTTCTTAGAGATACAGTTCGGTAAAGTTAAAACGACATTTTTCAACTTTGTTGCGTTATCCACTGTTACACGATTAATTAAAGACCTACCTTTATCTCTGACGCTCAAGGACTGTAAGGTAATTTTCTTTTTGTCGGATTACAGTGTTAGACTCCATCCAGTACGCGATAGCCAATATACCCTCTGGACTTTGCTTGCTTTAAGAGATGAGGCACATACTTGTTCCCTGCTCATCGTACAATGGGACAATAAGGTAATCAAAGAGGTACCTACAAATGAATTATAAATAGGCCATCCCCACTTGGTGCAAATGATTGCGCGAAGTGTCGAATTGTACTGACTGGCCATCTTCACTTCTCTCTAAAATATACGACTTGCAGGTGGTTCTGGATCCTTTAAATAATTATAATAATTGTGGTCTATACTCCAACAGAACAGGTTACTTTACTTGAGCGTTACTCTACTTACACTGTCAGAGTCAAATCACAGTTATAGATTGTGTGGCTAACCGCAGTTTCAGTTCTTTTAATTGTATAACTCCATACCTTCCAAAATTATTCTCATTTTAACACAGGCCACTTGAGACTTGAGACAGTACCTACTCATGCACACATGTGGCATGTCCATACCCCCACTCGAACTTCTAAAAAACATAAGTTTGAACCGTAATTTTAATTGCACGAGAATTCATTTTTAAGGGCTTGGAATTCCTAATGCATTTTTTATTTAGTTTAAGTGCCTCTACTGCTCTTCTATTAATAATTTATTATTATCAATAAATGCTAATAAATAATAATAAGTATAATCTGTAGGTACCAGGTATATAAGTACATTGTACATACTCTTATCTAGTACAAAATAGTTTTGGAGAAATTATATTTAATTTTAACCGTGAGTACATTAGTTATCTACAACTTTATTCTGGGAGACGAATTTTGGTAGACCAGTGGGCTCAATGTTGCAGGTAAATTTCTACATTAGGGTCATTAAGGTACCTAAGTAGATTGATAGGACTACCTAAGTTTATGACATTTTAAATTAATTATTTCGAACATCTGTTCAAGCATTTAAAGACGCAGTTATTTAGTTTATAATAGAACAGAAAAGAGAGAGTGAGTATATCACTAGATCAAATTTTTGCCGCTACCACAATGATCGTAAGCTATCAAAGCTTCATAATTGTAAATTAACGGAATAAACTCACTTGTATTTACTTCGGCTTCGTGCCAACCGTTTCGATCCTGTACGAGGATCTTCTAAGAAGAGAGAAGAGAAGATCCTCGTACAGGATCGAAACGGTCGGCACGAAGCCAAAGTAAATACAAGTGAGTTTATTCCGTTAATTTACAATTATGAATCTAAGTACTCACGAATCGTTTAGTGCAAAAACTATCAAAACTTAATAATTATAAGAACTAAGTGGAATTTTAATCAATTTTTCAAGACACATTTTATGTATTACACCGTTAGCACTCATTAATACTAAAGTATGTAAATTAATTGACCATGTGACAGTCTCTCAACTGTTTACACAGGATAGAATATTCAAACGATTGATCAATAAAATGAACCAGAAAAATAAGAGTTCACTGACGCTGCAGCTGATTGATTAATGCATAATATATTTAGATAAATAAATTATTATTTGAATAAATTATGATTTATTTGTGGTAAAATATGAGCTTATTAATATTTATAGGACACGACGTGGACCGATGATCTGCAAACAGGCATAAAATAGAATAGAAATACTCTTTATTGTGACCAATATAACAAAAGGTACCTACTTAATAACTATAATTATAGTATAGTCGTAGTAGTATAGTGGTTGTAGTAGTGTAGTCTTTTTTTATAGTATGTAGAATATTTTATATTATTGTAGTCTATATAGGTATATTTTATAATTAATAGATATTATTTGTATAATATATTTAGTAGATATGTAAAATAAAAATGATATATGTATTATATTATTAATAGGTTAGTTTGACTCCTGTGCTAAATTACACCCTACTCTTTAATTTATAACTTTCCGTGCAAAGTGGGTTGCCTGGAAGAGATCGCTTTAAGCGATAAGGCCGCCCATTGTGGACATTAATATTAGTACTTTTATTTAGTTTTAAGTCTATTTTGTAATTTTTTGTCCCAATAAAGAGTATTGTATTGTATTGTATAATATTACTAGATGCGCCCAGCGGTTTTACCCGCTGTACTGTAGCCTATGTGTTATTCCAGGGCCTAAGCTATCTCAACACCAAATTTCAGGTCAATCGGTCCACCCGTTTAGGCGTGAAAGAGTAACAAACATACCTACTTCCGGACATCCATACATGCTTACAAACTTTCATGTTTATAATATTAGTAAGATAACTCATTGGACCACAATGGGCGGCCTTATCGCATATAATTTTCTGTTAGGAGCTACGAAGTGCGTGCGGGACCACTAGTAAAATATATTACAAGCAAACATTTGCAGCCATTATTGCAATTCCAGTTGACGATAAGTACACTATCAATGCAAAATAATATGATGGTTGCCTATTATATTATGTACCTATGCTTATACAAATCACGAGCATTATTTTGCACGGCCATGCGTGGTCATTCCCATAATTGTTTATGCAAAGCACTTTATTATTACTCTGCACTGTAGACCAAACAAACTACTGGACTTAGCTTGTTCAAATAAGTGATGCACTTTTGGTAAGCCCCCTCAAGTTCGAACTCAAAAGTTTTTATTAATATGATTAGTCGAGACTTGTCGCGACAAAAGCTCAAAAACACTTATAATCTCAAAAGCTTTTTACAAGTTTTTATTTACTTTCACCTGTCTGTTGTCTGTCTGTCCGTCTGTCTGTCTGTAATCAAATTTTGTCACTTTAATTTGACCCACTTCCCGGTGTCCGATTAAGCTGAAATTTTGTATGCATGTATAAATCGGATGACAATGCAATATTTTGACATGGAGCTGATCTGATGATGGAACTGGAAGATGGCCATAGGACCTCCGTTATTAATGACGCAACCCCATCGAGTTTGGGCTCAAACGATTCGTCTTGACAAGTACTTTATGATGCTGGGTAGTAATAATAATAAAGCTTGTTTTTAAAAAGTTTTTTTAAATTTCACTTGTTTCAAATAGGCTACAATGAAGCACTTTTGCAAGTTGCAAAGTATTTAATTCTATTTCAAGACTCAAGGGTATTTCTTTTTGAAACACATGTAATGTGTTTACAACATTTGTCTTTTAGTGTGTATTTTAGTTTGAGATGCACCAGTAAGCTTATAAGCAGAAGTTGGGTCTCTTCTAAATACACACAAACACAATTATAGTGTTTGCACACTACACTACTACTATGATGTGTATTTATGAGACGACATAATATTTTGACTTTTTAATGTGTGCATAATATAATATACCTAAGCTCAGTCCAGAATTTTTTGAGGCCGTAATTTCATGAGGCTTAATATGGGTGCATCAATTCTATTTCAATACAACTTCTCCGTAGTTATTATATTCTTGCCCAGGACTTGACAAAGAACAGTCTATTCATAAAATGCTCTGAAAGACCAGCTGAGCTTGGCCTCTCAAAATGCGTTGGAAGCTTTTACTCTGTTCTTGGTCAAATTGGATTAGAGGGTCTAGTTACAATGGTTAGGCACCCTTTACTTGAACAAAAGCTGCTAGGGACAGCCTGGGACATGATTACAGGTACATGTACGGGTAATATTTTACTTGTCTGGTTAACTGTACATATAATATAACTAACGTAATATCCTACTCGCTCAGGCGGGTAACTTTAATACATCTTAACTACTAAGTGTAATACGACCAAAATTAAATGGCGAAACATCTAACGATAAAGTTTAAGGTACTTCTTAATTTTGTCGTATAATAAAGAGATATGGATGAGTAGAATATTACCTTCCTAGGTTAGTTTAAATTTGTTTTTACATTTAGTCTGTAGGTTAATAAAATAGCACTTAACTATGTACCTACTATTGTGTATGCAAAAAATAAATGATATATAATTATTAATTACCTATAGAAAGATGATGAGTGTAGCGATTTATAAAGATAGCGGTATTTATAGAAGTCTTCGATAAATCAAAATGGTAAGTCTAACTGGACAAGACAAGCAATAAATAATGAGATAGGAATAGACACGTCGCGATACGTGGGTGGATTTATATAATATAATTAGGTAATTATACCTACTCGTATTAATAAATTGACACTTTTTTACTATTGTAAAAAGAAGGAGATTTCTTGTTTGTACGCGAAAAATATCATAATTTAGAAATTGTGTATTTTTGAAAATATTTATTTTTAAATTCGGAACTGTTTACTGTTCGTTAGGTCTATTTATTATTAAATTAATTATATCATACTCCTTTTTATATCATACATAAATACATAATATTTTTAATCGACTACCATCTCGGTGTCCGGTTAATGAGCGAAGACTAGACTAGCACGTTTAAAACATGTAAACTGTTCTACAGATCCCGATAAAATTTCAATTAATTCAATTATTATAGTTGAAATAACACAAAATACAAACAAACACAAAATTAAAAACTAGGAATTTATAAGACGAGTATTCATTTCACATAATTAAAAACTAAATTACCTACAAGTAAAACTTATTCTACCTCTAAATTATAATTAACTAGGGATTAAATCAATATAGGATTTAATTGTAGTAATTAAATCATATATTTATTACCCTTACCTTATTGGAGGAGAAAGACGGAGGACCGAGTTGAGTGGCGTGCCATGGAAAGCCTCCCTTTCAACTAATACAAAAAAAGATTCCGACGAATTGAAAGCCATAATACCTATGAGGTACTCCTTTATGTAAAAACGTTTGAAAAGTCCCTTTTTCAGTAAAATAAAAACGTATAGAATCTATTGGTTGTCTGTGTGTACAGAGAACTGTTCAAAAACAAAGGGACAGGGGTTAGGTCATCTACATGTAAAAGGGGAAACCCTCTAAAAATGGACGAACAATGTTACCAACGCAGCCGATTGCATTTTCAAGTCAGTTTAAAAACCACCTTTATCCCGAAGGTATAAAGTTAATTTTCCCTTAGAGCCCTTTGCCCCCAGTTTGGTCAGTCTACGTTGTAAGCCCTATGTGTCAGCCTATTGATTCAGCCCTACAAAGCGACTGTGTGTTCAAGAGGAACTGAGTACAATAGTCGGATTTCCGTCCAGCGCTTTCGAGCTTTGTGAGCATGCATTTTTAGTGTTATGACGTCATCATTAGTAAAATTAGGCCTGTTTAATTTTTTTTCATAGGTTAACCTTGACCACGATCTCGCCTGATCTGAAGCGATGATGCGGCCGTAGATGGTAGCAGACTTCACCTAGAAGGTGAGATAAATCTCTCCCTAGCTTCAAAAGCACATCGTGCCCGTTGCATAAGGGAAATCTCTGGTTTTAAGGCTGGGTCCGGTGTCATTGGCAAAAATTTCGATGACCTTTTTTAATACGAAATTCTTGATGAGCTTTTTTGGTCAGGAAATTCCGTGGACCTTACGAATACTATAATATAGTATAGGTATATACGAGACAATGTTTTTTTTTTGAGAAATAAAATTTATGGTAACGTTGGTGTTTTGCACTTTTACACAAGTGAAATTTAAGCTTTTATTATTATTACCATCTAGCACCGAAGTACTCGTCAAGACGAATCAAATGAGCCCAAACTCGATGGGGTTGCGTCGTTTAATTACGAATTTCTTATGGCCACCTTCTTGCTCCATCATTAAATCAGCTCCATGTCATAATAATATTGCATTGTCATCAATTTTATACATGCCACATTTCAGCTCAATAAGAAATCGGGAAATGGATCAAATTAAACTTCCAAGATTTGATTACAGACAGACAGAAAAACGACAGACAGGTGAAAGAAAATAAAAGCTTGTAATAAACGGGACTAAATATACATTTGCTATACTTATGTAGTATGTATATAATATTTCATACATTAGGGGCGTGATTCAACCGTGACTACCGACTACCTGTACCCACTTATGCGAGGGAGGGCGAAGGCGTAACGATCACCTAAAAAATATACCTAATTGTAGCTATAGTATCGACTAACTTATACTCGCGACTTTGCTCGCGTAGAGAAATCCTTTCTTAGCAGAGGTCTACATCATGTAATTAATATGTTTGGAATTTCAACTCAATCCGTTCAACAACAATAAAAATATTTGCAAATAGGTACTTTCCTGTTATTAATTTGAGATAAATAATGGAATTAGGCGTTATTTTGCGGAAATCCATTATAATTATTAGTTAGTCTAAGTTTTATGAGGTGGCGAGGAATTCAAACGCTGAAAATTTAATTTTTAATAATAAAATATGTTTAAAAAAAACAACTTTAATTATGTATTGATGATATTGTTTAAAACTTATCCTTCTTAAAGAAGACTAAGTCGTAAGACTGTGGGAAATTACAAGGTCATAAAATAAAGCATTGATTCGCTATAGCCTTATTCCTATAGCCTATAACTAACCGTTACAATACGACCGTCAACAAACTAAAAAAACTAAGGTCAACTCCAAACTGGATTTTAATCACCAACGTAATCTTAATGATCCAGAATCTAGAGCTTACGGCATAAGCGCCGGATCCGAAGTGACTGGTAATTATTCACCTACTTAGTTCTGACAATTTTAATAATACCGGTTGTGAGAAGGCACTATCGAGCCGTGGGCACAAAGGCGGTTGATAAAGATATAGAATTTAGGCTTTAGAAATACGAATAAAGGTGCATGCATATTGTTAATGAAGCTCTGTCTCAGATCAATGAATGACGACGAGGAAGGTAAACATTCTTCAACCATTTGTAAATTTCACTTGAAATCTCTTCGGCGAAATGCGAAAGAAACAGCAGTTTAATAGTGGTCAAACTACCCATATGCAAGGTATTCATTACTGGAGCAGAACTTACCGGATTTATAAAAACGTGGTTTCGCTTTCACTGAGATGTTACCAACAGAGATTATAAAACATTCAAGAATGCCGGCATTAGTGCACACAATTAACATAACTTGTCGATACATTCGTGACTCCCAGGAGTAGAATCCTGAGAACAATCACACGACAGAGCAATATAAGAAGATAAATATTAAACTTACCGGAGTATGTTTATTTTATCCACCCGCGAGAATGTGACGAGTGGGTATTTGCGTACGGATGCACGCAGTTCCGGTCGTTTCGTGATAAGTTTTGCACTGTATTTGCGTGAATGGGTAACACTGGGTTAAAGTTTGGTTGCGGAGAATGAAGCGTGTGAGAGACGCGGAGACAGCCTTCACGCAGCGAGGCACGCGGCAGACTGGTGGCTAGCCGTCGGTGCGGTGGGCAGCGCCGCGCCGGCTTCGTCGTACGGTGTTCTGACAATGAGACTCGGTCTCCGATCGTTCCGCAGCCCTCGGGACTCGGGACCGTTCACCGTGGAAAGGGCTATACCCATAACCATCGCCGTTTTTTGTCCCGTCTAAGATTAGCAACAAGGGGTCAGACTAAGGGGAAGTCTGAATAGAAGTACCAGCATGTTGACTGTTGACCAATTGAGTGTGTAATCAAGGTCAGCTACGACGTAAATACAACATCGGTTTCAGTGAATTTATTCAACACACGATGATGTAAAAATTTGCACTCATCCGCTAACGATTTCGGAAACCACATGTTTATCTATTAAAGTCTGTAACAATCAGCAATATAACTGGGTGAAGTCGCTACTATCTATAGGCTGAAATGTTTTGACAGCAGTTTTCTACGATATTATGTTAGTTCCATCTTTTAACACGTTCAATATGATTGTAGTCGGTGGTACCCTCACTCTGCACCCAGTATATTTTGCTGTAGATAGATCTTATCCAGATATAAACAGATGTTTTATGCGCGGACTAAATTCGAGCGGATAAAGTATAAACTTCATTATACAGTCTAATTCTATAACCAGGATTTTGAAGCAGACGAATCTTCAAACTGGTCTATAAACATTTCCTAGCTTTATGGCACTTTCTAAGTTATGATGGTGATTTAGATTTTACCAGTTTATTCAGTTTCACTTGTCAAAGCTATGACGAATCAATTATTGTCCTTTAAAAATAAATGTTTTCTATTTGGATATAGGTTTGTATCATCCCTATCATCCACTGACCACCAGTGTACCCACACAACCCAAAGCCCTATACTCTTTCCTTCGACATACTTTATTATTATCAGCATGGTTTTTCCCACAGTTGGGCAAACCTTTCTTCCTACTCTTCACTTCTCTCGGTTCAGTGTTATAGTTGGCAACTATAATATTATAATATATTGCAAACTGGACTGAACTGGAGACTAATTTCCCATCATCGCCGGTGTGTACCTACTTCTAAATTATTAAAGAAAAAAGCATTCTATGTAATTTATTAACTTGAATCTGAAGACTTAAGACCTACCAGATGATGACGCAACAGATCTATTGATACAATAAAGGTACTCGCAGATATTAAATGTGGAAACGATGACTTCCGGGTTAGGGACAAGGAAACCAAGTAATGTAATAGAAACATATTGCACAATTTCCCGACTGAACCCGCCCGGGCCAGATGGCATTTATGTGATATTTGATGCTAGAATCGGTGCGAAAAGAGAAGGTGCATGGTATTTTAGGGAACCTGGATTTTTGGATGTTATGAATAAAAATGCCATATCTACCATAATATATTGGGCATAAACGGGTTTGAGGTTTCATCTTTGTGAATAAACGGCATAAACTCACTTGTATTTACTTCGGCTTCGTACCGACCGTTTCGATCCTGTACGAGGATCTTCTTCAGGGGTTTATGCCGTTTATTTAGAGAGATGAATCTAAATACTCACGAATCATTTAGTTTATAAATGGGTTGTAGGTTTATACAATTTCTATGTAGAAGATATGCATTCAACTGATTATATAATCAGCGTTTAAGTAATCAAAGTCACCAGTCTACACTACAATGCAGGACGCTCATTAAACTGAGTCGTAAGATGTTAGGTCTAATGAGCTCAGTAGTTTCCACCTTTAACAAACAAACCGCGGCAGAATATTGGGCAAGGTCCAGACTTTCCGTTCAAACTCTGTTGTTGCTAATAAATAACCTTAATATTATGTTAGAATTTGTTTCTATTCTAGTTTTTCCTGTTTTCTTTGATGTCCCATTCATATTATAAATGTGAAAGTACCTACAGATGAGTTATGTGTGTGTTTGTTACATCTTCACACTTATACGGCTGAATCGATTGAGCTGAAATTAGGCATAGAGATAGTTTAGACTCTGGAATATCTAGGCTACTTCTCAGCGGGAAAAACCACTGGGTACCTACAGCTAGTCATTACTAAATTAGCACATCAGCGCCCTGCATTCCAACGCCTTTTCTCTTTTCACACAGACTTCAAGAGAGGAAGCGAGTCTCGTAATGCTGGCATTTGAAGCATAGTGCCATGACCAATGAGCATGTTGACTTTTAGAATATTACGGTAGGAAGCCCACTTATAGACGGCGCAAGCTACCCGTACGCACATGCGATGTTGCGTTTGACCATGATTCTATGATTAATATTGACTGAAGAGCTGGCCCAAGGAATGTAAAGATATGATGTAGCTAAATAAAACGGCAATTCTGGCGTCTAATATGGTTGTTCAATTTTGAGGTTGAGATATTCTCGACAATATAAGACGTGACTTTTGCCGTTCTGTTGCTTTAGTTATGGAGTACCTTCATGGTTGTTTAAAAAGAAGTTAAAATTTTAAAAAAACTTTTAAAAACAAGCTTTTATTATTATTACTATCTAGCACTAAAGTACTCGTCAAGACGATTCAAATGAGCCCAAACTCGATGGGGTTACGTCGTTTAATTACGGAGTTCCTATGGCCACCTTCCAGTCCCATCATCAGACATCAGATCAACTCGATGTCATAATATTATTGCATTGTCATCCAATTTATACATGCACGCAAAATTTCAGGTCAATCAGAAATCAGGAAGTGGATCAAATTAAACTTCCAAGATTTGATTACATACAGACAACAGACAGATGAAAGTAAATAAAAGCTTGTAAAAAATGTGACTACTACTACATTGGTGCGTTCCTATCCCTACCTACTTTGGGTGACATTTCGGATGTATACCTACTTGATAATATTTGCTCAACCAGCTGTATTTACCTGTTCACTGATTCCGCGTTTCCTGAGAAGATAAATTACGTTTGCTTAAGATTTAGCAGTGTGACATTAACAATTTCATGGCAAAGAACTGCGCATTTTATAGCAGCTTAATATTATATGAATTAGTAGATATATAGTTAAAATCAAATCTGTTCGAATTGTAGATTGGCGTGTGACCGATTTGTGGTACACGTTTTCAAGTGTATATGAGTGTTATTTACTGCTGTAGCAGCTGTGTATATATCCCTATAGCTGTTATTTTATGTCCAAGTTTTTTCACAACAGATTTGTAGCAAAAAAGGTCAAAATAACGATTTTTTAGGTTACAAACACTTCCCACCCCCTGTTTTTAGGAACCTTATTTTTTTCTTTACTTTTTAAAATGACCTGCCTTCTAAAGTATGTAACTTTTAATTTATTCGATTAAATCACAAATATCGTAACAATTTCCCGAAGTGGTTATGCTTATTATATAAAAGTTTTTTTAACTGGTAGTTAAGTTTAACTTTTACATAAGATGCAAATAGGAAGAACAACCATGAAACTATGAATTAAATTAAATATTTGGACATTATGGTGATTACCTACTGCCTACTGACATAATGTCCTCATTTTAATTATTTTATGTAGATTTGATTGAATTAATTAGTAAATTGGTATATACTCGTATTTTAATATTAAAAGGTACCATTCAAACTTAAAAATTTATTCTATGTTTTAATAAAGTTAGTCTACAGAGTAATAGAACCTATATCTTTATTTTTTTAATAAGTTAAAGTTAAAGGTGGTCCCCATTAAACCGCAGAAACAGCTCTAGGTTTTTAGTGGATATCCCCGCCGCGCCCATCTTCGGCGGGGGAGTCCCACATATCACATACCGCCCCGCGCCCTCTGGCGTGGGGTGATGATACGTAACGGTTCCAAAAAATTTCCATGGGATAAAAAAAATGGTCCCCCTAAAAAAAATGTACATTTATTTTTAGTGAATAATTCTCTGCATGTAATGTATTTCTTTTTTGTGCGGTGTACAGTGTACAATAAAGTATTATTATCTGTCTATCTATATATTATAAAGTCTATCTATATACTGTAACACGAGATATTACATATCAGAGGTCTATAAGACATAATAACATCTTATATTTCAGGTCAATGACTACAGTGCAGTTTTGCGTAGAACTTTGTACAGATTTAATTCTTAGGTAAAACTGATAATGTTAATAGAGACGGTGTACCTATCCTTTAACGAACATCTAACTCATCGCGTTCATCTTCTTGTATATATTCATCACTAGCTGCGCACAGCGGTTTTACCCGTACTGTAGCCTATGTGTTATTCCAGGGTCTAAGCTATCTCTATACCAAATTTCCGCTCAATCGGTCCATCCGTTTAGGCGTGAAGAAGTAACAAACATGCTCACTCACAAACTTTCACATTTATAATATTAGTGTGATTAAACATAAAAATATTCAAAGTTTATAATAATAATATAATACTTGGTATAATAATACTTACCAGCAAAAAATTCACCACATTTTTCACCAATCTCAATCAACGATTCATGATTTTTTGAGTTTATTTGTGCTTGCGAGTACATTAACCCTTTGAAAATACCGCATAGCAATCAATGCTGAATGCACAGAACTACTGTTGCTATGATAATTTACCTAATATAAGTTATACTGCAATAGGTGTACGAATAAGGTAGGTATAATTAAGTAATTCTACAATTATTTATCTATAGTTGATCTTGAACGATTATAAAATTGAGTACTTCCTGCCATTAATGGCTGTTTCTATTTTTATATTATTGATATAATTTTATTACTTCGTAGGAAAGTTTTGTATAGAGATCGCATCGTCTAGTAAGGTGCATACGTTTTCACTCAATAACACATACATAATTTATGGATATAGTGGAGATGGACAATAATTATTAATGTCTGGACTAACCACAGATTATATTATTAAAATTAGATCGGTAATCTTTTTTTTGTTTGAAAATCGGCTTCGCCCATTATAAAAAGATTGCCTGAGTCATATTATTTGTTTTTTATACTAAATAGGCCTACGTGTGACCACATCCCACCTGATAGAAAATGTAGACGACAGGTGATGAATCACGTAACATGTCCAGAAAGGTACTTACTTACGTACGAGTTCGTACCTTCCTGTTCACTCTAGCAGATTCTAGTAGATTTGAACACATTTCGGTACGTTTGGAAGTTTATCACGGCCGTTCTATTTCCGTATTTTTTCAGTGGGCAAACTGCGTACCTAGTTTCATTATATTATTTCATCTTTTCTATATAATTTTTGCACATCATTAGCAAGTTTCTTTACAAATTCCTCATCAAAGGTTCATCCGGATGATATCATCAGAAGGGTAAATTGCCATGATAGCACGACGGGTGACGTAAGAGGCAGAGGCCCAAGCCTTAGCCGTCACGATTGCTGGATGTTTTTTAGATAATCCAAGCTTTTTGCCATTATAATAATTATAATATTGTGTACTTGTAAATTGAATAAGAGCTGCCTTTTTCAAGGCTGAATTCTTCCAATGTCGAAGGCCAATGGCTACGCCAAAGTAAGTTTTGGTCAATAAAATTGATACAGTGTATCTACAGAGTCTTACCTCTACATCTAGATACAATTTTTATGTCAACACACCCAAAGTTTTGTAAATAAAATATTATTTTCTTAAGAAAAGATTTCAACGCGGTCTCTGAGGTCAAAAAGATCAAAAAGTTTTGGAAACATTTTAGTATACCTCAAAACCCTGTCCAGTAAACGCCTTCCTAAATCCTCTATCCACTTTCTACGGTCTTGGCCACCTTGTCTTATACGACAAAGTAAAAAAACACTTTTTAACTTTTCGGTCGTATGTCTGTCAGGACATTTTAATTTTGTGGGCTTATAGAGATTGCTATTAGTGTAAATTAGCTAATACGGCCTCTGTATTGCGTAGGACTAGGAAGAAATAAACCTTCACTCGTAATAATATGTATGTATGTATATGTATCTATATATCGAGTCGTGACAAGCTCATCTTGTTTGCCTACTTGCATAAAAAATGGCCGCATTTATTAGAATAGAATGGAAAACTCTTTATTGTTCACACAAATACAACAATATAAACTTAGAACTAAGATTACACAGAAAGAAGTGTTACAATTGGCGGTCTTATCGCTAATAGCGATCTCTTCCAGACAACCAAGCAGGGAAAGGAAATACATAAAAATAGAGCGACGGTGGTTATAAAGATATATATGGAGACATAAGTACATATGTTTAATCATAGCTATATAAATATACCAATACATACTATTAAAACCAATAGAATAAATAATACATACATAAATATAAAATAATAAACATACATATTATTATCATTTATTTAATTTATAAAAAACATAATTAACACCGAAACACCATTATGCAAGCTCCTACTTCCTATGTTTATTTTAATTGAAGGTTCTTAGTAATTAATTGACTTTACAGGAAAAAATAAATATACCTTGATTCTTATTCAAATTTCCGTGATATCTCATCACGATTTGTGGGTTTGAATGACGTTTAATACCTATTTAAATAAATAAAGGCCTATAAGTGCTTATTATTATCTACTAGAAGTAGGCTTTAGCCGAGGATACCAGGTACTTCATTACAGAAAACAAAATTTCATAACTAAACAAAAAACAAAACTTCATAAAAACAAAACTTCATAAAAGTGATTATGTATCGCTAAAAGCGATCTCTTCGGGACAACCTTGCAGGGAGGAGAAATTGTATTCCAACGATTGTGTTCAAATATGCTAAATCAATGGTTCCTACACGATATTTAGTGAAGCCAGAATGGAATTTATCCTTCTTTTTTGGCTGAAACGTCATTATAGACAATGGTAATTGCTCACATTCAGGCGAGCCATCTTCTTGTGCCTTTGTGAAAGATCCTCCTCGTCCTCCCATCCACACCGACACCTTGCAGTTTGCAGTAGAGTATTCCTTGTCTAGAGCCATGTACGAGTGACGCGTACCTTAAATTGAGGCATAATGCTAATTAAAAGACAACATTCGTTTTTTTAAATCAACCAAATGCAATGTAATCCTAGATGTGAATAAATCAATGTCAACATTTGCGTAATTTTTCACCTTTGAACCGTGTGATTCAGGCTTCATCGCATCGTAATATGGCCAGTAACATGATATTATCGATTCTTTCATCATCGATCATTCATTAAAATTCGGAGGCTCTAACAGCTGAATACGTCTATAAATCTAATAGGCATTTGTATCGTTAGCTTATCTATAAGTGCCTACTACATATTCAATAGTGCTCGAGTGGAGACCACGGACTAGCAAACGCAGCGTAGGACGTCCACCCACAAGGTGGACAGACGACCTTATAAAGGTCGCCGGAAGACGCTGGATGCAGGTCGCTTCCAACCGGTACATATGGAAGTCCAAAGGGGAGGCCTATGTTCAGCAGTGGACGTCTTACGGCTGAGATGATGATGATGACATATTCTAATATTCAATAATACATTTATTCAAATCTAAATTTATAAAAGGAAAGCGTGACTAGAATGACCTATCAATGCTGAACTGATTGGGTTAGAATATCGAACGAAGATAGGTTTTACGACATATACCTTCGTCAAGGATTTATCTATGCGAGCAAAGTCACGAGCACGAGCTAGTGATAAGATAAATATATAATAAGACGCGGATGAGCTAGTGGTACTTTATAATTCGAATAAAGTCGAAAATCATCAAAACTACTAAATTGATTCTAAAAATCTTTAACCTTTTTTATTCACATAATTATATCACATAATGTACCTAATGGCTACGTTTAACCTACTTTAAAAACTTTTATTTGTCATCATAATATGAGTAAATCCTGGGTAGCACTGTACTGATTATGGGGAGCGTTACCTTTTATTAACAGGAGAGCGTCTTGCTCGTCTTTTTACTTCTATGCACAAAAAAATACTTTTCACATATGTTAGTTCTATGTTAATGTTAAAGAATGTATAGTTCAATGATTTCTCATAATGAAATAATTAATTATTCATATTTTTTGTACAGATTGGCAAGCTTATGCTTATAAACTTGGCGCCAATATCCGCTATGTATGTAAGACTTGAGAGGACGTATCAATCTTTGATAGCAAAAAAGTGTCCAGTTAGATTCTGCTTGTGGCAATGAACCTTCACCTGGGTGGGGCTAATAAAATCTAGAAGGTAAGTGACTTAGTATTTTTAATGTTTGGAGATAGAGATGGTGAGATGAGCTCGACAAAAGCGAGGATTGGTCCACTATTGCACAAGAAAGAAAACTATGAAGAGGAAGGGAGGCCTTTGCCCTGCAATGAAACACTATAGGCTGTTAATAATATAATAAAGGAGATAGAAATACTGCTTAGGAGGTAACTAGCAAAGGTGTGTCATTTCCCCAGGCCTCTGCAATAGATGCCTTTTTTCACACGTTCGGGGGAAGCATGAAGTGGTTATGTGGGACTCGTCGCCAGTAGCATTGGCGATATGCTTCTGAAACCCCGAGGTGCATCTAGAGGTACAAATCGCCCGAGCTACGGGTAGGTACGGCTAAACATTCGTCCGCGGCCCCAACGGCGACGGTTAATGTTTGGAGAAAGTAAATACCGCTAGATGGCGCTTACAAGTAAACAACGTATCCATATCAATTATTGTAAAAAAAATCAAAAGTGTTAAATTACGCTAAATAGATGATTCAAAAACGTAAAACCAGTGATAAATATCCTATGAGAGTGTTTGCAAAAGTATCCGTGAACGAATAACCAATAAAATAACATCAAAAGTGCAGTACCAAAAATTAAGTGAATGTTCACTATAATTTATAATACAAGTGATCACATCTATGGAACTATTCAACAGTGGACAATTTAAACTGTAAATAAAATAAAAGAAGATTTTAAAGTGCACTTAAAGTTAAAAATAATCCAATAACAAGTCACAATTTACTAAAAAATAGTGCATAATAAAGTACATTTTCAACACAAAAAATAGTGGCATTAAATAGTTTGTGCAATAACAATTTTAAAACTTTACTTTTAGTTATAAAACAGTGAAAAAAAAGTGTCTAAAAGTTCATAAACAATAAGTGATAAAGACTACCGCCCTTTAAAAAAGATATCTGGTAACGGCTCTCGTACGTAAACAAATGTCAAATGAATCATTCTATATCAACAAGGTGACCAATAAATTCGCAGTCACAGTTACTGTTACGGTGGCGTAGTGGTTCGTGCATTGACTTTGCAAACCAACGGGCCGTGGTTCAGATCCTAACAAAGTGGTTTGAAATTTTGACTTTTTGCGGTCGTTTGAATTTTTTTCCAATTAAAACACGACAAAAAACCATAACAGTATATCAAAACAATATTTTTAAAATGGATAACACTACACTAAAGTTTCACAAGCACCGCAGAGCCAACTCACTAGGGAGCTTGTCGGATACATCTATATTTGAGTCCACTAGACTAAGCTTACCACATACGTTGCTTGACGACAGTGATTCTATCACTCGATTACAAGAAAAAGTTGCCGAGTTGGATGTTAACTTACAGTCAGCTCATCAAGAAGTTGAGAACTTACTGAATGAAAATCAAAAGCTAAAGTTAGACCTAGAAAAATCAAAAAATTTAATAGAAATTTATAAGAAAATAGAGTACACCAGCGGTCATTCTACTCCAATATCCGGGAGAAAACGTAAAAGGCCAAGATTGTCTTTGATACAACATGAGACTTCTACAATGTTTTCCACAACACCCCAGAAACACCCAACACAAAATAATGAGACTTATTTAAATAAAATATCAGATTTAGAAAACGAAATCTACAAATTAAATAAATGCTTGAATGAAGAAAGGCAAAAAAATGAAACACAGACGACACCTACAGACGCAGTGAAACCACAAACACAAAAAAATAATAGATACAAGACTTGCAGAACTAAAAAGATGTCGAAAAGAATATGGAAACTAACCAGACAGATAAGAAAAATACAAAATGAATATAACAAAGCAAAGAAAGAAATAGAGGATTTAAAATATCAGATTCTAGTACTAGAAAAGAAAAACAACCCAATAACGATTGATGAACCAAGTGGATCTGAAAATGTTATGCTCAAGAAGAATAACACAAATAATATCACATACACGATCGAAAAAAAGGAGAAGGAAACATTGACAAAGAAGAAAACGGTTCTCTTATTTTCAGATAAAATTGGTCAAGGACTGGCAGCTAGAATAACAAATGAAATTGACAAAAATACCACAGTAGTAAACTATTGTAAACCTGGAGCTAGTTGTCTTAAGATCATAGAAGGTCTGTCAAAAAAAACAGAAGATTTGAGTGAAGAAGATACTGTAGCAATTTTACTTAGCGAATATGACGTGAAATCGACATTTAATGACAGGAAACTATTAATTAAAACATTGGAAGAAATTATGTACACCACAAAAAGAAGATTCAGGCTAATCCTAAGCGGAATCCATTATAATGGCGTAAATGACAATGTTATTTATAATATCAATAAAAGATTGTCACAGGCAGCAAGTGTGACAGAAAACGTGCAATATATAGAAACGAATGTCTCCGACGATGCTGTTAAATACAACAGCTTTAAAAAATTGAAGAAATATGTAACAAATTCACTAATAACATCGTTGATAAATACATTTAAACAAACGTCTAACTTACGATTTATACAATGCACTTATAAAAATGAACAACTTCAGAAAGAAACTGTAAATTTTCCAATAATGTCGCAAGAAACAAGGAGAAGGTGATTTTACACGCTAATGTACAGAGCATTAGGAACAAATTTTTAGAAATAGAAGACCTGGCAAATGAGCATCAATCAGACGTACTATGCTTAACGGAGACATGGGCTAATGATCAGCAGATAGAATCCATGAATATTGACAATTACGTTTTAGCCACGTATTTTAATAGGAAAATTTTTAAGCATGGTGGAACGGCAATTTATGTTAGAAGAGACTTAGAATACAAAATCAGAACAGATCTCAACAAATTATCTTTTGAAATGAATTGTGAACTGTCGGCCATCGAACTAAAAGCATCAAATATTGTAATTGTTACTGTTTATCGACCAGACAAAGATATTAATTTATTTTTTCAAATATTGTCTAAACTTTTACATTTTGTATGTCGTGATGGAAAACAGATTGTTGTGGCAGGTGATTTTAATATAAATGTTTTAAAATTAGACAAGAAGGCCCAGAAATTGACACAAGTTGTAAATAATTTTGGCTGTAAACTTTTAATAAACTCACCGACCAGAACGTTTGGCACAAGTTCGTCTTGTATTGATAATTTTATAGTTAACATTGATCAATGTAGTGCTAATGTCTTAGATCGAAAACTATCAGACCACAATGTTATAAAAATGACTGTTAATACAAATGAAAAATCTGTAACTGAAAATGAAAATAAGTTTTGTAGAATATCATCAAATAAAAATTGTACCCATTTTAAATATCTTTTTGATAAAGATTTTGAAAAACTTAAACAGGAAATATTACAATGTGATAATCCAAATATAAAAATGAATATCCTTTTAGACGCCATTAAATATTATTATAATATAGCTTTTCCTAAAGTGAAATTTAATTCAAAAAAGAAAAAAACATGGACAACAACTGGCATAAAGGTTTCTAAAAATACCCTAGCAAAACTAGAATTACTACAAGAAATTGCACCTAACAACCACAGAAAAATGAAAATAAAGAAATTTAGAAGAGTGCTCAAAAAGGTTTTGATATCTGCAAAAAGATTGCAGTACTCACAAAGAATACGTTCATCTGGTAATAAAATAAAAGAAACTTGGAAAATAGTAAATGAACAAACCAAAAATTGCAAAACAAAAAAGACTCCACCAATAACTTCAATAAAAGATGATAACAAAAATACAATATATGACCCCAAATCAATGGCAAACATGTTTAATATTTTTTTCAGAAATGTAGCCCATCTATTAACTATTAATGTAAAATATGACGCTGAAAAAAGTTTAGATTATTTAAGTAAGATTGATAAACCTGAGACATATATTGAATTTGAACAAATGAACTTCACGGAATTTCGAAATATTGTTAGACAAATGAAATCAAAAGCAACAGAAGACATATATGACATGAATACTAAGATTGTAAGAAATATCTTACTTCAGAATGCAAACTTGATGGGTTTACTACTTCATGTAATTAATAGCTGCATAAGTGAAGGTATATTTCCTGACGCTTTAAAAGCTGGCAGAATAGTACCATTACATAAAAAAGGCGAAACCAGTGACTTAAGCAACTATAGGCCAATATGTATTTTACCCACATTGTCGAAAATATTAGAAACAATCATAAAAAATAAAATAGTCAAATATTTCGAAGATAATAAGTTATTTACTACTGCACAGTTCGGATTTCGACGAGGCAGGTCAACAGAAATGGCAATAAGAAAAGTAGTGTATTTTATACTAGAATCTTTGGACGGGTCGCAAAAATGCGCAAGTATATTTTGCGACTTGTCCAAAGCTTTTGATTGCCTCCGACATAACCTATTAGAGCAAAAACTGGAATACTACGGATTCTCAGGGAAGGAAATAAATATGTTGCGTTCATATCTGCAAGCACGTACACAAGTTGTTACAGTCAACGGAATAAACTCCGAAGACGGTGAAATGGATATTGGAGTACCACAGGGATCAATTTTAGGTCCAGTATTATTCTTAGTTTATATAAACGACCTTGTAAACTGCCTACCGGAGTGGACATTTGTTAGCCTTTTCGCTGATGACACACACGTAGGCATCAGAGACAAATGTCAAAAATCACTTGAACAGAAGAAACAAGAAGTACTCCTCATCCTCAATGAATGGTTTCAAGCAAATGGCATTCTACTAAATGCAGGAAAAAACATTGTTATGCAGTACTCAGTTAGGAAAGGTATGATGAAAAGTTTAACAGCAAAAGAAAACATATTCTTAGGGTATACAATTGACCATACGATAAGTCACACAGTTCATATACAAAAATTATGCAAGAAGTTATCAAGTGCAAATTACGCATTATACAAGCTCAAGCCACTAATAGAAAGAAAAGCTCTTATATCTGTCTATTATGCATATGCTCACTCCTTAATAAACTACGCAATAACAGTGTGGGGGAATGCAGCGGAGGTAAATACAGTGCTTATATGCCAGAAGAGGGCTATTCGAATCATAAGCGGTCTGCAAAGACGTGCGTCCGCAAGAGAATGCTTTATTAAAAATAGAATACTTACTGTTATATCATTATACATATATAATAGCCTTATCGAAATACATAATGAAAAAGGAAATTTAGATAAAAATAAAGATACACATCCTTATAATCTTAGAAATAAAGAAAAATTGTATATACCTAAAAATGTAAAAATGTACAAAAATGTACAAAGCATAAGATAAACAACATAATTATAGAAAATTACATCTTTATTTTTTTTAACAAGGGCAAATGCATTTATGCATACCCGCACTTCCCGGGGGTGAAGTACGGGTTATGTGGGACTCAGCTTGCCGGCGGGAGTACAAGGCTGGCAAGTAATACCCACTAAAACCCCTTGGTAGACCGTCGTTCCTCTTTAGCTGGGCAGGATGGGGTCGCAGTTGCATTCACCATCCCACCCCGGCGGTGGTCCGGTCACTTACCGGGTCCCTGCGCTAATGGAGGGGTAATCTCTGACTTCCAAGCGCAGGGAGATACGCATTTAGTCGCCTTCTTGGCGAACTTTTTGTGGTACCAGCAAGGACCAGGACGTGAAAATGACCCAGACCTTGAGCGTGATTGGTCCTTGCTGGTACCACAAAAAGTTCGCCAAGAAGGCGACTAAATGCGTATCCCCCTGCGCTTGGAAGTCAGAGCAGAGAAACGCAACGACATGACTCCAATAAGGTCCAACCAGCTCAGCATATCTGATCTGAATTAACTTAAGCTGGTCTTCCGCTGGTACCCTATTGTGTTGAATTCTCAATTGAAACTTAATCTAGGTAATGAGAAAATATCTAAACACAAATTTCTAAGTATGGCTTGATAAAGTAAGAAAGGTCATAATAATGTTACTTATATGTGTGCTTAACTCTTAAGTACTTCGGCTTAAGAGTGATTGTTTATTAGGCATTTGGTTCAAAAGCTGGAACTGTCAAAGTAAATTATGGGTTTACGATACCCCATGCTTTAAGTTTACTCAAGTGCGCTTACACCCACATAACTCATGATAACCGTGACAGCGATGGCAAAAAATAGCCTCAATTTAATCATTACATTAATAATAACAGAAGAACGGCTCTCGACGATTGAAAACACGCACGCGATTAGACGAGCAGATTTACAGGTAATCTCACTGCAAACAAGTGGGGGCTGTCCCTCGAGCATACGGTGCACTTGCGTTAACATTTCCAAGATTAATGTACTGAGTTTTTTAAATATATTATATGATGGCAGTTATAATACATATTACTTATATTTGATAAAACACACAACGCAGATTTTTTTTCTAGTATCTATTAATTATATTGGCGATTTAAGAGCATATATATCGAGTGACGCTCTCTCGCTCGCACTATTTGACAAATTTTGAAATATAAATTCATAGAATTTATTGAAAATTCCTCAAGATCAGCCCTACATAATAGCGTACTCGATATATACGCTCTTAAGCGTTAAGAGTCTCCGAGCAATATTTTACAGATTGTATGATTAACACGATGTAACGCTATTTCTAGAGAACGCGTGTTGTTTATTGATAACGAAAATTGTTCAATATCGCTGTTCTTCTGTACCTTTTAGTTTGAGGTAAGCAAGAAAAACATATTAACCCAAATAGGCGATGAATTTCAATTAGATTACAGTAACGAACTGTATTATCTGACTGACTGAGATCGGTTAACTGTCCCGCAATCACATGTCTGATACATTGAAAGTGTAAATTCGTGACACTCCGTTTTTTTGCATGAAATTGATCGTACCACAGAATACCAAATAGTACCTTTAGAATCAGTACTGGACAAAATGTAATTAGCCCAGTCAATGAGTGCCCAAAAAGGGTATGTGGATCGAAAAGTCGAAAGCAGAAAAACTAACTTAGTAACTTTGTTTGGACTAGTTAGGAGTTAAACATACTAAAAGTCCCCACCCCTACGAGGTGAGCCCGAGGGGGGGGGAGGCCGAAGAAGGTCCCATTTTTAGGTTTTTTGCTTATATGTCAAAAACTGTGCGTTATACGATATTTTGTTGTACTACATTATTAAACCTCATGAAATTTTATACAACTTCGGCCTTGACACTTTTCATCTATCTCCAATCGTTGTCCAGCTATGAGCTTCCAAACATGGTCTATTTTGAAGATGCTTAAATTAGTTTTCCATACAAAGTCGGTAAAAAAATCTTACAAATAAAATTTGACCAACTTCTGGTTGGCGTATCATAATGAAACTTTGCAAATATCTAGAAATGTGATGACAGTTTAATAATCTGGTACCACTAAGCTGATCTGATGATGGAGCCAGGAGGTGTCTAATGAAACTCTTCAATGGCTATTAGTAAGCCCGTCGAGTTTGGGCACATTACATTCAAATCGATGAGAATTTTTCATAACACTTGCTGTCGAGGGTCTGATAATGGACCAGGAGGTGCCTACGTCTCATCAATCCGAATGTAATGAGCCTAAACTCGCCGGTTTTACTAATAGCCATTGAAGAGTTTCAGTAGACACCTCCTGGCTCCATCATCAGATCAGCTCAGTAGTACCAGATTTTTAAATTGTCATCAGATTTCTAGATATTTGCAAAGTTTCATTATGATACGACAACCAGAAGTTGGTCAAATTTTATTTGTAAGATTTTTTTACCGACTTTGTATGGAAAACTAATTTAAGCGTCTTCAAAATAGACCATGTTTGGAAGCTCATAGCTGGACAACAATTGGAGATAGATGAAAAGTGTCAAGCCCGAAGTTGTATAAAATTTTATGAGGTTTAATAATGTAGTACAACAAAATATCGTATAACGCACAGTTTTTGACATATAAGCAAAAAACCTAAAAATGGGACCTTCTTCGGCCTCCCCCCCCTCGGGCTCACCTCGGAGGGGTGGGGACTTTTAGTATGTTTATCTCCTAACTCGTCCAAACAAAGTTACTAAGTTAGTTTTTCTGCTTTCGACTTTTCGATCCACATTTCTTCTTTTACTGGACTAAATGTATTTAAAAGGGGTACTTTAAAATTGGAATAGATAGGTAGGTATTCGTAAAATTAAGCAAAATTCTCGAGAAAATAGGACTTTTTACAAGCTTTATATTACTTTCACCTGTCTGTTGTCTGTCTGTCTGTCTGTCTGTCTGTCTGTCTGTCTGTCTGTAATCAAATCTTGCAAGTTTAATTTGACCCACTTCCCGGTTTCCAATTGAGCTGAAAATTTGCATGTGTGTGTAAATCGGATGACAATGCAATATTTTTATGACATCGAGCTGATCTGATGATGGAACTGGAAGGTGGCCATAGGAACTCTGTCATAAAACAACGCAACCCCGTCGAGTTTGGGCTCATTTGATTCGTCTTGACGAGTACTTTATGATGCAAGATGATAATAATAAATAAAGCTTGTTTTTAAAAAGTATTTTTAAAATTTCACTTGTTTAAAAATGTTTACATACAGATTCATTTCAACAAAATTTTCATCGTTAAAATTTTACTACCAATTTTCAAAATTAAATGGAAAATATAGATAAAAGTGACACACATTTGTTAATTTTCGATATCAGTTAATTACATAGGGGCAAATCACTGAATATTTGGGCATTGTTAATTTTATCATAATGGCCAAAATACTTTGAATAGTAATATTAATGAAGATGTTTCGAAAACGGAGCAACATTTGTATAACATAGTGGCTTTAGATACCACCTTAATTAAAGTTTTACAAGTTTTGTAATTCGTACGGCTGCATTATTTTATTTTTTAAGGAAAATTTATCAACTACATTATGAGACTTAACAAATCATGGTTCGTTGAGATCGTGGTCAAACGCTTCCCTATAGAGAATAAAAAAAATTGCATCGGTAAAGGGTGTGGCTTATTTAAGATGATAGCGCACTGTATTCGCTGGGCACCGCACCGTGGCATTGTCAATAAGTAATAAGCAAATTATGCTGTCGTCTTATACCAACTTTTATATACACACACGATTTAAATTTGAACACGTGCCAGTACAGTGTGCCATGACCTTAAAAGGAAAGGCTAAGAGCTTTAATAGCAGCTTAATTTGTTTAGTCATGGAGTAATTTATCCAGCTTTTTAGGTTTAGTATGCTACCATCTACGGCCGCATCGCTTAACATCACGCGAGATCGTGGTCAAGGACTAAATACTACTAAAAAATAAAAAAATGCTGCCGGCGTCCTCTTATATAAACTTTATATAACAAAAAAACGTCGCTGTACTCCGCTTTTGTGCGGTAAGAAGACTATAGCCCTATACGACATGTCCCGCAGAATGCTGTCCCGCTAATCACCGGGAATAGATTTCCTTTGCAGGAGGTCGTCTAGGTGGGTACCCCAACAGTGCCAGTTATTCTACCGCCTGAGCAGTGATGTGCAAACATTGCTGTGCTTCGGTTTTACTGGGCTGAAGAGTCTTAACATCTTATGACTCTCAAGTAAGAAGCGTTGGCGCAGTGCACCTAGAATTTTACCTTTGTAAATTACTGTGTAGCACTGTCCTAAATATGGGCAGCGTTATCTCTTACCATCAGGAGAGCGTCTGGCTCGTTTTCTTACTTCGTTGTATAAAAAAAAATCCTGCGACATTATGAACTTGAATGTAATTAGATAAGTAGGTAAATTACCTACATGTAACGGTTCAATGAACTGTGCACACGTGATTAGCATTACACCTTACGTTACATATTTATCTTTATGCAAGTACTTATAGCAGCATAATAACACCTTTTACTTATAATTTTTTTTTATTGGGCAAGAGCAAAAGCTTGGCTATTTTACAAGCTTTATATTACTTTCACCTGTCTGTTGTCTGTCTGTCTGTCTGTAATCAAATCTTGCAAGTTTGATTTGACCTACTTCCCGGTTTCCAATTGCGCTGAAAATTTGCATGCATGTATAAATCGGATGACAATGCAATATTTTTATGACATCGAGCTGATCTGATGATGGAGCTGGAAGGTGGCCATAGGAACTCTGTCATAAAACAACGCAACCCCATCGAGTTTGGGCTCATTTGATTCGTCTTGAAGAGTACTTTATGATGCAAGATGGTAATGATAATTAAAGCTTGTTTTTAAAAAGTATTTTTAAAATTTCACTTGTTTGTAGCAGAATTCCGCAAAGGATTTCAACGGAACCCTATGACAAAGCTCAGATGTAAAATAAATAGGTACCTCCTGTCGCTATCTCGACGTCTGGGATCTACATAACTATAACTACAAACAACATTTTTTAAAATAGTTATACCTAAGTTTTGTAGGTGCAATAATGATGAATAATTGCTAAAAAATATTAATTAAAAGCAGAAATTAAAAAACATGAATACCCAAAAAGCGTAATTACCCATACAAGAAAGATATAATAAAACGTTTCTTTTTATTATTTCTAATATTAAGCTGAACCTTTTATTAAGTACCTACAGATTACTTATATCTATAAATATGAAATAACACGCACGGAACCCTTTGCACAATCAACCACCGTTTTATAATAAAATAATTTTATACCTATTACTATGATGCAATATTACCTCTATAATTGCTAATTCAATCAGATTGGGCATCTAAAATTAGACAAATAAAAAATATTTGTCCATTATAATTATTAAGAGCGCAAATAATAGATTGAGGTTAGTCACACAATCGTAAATTTGTCTGGGTCATGCGTCAATTAGATGCCTAATTATAATCATTTAATTACTTAAAAATTAAACAAATGAAATTAAAAAAAACTTTAAATTTTTATTATTATTAACATCTAGCACCATAAAGTACTCGTCAAGATGAATCAAATGAGCCCAAACTCGATGGGGTTGCGTAGTTTAAATACGGAGTTTCTATGGCCACCTTCCAATTCCATCATCATATCAGATCCATCTCATTATGACATGGATCTGATATGATGATGGAATATTATTATTATATTGATAACAGACTAGATTTGATTAAAAACTGCGTCAATAACGAACCTCAGCCAAAACGTCTGCAAACTTAACAGAGTAGGGAGTAAGGGAACTTCAGGATTCAGGTTTTGTCGACATATCTTCCCTGAGCTTTAAATTAGGGATGAAAAGTGAACGCGTATGAAATTTTTGTTTTTTTTTTGCCCACCCCACATTGGGCAACAGCTATTCTCAAGCAGGTGCCGTAAGTCATCGGAGAGCCGCGACGACGATAACTACGCGACGCCGTTGACTGTCGCCCAATGTGAAAGCAGCTTTTATCTTTAGCAACGTGCTAAGCTGTGCTTTAGAAAATAAGTATCAAACCTCAGTTCAAACTGTTGAATAGTTTTGGCGTGAATAGTATTACTTCGTAAGATATTGCCTAGTGCTTAGGCACCTACTCACCTACCTATGTACACTAGGTATACCTAGGTAATCTGATAGGCAAGGCCGGTTTCACATTTATTTGCATCGTATGGAATGCAAACTAGAGTAGGTAGCAGATAAATGCTTAAATATATTCATATTGATTTTACTTACCTAAGTTGGTTATAAACAATTTAATAAAAAAAATAAGGGACCAAAGTCAGCATGTGGATGGATGAGACCGGCTAAGGACATACATACATATACATATAACACAATGGGGAATGATAAAATCAAAGGGAAACCACGCCAAAATTAATAATGAGAGTGAAAAAAAAAACAAAGCATATCTCCCTAACAAGAAAATAATTTCTATAAAATATTAGCTTTATCAAGCACATATGCACATCATATGTTACAAAACCAATCAAACTTCTACTATTTCTGAAATTGGTTTATGAACACTTTTTCTTAATTCCTAAATCGGAGGGCCTAAACTTTGCAAAACTGATCGTCCCAAGTTCAACAACCAAAGGAAGGTTCATTGCAACCCTTCAAGGATAAAGCGAATGTCATCGACCCAAAATTTGGTAAACGAAGCAATAAAAACGCTCAGCGATCCCATAATAATTTAGCTCGAGCCTTGGATGCAGGAGATAACGTAACTTGTAAAGGTAAAATGACCATTTGGAAAAATGAGAACCCGATATTATATTTTAAAATATTTCCATTATAAAATCGTGTGACTGATAATTATTATTATGTTTGGCTCAATAATACGAGTATACTCTGTGTACCTAATGAATAATGAACTATGTGTGCTTTTTAATAGCACCTGATGTAGTGTTTCAAGTCCTTTCTTTTCGAATACCGCAACTCTAGGCACTCATATACATAAGTTAATACTCTTACTCTTTAATTACATATACTGCATGTTTCTCTTTATAAACCGCATTTTTTTAAGTCGAGAAAGATTGACAGAGTACCAAGTACCAACCAAGAAAGTCTTGGATCTTTCTGGAGGAACTTAGCGTAGCAAAAGGAATTTTAACAACTAGTAGAGATTCTTAAGCAGTAAGAGCTAATAACGCACAGCTTAGTAGTCCAGTCAATTTAGACATTCGAAGTTACATAAAGGCCCAAAAAGCTGAATTTCTGTGAAGTTGTTCAAAACATAATTATAAACAATGTCTAGAAGTTCCCCATCATTCCCCTGTAAGGGAAAAATTTAATTCAAGATTGAATACGAAATCAGTAACTAATGACCCCATTAAGCTACAATTTGGTTTAGACATAGTTTGAGCATAATTTTTTGTAGACAATTTTATGATCTACAATTTTGTCTAAGATATTTTTATGATAAAACTTACCGTTTTGCTGAAAATCGCGAAAAACTCATTTTTTTGCCTTTGACCTTGAATTAATTTTTTTCCTTACAGGGGAATGATGGAGAACTTCTTGACATTGTTTATAATTATGTTTTGAACAACTTTACAAAAATTCAGCTTGTTGGGACTTTATGTAACTTCACTCTCATTTTTTGGTCTAAATTGACCGGACTATAGTATAGGAATACCTAATAATATTATTTTTTAAACCCATTATATAATAGATTCGCGATCCATAGTTTTTTTTTATGTGTTGAAGTAGAAGACGAGCAAGACGCTCTCCTGATGTTAAGAGATAACGACTGCCCATAATCAGTACAGTGTTACCTAGGATTACACAATGATGTGAAATTTTAGGAGCACTGCACCAACGCTTCTTACTCAAGAGTCATTAGATGTTAAGACTCTTTAGCCCAGTAATTTCACTAGCTACAGTGCCCTCCTACCGTAGCACAGTAATGTTTGCACATCACTGCTCAGGCGATAGAATATCTGGCACTGTTGGGGTACCCACCTAGACGACCTCCTGCAAAGGAAGTCAAAAAGATACCACTTTACCTCCGTGGCTCACTCGATCTCAATCACTCTGCTCTATGCATCTGACGTCACACCAAATGTGACAAACTCAAATCCAAATCTATGTGGACAAATTTGTCATCACCTCACTTTGCTACAATAGAAAATAAACTGCCTTTCTAAATCTGATCAACAAACTCCTAAAAACTCAAGTTAAATTCTACGTTTGGCTGAAACCATAAAATTATTAACACACTAAAATCACACTGTGCGATTGATATCCAAAATTTTGATGGCGAGGACTGCTAGAATGGTTTTAGATGTGGCACTAGGTATGTTATGTATTGCATGATAATAGCCCCCATTCTTTGTTCTATCTACTACTGAGATGGTGTTGCAATCTTTTCCAAAAGTGGACTACTTTATGAGTCATTATCCAGACGATATTATTGAAAACACATAGGTACAAATGATGAACATAAACTGTGGTGTATCGAAACTATGGCAAAACAACGCGGATTTCTGAAATTTTCATTCTTTGATTAATTCAATTGCTTTGTCCTGCTAAATTTTATAAATCCACGTTGGTTTTGTTGCAGTTTCCATGAAGGTAGCACGGCCCGTCATCTCAAAAGCCTGGCTCGCTACTAAATCTAAAGCTAGTGGTACACGTGCCAATGTTCTATTTGAAAATGCGCTGGTAACAAAACTAGAAATCACATTGGATTCGATTGCCAACATACTCGCCACAAAATTAACCAGTTTAAGGGATCAGCAACTACCGCTAGAGAAAGATTACCTAGAAAAGGAGTTAAACATCGTCAAAAAGAAGTTAGGTGAAAGTAAATCTGGAAACATAATATCTGAAAATACAAAGACCAAGTCGGATGATACGAGCAAATGTTCACAAAAGGATGTTGAGGCGAAGCCAAAAAGCAAGGAGAAAGATGATAAAATACAGTAATCATTTAAAAATAATATGGCGAACTAAATAAGCATGTGAAATGTTAACGAGTCGTATTAAAAAATAAAAATGAATACTAAGTAATAAAGGTTTTTCTTTAGCTAACCTACACATTTTAATACGATTGTAGTAAATAGGAAAGACCTTGATTCGTACGGAATAGAAAAATAGTAGAAGAGGGAGGAGGCCCATGCCCAAACAGGCCTGACGATGATGATGATACTAATTATAAGTTTAATTTACAGCCGCAAGCAAGTTCGGACACTACCACGGGAGTATAGCATGGGCGTACTTCAAAGTCGAGTGCGTACCACCGATGACACAGGCTCTCTTTAATGGGGCACTAGGAAATACGTTAGAAAATGTAGTGGGCGGAACAGTAAAAACTGTCATCGGGATATTAGACTCTTCAATAAAAACCATGGACGCGAATGAGGCAAAAGCAAAGCGAGACAAGGAATTAGCGTTGATAGCCGCACAAGAGGCAGCACAGGCAGAAGAGAAGAAAAAGAAACGTGATGCAGCTCTCGCTAAAATCGCTAAAGAAGAGGAAGCAAAAGCGAAGAAAGCTGAGGAAAAAGAAAAGGAATCTGAGAAAAAGAAAGCGGATGAGAAAAAGCAAGCTGAGAAAAAGCCTCCACCTAAATCAGAGAAAAAGAAATAACGTGAAGATATCTGAGATTTTATTAATACTTACCTTTATTTCGGAAATTATAGAACCTCATTATATAAAGTATTTTTTGACAACACATTGATGGAGTTAAATATTGTGATGTGCTTAGAAAATTGTAAGCGGTCTAGGTATAAATTGTGATTTTAAATTATTTATTGTGGTGTTCTCAGTTCATTGTGCTTTTTAGTAATATTTTGGAAGTTCTACTGCAATAATAAAATATACCTGATTAAGCTTTATCTACTTAAAGATGTCTTCAAGAGTCAAATCCTTAAAACTCATATCAAATTTCTTGCGTAAGTTTAAAATTTATCTTTATAATCAGAACATGCGGAGAATGCAGACTATGATGATAATTAGGTTCTTTCTTATTTCTATTGATGACTACGAAATTTCGTTACCAATCCACTATACATGCTATTGCATAATATACGTAAATTAAAATTTGAAAGCTATTGGAGGTACACAACGATCTGTAGATCATTGGACGTACATTACGTGGCAGATAGCAATTTCCGTCAGGTCTGCCCAATGCAATGGTCGTGATCCTTTTTGATCCCTTAATGAAGGAATATTCCTACTAATATTTTAAAATGCGAAAGCTTGTAAGAATGTATGGATGTCTGGGTGAATGTTTGTTATTCTTTCACGCCTAAACGAGTTTTTTTTTTAGTTAAGTTTGTGATATTACATGCTATCTACTATTCGTTACTGGAAGAGTTGATAAAATTGGATCAGAAGTTCTGAAGATTTTTGATTTTAAAATTGACCAAAATGGTCATCTCTCTGGTGACAAGGAATCAATAATTAAATTTACGATTCTTTTCTTCTTTCTTTTTCTATCATTCTTTCTAATGTACTTATTCAATGTTATTTTGTTCGTAAAGTGTTATCTATCTATCTATCTACGCAAGGGCAACATGAGAATGCAAAGAGCTTCTTCACTAATAAGCTAATAACATAATATGATTACAGGCAAAAGCAATCTTTACAGGCAAGTCAGCACGGTTACAACAGAGTTGTCTGAATTATACAAACCGTCAATTAATAAGCAGAAGGACAAGTTAATGGAACTAATAAAAGGTGAGCAATTTAGATTGGGTAAAAAGAGAAGATACGGTAAAGGCGTCTCGCAAATGGACCGCTCCAATTAGGTTCATGGACACAATTTTACGTCGGCGCACCAATCGCCACTTGCCGACCCAGCAGGCACAAGTTTGGCTATAGAGTGCTTTTAGGAAAGGAGTCCCGTGGAATTTAGCGGAAGTAAATTAAATTTTATCGATGATTAGGTCATGTCCTTTATTATTTTTGTTTGTTAGATAAAGCAAATAACTAAGTAATTAATTACGAAATAAATTATGAGAAGTAATAAATCTATAGATATTGTAACTTTAAAACGAGCGATTTTTGCGCCACGTCTAGGGCCACTTCTTTCGTGAAAAACACTAGCAACGTTAGTGTGCACCTACTTTATCTTCTTTTTTATTTTAATCTAAGGTGAGAAATGAACAAATATTACCTATATCGAAGCGTTTTGTTGGCATTTGCGCAAATGTATTCAACAAACTTTTGACGTTTAATTACGCGCAAAGTACAAATATTTCGATATTAATTTTAGAAAAGGCCGATAACGCGTCGCAATCGAATGTTGCGAGAAAATTGCGCACATTCAAGGGATATTATACGTTGGAAATGGCGCCTCCAACTTCGAATGAAGAAATGCAGGTACATTAAATACTAATTGGACAGTTCATTTGTGTTACATATTCTATTCTTTTTATTATTAGGTAAGTACCTACTCAGATAATTTTATTTTTACCGAAACGTGGTCCTTCGCTATTGGCCTCATCTCGAAAGCTCAGCAAGCTATGGAGAGGGCTATGCTTAGGGTTTCTCTACGCGTTCGAATCAGGAATGAGGAGATCCGTAGACGAACTAAGTCACCGACATAGCCCAGTGGATTAGCAAGATGAAATGACAATGGGCAGGCCACATAGCACGTAGAGCGGATGGGCGATGGGGTCTAAAAGTGCTCGAGTGGAGACCACGGACAAGCAAACGCATCGCCAGCAATAGAAAGAATAGTCAATAATTTATGAAGGTAGGTACCAAGAGAATATAATATATAAAAACTAGCTTTTATTTTTTAATAATTTAAGGGCCAATTTTATTCAACTTTATTAGGTAGATAGGTACTTGATATTATCTGCTGAAGCCGCCACCGCAGGTTTCATAATAATTGGAGACCTCTATTACTGAAACTCTCCGCTTTTATAAAATAACGAAGTTCTACCGATCGCTGGCTCTTGCGCTATATGTAGAGATTGTAGAGGTACGTTATTATACCTATATTCGATCGAAGTGAAGGTGAAAGGGATTTAATCAAAGAATGAAAGCCTAAGTTTTAAAAATTAAAGTTGTCTTTCCATATAGTTTGGAACAATCGTTGTTTGGAACTTTTAAAATCGGTAGAGCTGCACTACTGATTCCCCTGATTCTCTGGATGAAATCCCCTTAAATTTTATTAAAAACTTTTCAGGACTGGAATATGCTGTACATTTTCTTCATTTCTTTGCTCTTTTTCGATTTGCCCCGCTCCGCTTCAGTGCAAAAACACCCTAATCAACGCTACTTCCGGTTATGATTTTTCTTCTTTAACTAAGTACAGAAGTCGCACGTGTATGCATTTGCCAATTAAAGTTACATTACGTTTAAGGTAAAGGCGAGCTTAAAGTGGCTTAGCTTTTTTAATCGCTTTTGCAGAAAATGAAGACTGATCTAGCAGTAATGAAAGACTTCATCAAGACCGGTTGCTACAAGTTCCTGACAGTGAAACAAGCGTGGCTTTTGTTCCTTGTCGGCACTGAAGTAGGCTTGTGGTTCTTCCTTGGGGAGACTATTGGCAAGTTCCATATCGTTGGTTATTTGGTTTAAAGAAATATTTGACAGTAAATTAATGTGAAATGTTAATACCTTATTTAATAAATAATTATGTACATGAGCTTTGATAATGTTTTTTTTTCCTCGACAGGTTAGGTAATATTAATATATCAGTCTTTAAAAAAAATATTTCCTCTCTCATGTTACGCCGGATCTCCAGTCTCCAGCGAAGGATTTGGTCTACACAATCAACAAAAACATAATAACATTCAACTAAATTCTACGATTTTGATGAAAATTTGTTATTTCTGTTGTACGTGCTTTCCATCGGGCATGGAAAGCAAAAACATGGAGCAAACAAAAAGTGTAGTTTGACCTTAGATTATAATAGGCATCCAATTTTGTCTGAGAGCTGTTGTGTATACCCGGCTTAAAGCAATATTTAAATTGACAGCTTTGACGTCCTACGTCATAGATTCAAAATGGCGCCGAAGGTGCAATGCGGTGTTTCCGCGGAAACGCAAAGCGAAGAATTATGATTTATACGCAATCAAATGACTTTAAAAAATGTTAGTAATTGTATCTTGGTAGTGCTTGTGTTGTGTAAAATATCTCCGGCCTCACAGGTTCATAATAATATTTTACTGGTGTGACAAAACGTGATGTTGCGGCCCTTGCGACGAGTTAACTTTTATTCAATATGTGCTGCATTCGGTCTCAGTGTTCTTTTAATTCTAGCTGGAAGTCGATATACAGATAACATAAATTACCGTCCATCCCCTGAGACTCACAGGGCCTTACGAGGCTATATGATAAAAGAGGAAGGCGAAGACACTTTGCTGCAGCCAATTCCGACGAACCCCGACGATGGTTCTCCAAACATCGAAAAATTATTAGAAAAAATTCGCACGAAAGTTAAGTTGGACTTATGGAATTACAACTTTACACATTCAGGTGTTCAAAAATTAGAAGATTTACTGATGGAATCTGGAGGCAAGCCCGTAAGAAATATAATAATTTCTACTTGGCGATCAGGGACAACTTTTCTTGGAGAAGTGCTGAATGCAATGCCAGGTAACTTCTATCATTATGAACCTCTACTAAAGTATGAGATTATACAAATAAGAGGACCTCCTCATGCGGATAAGGCAATAAGTACTATAAGGAGTATGCTCAAATGTGACTATAATGGCATGGAAGATTATTTTGAGTATGGAAAAACTCATTTGCACCAATTCAGCCATAACACAAGACTGTGGGACCAATGTAAATATAAGAAAGAGTTGTGTTTCGACGCTAATTTCACAGCTAGGTTTTGTAAGCTGTTCCCCTTTCAGAGTATGAAAGTTGTACGAGTAAGATTACGTCTTGTCCAAGATATCTTGGAGGATAAAGAGTAAGTTTATTTTTAATGACATACTAATTTGTTCCTCTCCAGTTTTATAAACATTAAAATAATTAAATATGGTATATTTTACTGATTAAAATAATTCAACCTATAGTAGGTAGGTATCTAATTAATTTTATATATAATTCTAGCATTTTCAGTTTGTCCCTTTTAAAAAGGTACTATATAGGAGTACACTCTTACTTAATTATTATTATCAAATAGTGCTAGTATTCTAGGCCAATGATTTCTAGCCAATTACTAATTGAAATGTGATATTCTAGAGTAAGTTACCTACCTACCAAGGTATTTGCATACCCAGTTGGTATTGTGTAGCTCCCACAATAAAAGCCTGGTCCAGTGGCAAATTGCATAAATTTAAAGCTAACATTACATAAAATATCCCAGGCTTAATACGAAGGTGGTGCTATTAATCCGTGACCCTCGCGGAGTGATGCAGTCCCGGCAGCACAGGAACTTCTGCCAGCCGTCTCCTGACTGCTGGAAACCGGAGCTGTTGTGTGCTGATATGATCAGCGACTACGTGGCAGCTGGCAGGCTCTTCCAACAGTTTCCTGATAGACTTATGTGAGTACTTCATCATCATCAGCCTATGTTCGTCCACTGCTGGACATAGGCCTCCCCCATGGCACGCCACTCAACTCGGTCCTCCCTCTTTCTTCTCCACCCACCCCCAGCGACCCTCCGAATATCATCGCCCCATCTCGCCCATGGGCGCCCTACACTACGTTTACCGAGACGTGGTCTCCACTCGAGAACTCATCTACCCCAACGGTTATCGGTTCTACAGCAAATGTGACCAGCCCATTGCCACTTCAGTTTGCTAAGTGAGAGTGTGAGTTTGTGAGTACTTGCTTATATTTTGTATTTATTTATTGCGTTCCATACATAAGATGTTAAACAATTTATTATAGGTAACAGTATGGACCCTGTCGGGCATTGCATAACTTTAGAAAAGGGAGAGCTAATGCTTTTTGCTTTACTCCCCAAGAGAAATCCTTTTTTAGAAGGCGCCAACGTCATAAGACTTGTCTGTTTTCCCAAATTTAAACCCAATCTGTAGAGCGGTTTGAGTTATGTGTTGATAGATCAGTCAGTCAATCAGTTATGTTTTCTTATTAATTATTCTTAATGTGTGTTTGTGTTTTGATTATGTAAGTTCGTCCACTAATTTTATATTGCTTAATATTTGTGAACTGGATTACGGGTAGAGTATTTGACATAGTTTTTGTATTACCATATTTTGTACCTCTACACTCGTTCAAATAAATATACATCTTACTTTTACTTTACTCTTAAATATTCAAAAGATTCTTTCATATCCTAATATTTTAATTAATCTAAGCATTGATATACATCTTTATCCTTGCCTTAGGTGCCTCATTGTCTCACCTTGGTCATCATCAACCAGTATAGTCAATTCTTTTTACAAGCTTTTATTTACTTTCACCTGTCTGTTGTCTGTCTGTCTGTTTGTCTGTCTGTCTGTCTGTCTGTAATCAAGTCTTGGAAGTATAATTTGATACACTCCCCTTTTCTGATTGAGCTGAAATTTGGCATCCATGTATAAATCCGATGACAATGCTATATTATTATGACATGGAGCTGATCTGATGATGGAGCTGGAAGGTGGCCATAGGAACTCCGTGATTAAACGACGCAACCCTATTGACTTTGAGCTCATCTGATTTGACTTGACGAGTACTTTAGTATTAGATGGTTATAATAAATTGTTTTTAAAAAGATTTTTAGATTTATTTTTAGAACCTCTTAGAAGACTCAATCGAAAAATCCCTAACAAAATAAATGACCATGAAGAAGGATGGGCCAATGGGCACATTCCTTACAAGACGTGCTATACTGCAACAGCTACAAACAAAGCTCATTGTCTCCAAGAGACAGATTCCCTTGGAAAAAGAATATAAAAAAAAAGATTTTTTAAAATTTCATTTGTTACAGGGTACTCCGCTATGAAGAGCTAGCCTTAAACCCCAACGTGACAGCCAACCAGTTGTTAAAGTTCCTAAGACTCGGAGCCACAGAGTCTATACAGAATTTCCTACGCACCCACACCAATGTGGAGGTGGCCGGGGTCAGTTCCACCTTCAGGATCTCTAGAGACGTGCCTTTCAGATGGATGAACATTATGGACTTTGATTATGTTGAGGAAATACAGGTGAGTGCAAAGTATTTTGTTTTTATACAATTTTTTAAAACTATTGTGACTGTTCTTCATAACGGGCGGTAAATTTAAGAAAACTTTATGTGACTGGCTTTTGGAAAACTGCTTCTACACCATAAAAGAATTTAAAGAATATAATATTGTAATTTAATGTGCTAAAAATATTGTAATTAATTTTGACTTAATAATATTTTATATTAATTTATATGTAGACTAAAATTTTTAATGACATGAATTTTTGCACGTCTGCTTGCAGACGAAATATGTTGTATCGAGACATAGGTATAATTAAGAACTGTACCATAACATGTATTTCCTGCAAATAAACAATTTGATTTGATTTGATAACTTAAACAGCAACGGCAAAAGTCACTCCAGATCTGACCTGGTCTACTCTTGATGAAGGTCAAAGTATTCGTGTCTGAAACCCTGCTTGAGATATTCTTGAGAATATTAGATGTGCTGTTTGTTGTTTTAGTTGTTTTGTTTTTATGCATTATAGTTTAGCCTATGACCAAGATCTGGCGTGATATTAAGCAACGATGTTGAAGATGGGAGCTGACTAAACCTAGAAGGCGGGATAAGTCTCTCCCTGGCTTCACTGAACATCGTATTATTTTTAAACTGTCTCTTATTTACTAAATTATGATGAATTTACGAAATGATTGATCCCGCCGGTTTCTGTAATGGTAACATCTTCTCCATTGCGTTTTTTTTTATACAACGAAGTAAGAAGAAGAGCAAGACACTCTCCTGATGGTAAGAGATAACGCTGCCCATAATTAGTGCAGTGCTACCCAGTATTTTACAAAGGTAATATTCTGGGTGCACTGCGCAAACGCTTCTTACTAAGAGTCATAAGATGTTAAGACTCTTCAGCCCAGTAATTTCACTAGACTAGCGTTTGTCTGTTGTGTGCCTTCATGTGGCTAATGAAGAAATAATAAAAAATACTTGGAGATAGATCCTCACATAATGCAGACATGTGAACATTCCATCTGTATAATTAAGCCAACGGTAAATGTTTATATGCAATTAAATGTGGTACATAGATAACTGTAAACTCTGACGAACATATTATGCTAATTTTTATGGATTTGCCCACGGGATTTGACGCGGGTAAAACCGCGGGGCAACAATAGGAACAAAAGTTAACATAACATTCTCTAAAATCCATAATAAGCAATGATTTGAAAGGTAGAAAAAATATTTGTATGCCACACTAAGGGTGACCTTTGCAGTGTTGTGCAAGACTTCAAAGTTATCTTATAGTCATACATTGGTACCCATTAATATTTGAATTGTATTGTGTGTCTAATTAATTTTCTGAGAGCTATGAGGTTTACAATCAGAGCATACCAAAGTTATTTAATTATTCATGCCATTGTTTAACTCTAAAATCTTTTATCTATATTTATTCATGCATTTATTTCATTTCTTTATTAGTGTATTGTAAATATTTTTACACTGATATTGTTAAGTAAATAGTGGAAGTTTTTGCATAATATTGCATAATTCTTTTAACAATAAATATAGGTTGCTAGTGTTACATATACACATCATATGACTTAATATGAGTAAATCACAGGAAGGTTAACAATCATTGAAAACTTTTTTATTACTGACAGATAATTCGAAGACGCATACATCGAATTCGAAAATTAGTTTGGGTATGTTATATTGCAATTATTGTTTGATAGGGTACCTGTATATGTTTTTTAAGGTAGTCCCATAAAATTGTTATTGAAATCGACCAAGCAGTTTTCAAGTTAAGAACTAAAATGTGCGTCTATCCCTCGCATTTTGACAGCGTCTGACTTCTCGTTTTTCAACTTCTCGTCTCTTTAGTATTTGTTATTTTTTTAGTATTTGCTCACTATTTATTAAGCGTATTACTGATTCGAAGAGTTATCTTTAAACTGTGAAGGTTCTTTCAACAAAAACTAACAATCTCTGAGTCGAGGTCGCACAAAACATGTATTTTGTCGAGTTGTAACCAATTACAGTGTGCAATGTGCAGACCTAATTATAATACACTTTTTATGAGGATGTCCTCCTGTCTGATGACTAATTTAATATTGGACGAGCTACTAGTGTTACACAAACTTGTGCCCTTGCTTTTTCTCGGATTTTTTCTGAAAATAATAATAGATAGCCATGAAAATAATCCATGGTATCAAAAAGCTTGTAAAATAAAAATAAACTGTCTGAAAGAACGAAACGCGTGCAAAGAAGCTTGCGCGGTTGACCTAAAATACGCGAATACGAGTAGCACGTTTTTTTTATAATTATTCATAATGCCATAAAACTGAACCGATTTTGATAAAACTTGCCCTAATTTGGTCTAAACGTAAGCCAAAATCCGATCACTAGATAGAGGGAGGCGGATCGATTAATATCAAGTGAAATGTTTTCAAAGACTTAGAATAATTATTTGAAACAAAGGAAACACAGGCTCTGGGACGAATTACAATTGTTACAAAAATCACAATAAATTACACGGTATCAAGACTTTTAAGGCTGTAACGAAACTCAAGGCATCTTTGAAACTTACTACTTACTACGTTGGCGCGAGAACCCAAAGTGAGTTTTGGCCTCCGACAATAAGAGCCTCCAACTGGTTCTGTCCTGTGCCACTTCCCGCCAGTTTTCAACTTTTAGGGCGTGCACATCCCTTTCCACCTCATCTTACCAGCGGTACCTGGGGACCAACGGGTCTACGACCAACTGGCCGTCCCACATACGCCCTCTTCACACCACGATCCTCTTCCATTCTTTCGAGATGACCGAGCCAGCGAAGTCGATGTGCTTTAGTCTCGCCGATGATGTTTGGCTCGGCTACGAGTTCCTCTATTTCGGCATTCTTTCTTATCCTCCAAGTTCCATATTTGAAAACAGAAAAGGAATCCGCCCTTCACCATTGCTTTACCAACGAGTAACGAGTGAGGCGTAAATTTGATTTTGAATCAGTCTATGCTGACGAACTGAAACTCGAACATATTTTTTAAATTTTAGGTAGGTATTTATTTTAAAAAGGTATAACATCTGTAAAAATTTAAAATATTTGCACCTAAATAATACTACAAACAACGTGCGTATTAGACAAAGCCAAAATGAGTTTCTGGAGGTAAATTTCGAATTTTAAATCATTTTTCCTCTTGTGAGAGAAAAACGGCTTTTGATTACTGAAATCGACTACCAAAGGCCCCCTTTTCGAGCGTAACAGGAAAAAAAACTTAACCTTTTCAAACAGCAGATTTTTTTTTCCTCAGGAGTCGTGCAAAGAAGCGATGGAACTGTGGGGGTACCAAGTGGCGCACAACGCTTCGCACATGAAAAGCAAAGACTTTAACCCTCTGTTACCATACTCAGTGAAGCAATGAGACGATTCCTTCCGTTTGGGAGGATTTTCAACGAGCTGTACAACATGTGCATTTACATATTGTAAGTATAACTTTAAAAAAATAAAAGCAATTTATTGACAGTAGAAAAACAGAAAAGATACACATGAAAAAAGCATGCACAATTTGAACAATTCTATATCGAGTTGTTACAAAAGTAGTTTCAGCGGGGTTTCTCACACATAAAGAAAAATAAGACTACTTACAGCTAATTAAACATCCCCAAGATTTATTACAAATATAATATAATGTCCGTATGAGTGCGGTATGGTGACTTAAGCCGGGTCTCCAGCTCTTATTTTGGTCTACACTCTCAACAAAAACACGTCAACACACAGCAAAATTCCCTTACACAAAAAAAAAAATAATGTCTATGCTTCAAGCTTCAACAAATGTTTTTGCTTTGTTTATTCATTTATTTATTTACAAGCTGAGCCCGGCGGTAAGCTTCAACAAATGTTTTTGTTTTCCGTAGCCGATGGAAAGCAAAAACATTTGTTGACGCTTGAAGCATAGACATTTTCTTTTTTTTGTGTAGGGGAATTTTGCTGTGTGTTGCCGTGTTTTTGTTGGGAGTGTAGACTAAAATAAGAGCTGGAGACGCGGCTTTAGTGTTTTTTGCGTAGAAGTAAGTCAGTAAGGCCAGGGATTTTATCCCACTTTCTAGGTTTTGTCTCCTACCATCTACGGCCGCATCGTTGGTTAACATCATGCGAGTTTGTGGTCAAAGACTAAACTGTGATATTTTTACAAGCTTTTATTTACTTTCACCTGTCTGTTGTCTGTCTGTCTGTAATCAAATCTTGCAAGTTTAATTTGATCCACTTCCCGGTTTCCGATTGACCTGAAATTTTGTATTTTGTATAAATCGGATGACAATGCAATATTTTTATGACATCGAGCTGATCTGATGATGGAGCTGGGAGGTGGTCATAGGAACTCTGTAACTAAACAACGCAACCCCATCGAGTTTGGGCTCATTTGATTCGTCTTGACGAGTACTTTATGGTGCTAGATGGTAATAATAATAATAAAAGCTTGTTTATAAAAAGTTTTTTTTTTAATTTCACTTTTCAATATCATTATAGGTTAGCCTTCACAATTGCGTGTGATGTAAAGCGACGATGCAGTCGTAGATGGTAGTAGACTGAACGTAGAGCGCAAGATAAATCCCTCCTTGGTTTCAATGAACATGAATATGGAAAACATTATAATAATGTTGCCAACTAGTCATTATTCCTGCTAATATTGTAATAAACGCGAAAGTAAGAATGTATGGATGTCTGGATGTATGTCTTTTTTATATCAGACTAAACAAGCGTTTGACCGCAATCTCACCTGCTGGTAAGTGACGATGCAGTCGAAGTTGTAGCATGCTTGTTCAGTAAGAACCTATTCACTTTTGATTTGAACAACCCCACTTATAGCATTCGGGAAACACTGAGAGTGGTAGCGAGTTCCATAAGTTCACCGTTCTCATAATGAAAGACGAAGCGAAACGCTTAGTCCGAGCTGCTGGTATACTCATCAGATATTGGTGGCGCACTGCCGTTTGCCTAGACGTTCGGTCTTTTACGCCTAAACGGGTGGACCGATTGAAATTTGGTATAGAGATAGCTTAGACAAAGGCGATAGTACAGCGCGTAATACCGCGGGCGCAGCTAGTTATATTATAATGACCGTTTACCGTTTTTATCAGTACATACGAGTATAATTAGGTAAATATTAATATTTAATTAATAATTCTCATGGATTTCCTCAAAGTAGGTAACGCCTAATTTCATTATTCACATACGAACATATTTTCGTTATCATACATGCAAAATGAATTCAATTAAATCAAACGCCTTTTGTCACAAACAGGATGTGATTGTGACAAAATATACTAAAATTGATATTAATTTGAATGTTGTTTGCAATATTATGAAACCTAGCCATCGTCTAGTATTACATGTATGTATTAGCATTTATAATATGAATGGGAATCATTACACAATCATGTTTTACCATAGACAATACACTTGGAAGACTAACCATGTTTCTTTTGTTCGAAATTTCATGAAACTGTTTGTACAGCTAATGACTAGAAAGCTTAGAAAATACAGTTAGTTTAATATTCTAAATACAGTTGGATTTGTTTTTTAATCAATATCGAATCGAAATCACAAAATTAAGAGGTAAATGAAAGCATATTTAAATTTAAGACACCCAATAACTAAAATCTAAGGAAAGGCCAGGTAAAGAGTACCGAGAACCGGCAAGCGTGCATGAAGAATGTGATGAAATTCGAGGAAGCGAAAGAGGTGTGGCATGATCGTACCCAATGGAGGGAATTACATAGTCTCTGCCTACCCCAACGGGAACCAGGCGTAATTATATGTATGTATGTAATAACTAAAATCAGACCTTTTCCAGCAGGTGGAGAATACGTTCTGGATAGATACGAGTAGATTTAGTAATTTTTGTGAATTTTGGTCCATGGGCGCCACAAATTTTTCTAATGTGCTACATAAATTACAAAAAATAATGACATTGAGGAAAAAGTGCAAAAATTTCGGAACTACGATTTTTATTAGTAGGCGCTAAAAAACTTACTAGACTTTCAGTTAAAATCAGGTCATTCTCTACTAAAAAATCTTATGAATGCAAAATTAGGAGCAGTGACAATAAAAAAAAATGAATGCTATTTTGAAACCTATTGTATTCTGCGGGCTGCATGCAAATAAATTTATGCATGGATTCATGGATATGTGTTAATAGCAATTTATAGAATTTTAATAGTTGTGCATCGTTGCAAAATATAACATTATTGTGTAATTCTGATACATATTTGGCATTTGGTGGTAACAAGACATGTTTTGTGGGTCTACTGACCTATTGGTCAATGTTTTCATTAATAAAAGAAATAGATAATGCCATGTCTCACTTATTTAGAAAATAGAATGTTTTTATGTTTAAACCAGCTGTGCGTAGCGGTTTTACCCGCTGTACTGTAGCCTGTGTTATTCCAGGGTCTCAGCTATTTCTATACTAAATTTCAGCTCAATCGGTCCACCCGTTAAGGCATGAAGAAGTAACAAACATACACAGTCACACACTCACTAGTGTGATGTTTCTAAGCATCACACACTACTCTATTCTTTATGATGAAATTTTAATATAATATAATAATATATGTCACGGCTAAAGCCTGGTATATGCCTGGAGGCCGCCCATTGTGGACCAAATTGTATTTCGGTGCCAATATTAAGTAAAACTGTAATTTTCTTTGGTTGCAATAAAGAATATTCTATTCTATTCCTTGTAGCACCATTGCAAAGGACTAATTCGAACCGCCATTTTTTTTTTACAAAATTGCGCCCATCGACAGAACGTAGGTAGGTATATTATTGATAGCTGACGTCAATCCATCAAAAAAATATTACACCCTCGAAAAGTGCCAAAGTTGTTTTTTTTTTATGTGATGAAGTAAAAGACGAGCAAGACACTCTCCTGATGTTAAGAGATAACGGCTGATCAGTACAGTGTTACCCAGGATTTCACAATTATATGAAATTCTAGGAGCACTGCACCAACGCTTCTTACTCAAGAGTCATGAGATGTTAAGACTCTTTAAGCCTAGTAATTTCACTAGCTACAGTGTCCTCCTACCGGAGCACAGTAATGTTTGCATAATACTGCTCAGGCGGTAGAATAACTGGCACTGTTGGGGTACCCACCTAGACGACCTCCTGCAAAGGAAGTCTACCCCATAAAAAGTGGCTTTCATTTTTTGCCGGTTTTTACCATACCATGTATGGGGAAAATCTTCCAATCCCTTTCATTTCTTTGCATTCATCTAACAAATACAGTTTTCTTTTTCAGACGATGTCCAAAATTCTGCATCTCCAAAAGTTTTTCCGGCTGATTCCTAATACTTAGAGGCGTTGCTATTGCAAGAGATAAAGTTAAGTAACATATTATATAAATATTGAACAACATTTCATGTAACAAACTGACAATTGTATTAGTTGTTTAAATAGTGAAGTGGCAAATTGACACTTTTTATTTAGACAAGCGTACGTGTTAATTTTTGGACCGCCTTTCACGTTAAAATGTACTGAGGAGTTGGTGGTGAAATTGGAGCCATTTTAACTATGAACCGACTAATTTAAAAATTACTAGAGACCTTGGAATAGTAGAGTTAAAGGGAGTGTTTGAATTTTGTCATCGTGTACAAATTTGATCGAGGTTGTTGATAATTTTTAGTTTTAGTTTATATTCGTAAAATCCTTTTTAATTAAGGTTTTATATGTGTTGAAATGAAAACTGTGCGCTTACGCTTGTCTAAATTGCCTAAATTCTCATTAGGTATTATTTTGTTATATAATTTTCATCGAAGTTCTAGATCTTTTGATATTGTTTTGATATTAGTGCCATTCGCACAAGCCACTCTAATTTTACTTTATTGATATTTTTTTACTTTATTTGAATCAAATCGATTTTTATTTTTGTAATACATACTCAATTTGATATTTGAATCGTTTTATTTTATTTAGAGGTACGACCAGTTATACGAATAAAAAGTAGGTTAAGTTTATACTCGACTCGAATCCTACTTGAAATTCGAATAATAATGTAAAAAAATACTGGTCTGTTTTCTGAAAGCATAATTTTTTTGTTTTTTTTTTTATTGGCGAATAGTCTTTGATTTGTTTTTTAAGACTGAAAACATTTCCACTATCCTAATACTTCCAAATATTATACTCTAAACAATCTTATTGTCTTCGCGCTTCACATTCCTATAGGCTAATCTAACACTTCTATGGAAAAATATAGAACAATACTTAGACATAAGAAATAGTAATATTGCCTTTTTTGCTCAGGTTTGCGTTAGTGTGCCTTTTGATGCAAATAATTAAATTTAAGTACGTTTTCGTACATAGAGCCTTCGTACACGATGTTTATTTTGTAGCTTGAGTAAGCGTGGTGTTGGCGTAATCATGTTTTTTCTTTCACCTTCCAAATGTTTCCATCAGGTTGGATGTGGTTAAACATAGGCCTATTTAGTTTAAAAATATGTTAGATTATGGACCTAGCAGATTTTTAGTTTGTCAACTTTAGAAAGACGTAGAATCAAAAAAAATACTATCATGCTGTTATGAAAAAAAGTACAACGATGCGTGCGCTACAACGATGCATTGTGTGCGAAGGATCTTAGGCAGAGATCAGATGTAAAAACTCCTTGGGTCTTACTGTGTAGTTGTTGTTTAAAGAGCACTTCCACATTATGTCAGACATGAATCTGTAAAATGACGGCCTGGCGCAGCGTAGAACAGTTTTTATGGTAGTTTACGCACTATACTCATCTCATTTCTGTCCGTCATTCGTAATGTCGGATTCGGATCGAATTCGAACTGGGTTTACTGCGAAAGCGCTTTCACGAAGGAGTCCAAATATTTATAAGCAGGTGATAATAGGTAACTAGTAAACGGAGGTTGAAAAAGCCTTTTGAATCAGTTGACAGAATTTTTACGTTTGTCTATACCATAACCCACGACTTGCCTACGTATTTCGTTTGAACATGAAAAAAAAAGAATTACAGCCGCTTGTATTTTTTGAAGTTCAGTCCCTTGTAAAACATATGTGTAATAGTAAATACAGTTGAAAAGATCCCATGTTTTTTATCATCTGGTCTCCGCGTATCGATCAATTATAATAACAAGCCTCAGTGAAATTGACAATTAGATTGACGTAGTTTTTGTAGATTTTGTAAGTCGAGGTTGTGTGCAGCACAATGAGTGTATAATATCATATTGTAAAAGACGGACCATTATATGGAGGCCAAAATCTATTGGAGACACATTAAAACACGTATAGTTCGATTTAAAATATTTTTTGGGAAAATAGCTGCGATTTGTGGAGTTTTTCATCTGGCAAGCAGTAATGTATACTTTGTTCCGGGTCGGCAATGTTACCAACGGAATTACTTTGACAAGATTCAATTATTATCTCAGGGTGACAGACGTAATGCACTGCATGCTGTCTCTCTTCCTCACGCATGCTGTCTCTGTCTTGGTATATTGGTATCGCGCGCGCGTATATTTGTAAGTGCTTCCGTGTGAATGCGATGGCAATAGATTGGCGTGTGAGGGACAGAGACGGAAATAAAGAGGTCATTGTCCTAAATTTCGTCCCGCTACGTCACGCATCAGCTTTTTAGTTTGAATCGAACTATGCTCAGTTTATAATGTTCAAGGATTTTGGGTCTCTTTCAGTCGCGTTAAAATTTAAGCTTAGGCAGTTATTTTAGCACTAACGGAATTGACAGATTGTTGATGCTTCCATTGTAGATACAACGTAGTTATAGATGTGCGTTATTTTTTACTTAATTATAACATATACATTTTTAAGTGTTATACTTTAAACAACACTATTAAGTGGTTCAAAGTTAACATTCATTTGATGAAGATAATCATGTTTATACATATTAGGCAATACTCTACGGCTTTAAAATGTTAGGGCGTTCAACGGAGCTGACGTCTTTAAAAACATACATCGCACTGAATTTATCAATTATTATTTGCACAAAAAATTTCAAAGCGCGTTTTTATCTAAAGACGCGTAATTCACCGTTCTTCAAAAATAAATTCTGGCTTCCATTATCTAGAGCAAACTATCTAAAAATATCTCCCTTGTAAACATCAGTTGAAATGTAAACTAGATGAAAAACTTTATACAGAAGTTTACATGTTTTACAACACACATGCCTTACGAATGAGTAAATCAAAATTGATACGCTAAACGCATTTATATACACGAATATGAGGCTTTCAGATGCCTGTGATACTTTCTAACAAAATTACATAGATTATGTACGTGAGTTAAGTCTAATGCACCGAAATTAAAGCTACGTATACCGTTTCAATACAGCTTTACCTATTTACTCAAGTTACTTTACTCGTTACTATTGGGCCTACAATGGATTCTGCGGGGTCTTGTCAACCCCTACATTTTCAAAAGCAGAATGGATGATAGATAGATAATACTTTACCTATTGTACACCAAATAAATACATTAAAAGCAGAGAATTATTGACAGAAAACTTAAGGAGAACTTAAGAATTAGTTCTACTTGCTAGATACACAGATAACACTTTATTGTGTACCATAATTACAAACAAAACATTCAACATTAAATATTAGACAAGATTCTGGGTAATCCGTGCTAGGTCCATAGGCATGACTTGTAACTATCCACAAATCGTAAATCTTCACATATATATAAAAATATAAAGTCCGAAACACTTTATTAAAACGCGACGTGACGTCACCCGTCCGGATTGGGTGGCGTGTGGTCACGTGACGCCACGGACCAATCCGGACGGGTGTCGTGACGCCACGAACCAATCCGAACGAGTGTAGTCGCGTGGCGTCGCGTCGCGTTTTAATAATGTGTTTTCGGTTTAGTTTCAAAATCCTACACAAACTCGCTCGGTAACTCAGTTGCTTTAAACTTTACCCTAATAATAGGGAGTGTTCATGTTATCTCTGCGTAATGTAATCTCCGTCCATGAGATGTAATTCGGTCCTAAATAACACTGAAACTGAGTTCCTTGCGCATTCTGACAAAAGTAAAAGCAGAGGATTTTTTACAATAATATTGCTTACACAATATTGGAATTTTTTAAAATGTACATTGTTCACAATGGTCTTATCGACATTGAATCTAAGTTCTCGGAGAGATATGTATAGGGCAGCTGCTATTCAACAAGCTTTTGCAGTTTTTTAGGCTTTTCTTCAGCGATCCAGAATCGCTGCGCGTTTGCTCCTGAACACTTGATTGCTTGAAAATGATGGTGATATAACAGGCCTAGCTTTACGAGGAAAATACTCACACTGTGTGTTATAGTATCAATTTTAGTTCTTTGACAAAGTGCTTTACACTTTTGTGTTTGACATAGCATACAATGTTGCCCTATACATTAAGGCCTGCACAGACCTGAGCGAAATTCTTGGAAAATCGCTCAAGTTTGGTCAGACCTTTAACTCCATGAATGTAACTATATGTTGGTAAGATAATTTTAAGCAAAAGACAGACAATACACAAAGTTCGCTTTATCTCACGGCATATATCAAACCACTAGTCATTTGTAACACATTGGTTCGAAGGAGTTTGCTTAGCGTAAAGTAAAAATACTAGAGTCAAATTATTGTGCTCATATCTATGGTTGAACAGGCGTATACGTCATTTTTGCTATCATTTCTTTGTGTTAAATGAACTTATGTAAACTTAAACCCCCGAGCCATATATAGGTCACTTTCATAAGCGATCATGGGCTCAAGTGATGACCGCGCTGTGAACGCCTCTAGCTGCGGCTAAGACTGTCATTTTCGTATTACGTTCCATAATCATAAAAAAAAAAACAAATAATTCCACAAAGAATACTTCCAATGCTCTCGTTAAAAAAGTAGAAGCAAAACGCTTGGTGCGGTAAGTTGGTATCACCACTAAGTACGACAGACGGCAATGCGGCCGTCTCACGTGAAGACCGCAGATAGAATTGGCTTTGAGGAATTAGTTCACGTAATTCCTGCGCACACTCCGAAATGAATCCTATAGAAGACCGATAGAGACCATTCTACTGTGTTCAAGGCTCTGCAGCAGAGATTCTATAATAGCTTAGTCAAATTAAATTGTATCACCCATACATTAATCAAGAGAAGAATTTACGGTATAGAAATTGACAATTTAACTTGAAAGTAAAGAGAGTATAAAATAAAGTTGCTTCCCGCGTCTCTGTCCCTATGTATGCTTATATCTTTAAAACTACGCAACGGATTTTGATGTGGTTTTCATCAATAGATAGAGTGATTCAAGAGGATGGTTTATGTGTATAATACTTGCATAATATACAAGAACACCGGGGTTTTTACCGGGGGTAGACTTCCTTTGCAGGAAGTCGACTAGGTGGGTACCCCAACAGTGCCCGTTATTCTACCGCCTGAGCAGTGATGTGCAAACATTGCTGTGCTTCGGTAGAAGGGCACTGTAGCTAGTGAAATTACTGGGCTGAAGAGTCTTAACATCTTATGACTCTCAAGTAAGAAGCGTTGGCGCAATGCACTGGGTAGCATTGTACTAATTATGGGCAGCGTTATCTCTTACCATCAGGAGAGCGTCTTGCTCGTCTTCTTACTTCGTTGTATAAAAAAAAAAAAAAAAAAAACACTCATAATTTTCTATTAAGCGCGACTAAGTGCGCGCGTCCACTAATTAAACCATAAATAATTATTCTATTATAATAAAGAAAGAAAGGAAGAAATGAATTTATTTGCAACCAGACATACACACAGAAACATTGATATAAAAAGACAGGAAAAAAAATAGTCTCGCCGCAAAAAGGTACCAGCTCAGCATGTGTAGATCAGGTTCATTCAGGTTCAGGATCAGGTTCATAATGTTCATTTAACACCAAGTAATGATATTTCTTATAGGAATAAGGTACGCTATTATAATTCTAACCAACGGAACGATTTAGTAGTGAGAATTGATTAAGTGCACTTGATCGTAAGGTAGGAGATTAGAATTAAAGATTTTATTAAATCGTTTAAGGTAATGTTTGAGTGTATTCAGTTCGCAAACGTTCGTGTGTACTTCAGTTTAATAGCATATTATTAATAATAATTACATGTAATTAATGTATGGGGGCTTGCATTCTCGTGTGATTTATTTAAGAGAATTCATAAAGTTCTAGAATACAACAGTACTATACTTCGTTTCAAAAACAAAGATCTTTTTTGAAAGATTTTTTTGAAGGAAGGAAGGATATATCAATAACATTAATATGATATACATATATATCACAAAAACCGTTATATCCTATATTATATTATGATATATATCGGATATATTATGATATAATATCCTTCGAACCCTGCAAAAAAGATCTTTGCTTTTGAAACGACGTATAAAATACTAGAAGCCTAATTCATCCTTTAGTTGTCATAATTGTCAATTTAAATGTGTATTTCTCACTAAAGTTATACGAGTATCAATTCAATAAATAATATATATAAGAATATAATAAAAAATATAGGAAATGCAAGCCCTCAATAGTCCTTAATAGTCTCTCTAGTTTTATAAAAGGCCTCACGTGTGTTAAAAAAATTAAATAAAAAAACAAGCCATCATTCGTACTTTTTCGTGCAACCATTAAAATAATAAATAAAAAAACACGTACGCCTATTAAACAAAACTGGAGTGACGGTACCACAAAATAGAAAGGCACAGAAGATCGACTTTACCGGATAGAATAATAAAACTCAGTTCAAACACCTATTCGCTAGGGTTTTCATTGTAGTTCACAAAGTCGATCTTCTGTACCCGTTTTGTCATTTTACTTAGACGCACAATGCTAGCCAAAATAGCACTTGTAAAAAGAAAACCGATCAAATTGGTTCAACATTGTACCCCTATAATAAAAAGAGATTTTTTTGATAATATATCATCGAATACGAAATACTCTATAATATGGAATTGTTTTATACTTGTCATAGACATGCTACGGCTTCTAAATTACCAATAAATTGTAACTAGATAGATACTTAATATATACGAAGTACTTTTGCAATAAGACTCCGTTTTACGTGGAAAGTTCTATGCTGTTAGTAACTTACGCGTAGAAACTAGCGCCACCTACGTGAGACGGACGATAGTCGAATCTAAGATTGTAATGTATATTGGGTAAGGTAGAACTGCTACTACTTTCAATACGAAGAGTTTGAAAAGTGTAGTAATATTAATGACTGAAAAAGCAAGTCCTTAAGAGACAAAGAAGAATTAAAAGTTCTTAAATGTGCAAGGAGACTACACCAATTGTAAATTTGAAAGATTGGATATTTTGAAAGTACATAGGGTTGAAATTACATTCATAAATCTCAGCAACTTGGCTAGGTATTTACTCTGTTACCTTCTAGCATACTTCTCATATTGACATTCTTTTTGGCGTACTTTTGGGAGACCTTTTTTGCATTCAAAAATGAACTTGCTTAACACCTATGATTATTACGTTGAAGCTTAAATATTACTACACATTTTCACATGTTGTATACTTAAAATACTCCACTAATCTCTCTACTAGATGTAATTTAATTAGTGCTATGAACATGGTACTGCCGAGTGAGTCTAAACCCCAATAACATTGACTGAACGACTGAACTCGTTGGTATAATGTCCATGAAAATAAAGGATTTGATCATAATATTAGGTTAGACATAATGGTGCTAGATTTAGTGGTTCTACCTTAACATAATAACTTGTAGAATGCAATGTTGAGGCAGTCGTTAGGTCCTGTTGCAGGTCTTCAAGTAATCTTGGTGACCTGAAACTGACATAGTTTGGTATCACCAACCTATAAATATATAATTGTATGGTTGCACGATTTTAAATCTGAATCTGAAATTCGTCAAATTGGAAATCAAAGTCGTGCAACGCATTGTGATTTGACTCTGACAGTGTAAGGGCAACCTTCTCTGTTAAATTATAAAACCTCAAATCATCATCATCATCTCAGCCGTAAGACGTCCACTGTTGAACATAGGCCTCTCCTTTGGACTTCCATAATATGTACCGGTTGGAAGCGACCTGCATCCAGCGTCTTCCGGCGACCTTTATAAGGTCGTCTGTCCAGCTTGTGGGTGGACGTCCTACGCTGCGCTTGCTAGTCCGTGGTCTCCACTCGAGCACTTTTCGACCCCATCGGCCATCCGCTCTACGCGCTATGTGGCCTGCCCATTGCCTCTTCAACTTGCTAATCCGCTGGGCTATGTCGGTGACTTTAGTTCGCCTACGGACCTCTTCATTCCTGATTCGATCGCGTAGAGAAACCCCGAAAACCTCAAATATATTATGTACATATAACAAAGGCTGATTTAAGGGATATGTGCGTTTTTCGAGCGTGTAAACAAAGGGCGTCGCATACATAGTCGCGCACGCTTTATTCTCGTTGCGCTATTCTTTTAAACCAACGCTTAAAGTCAGCGTTTACACTGCGAGCACGTAGCGTTTTCATCGTTCATGCGCTTGAGAAACGCGCACGCCTATTGTCAATGTGAAAGATGTAATGACTTATCTGTAAGTTGGTGGCACTATACATGCATATAGCAAACATGTCTAAATACATTGCATTCTATACCTAAATCGTGATTGCCAACGGCCGAGGCTCTGACGTCACAATACTACAGACATTATGACGTCACAGCTCCGTTCGTTACTTTCACAAATATTACTTACAAAATACATAATGTCAATAAAAAACATCAATTATTAATATAATATAAATATAACACTGCTTCCTGATAGATCTGACAATATATTCAGTTATTGCCTTAAATACTGGTAGTGATAATAGTTAAGTACGCATTTTAGTTTGTATTTATTATATACTTGGCTGGTGGCTGGCTGGTACCAGTGTAGGTTTTTTATCATATCAGTAGCATATCATAAGGTATACTATATTTAAAATGTTTGTGTTTTAATTTTATTTAGTTAACGTTTTGATGTAATTTTCTTGATGTCATATTAATCGTATAGTTTTGTAGATATTTTTGTTAGCGGGTTAGGACGTTACAATGTGAGAATGAAAGAGACAGCAGGTACCTAATGTTAGTGTGTGAAAAGAGAACAAATATATGTATTGGTTGTGAGAAACAGTACGCATCCTAGAGGTGTTGCAAAATGTAATTTTGTTAAATGACTTTTAAAAAAGTGCAAAATATTTGTTTCTTTTAAGAATCATTCACTTGGTTATTAGATTGTCCCTTTAATCGTTATTAGATCCTTTTTGTAACACCTATTTAGCAAACTTATAGTACTAGAAACTTCGAATCTAGTCTAAGGACTAGTCGAAATGTTCTTGAAAGTACATCATGTACATATTTTTATATTATTTTAATGTCAAATCATGAATAAAGTATTTGTTTTGGGAGGGAATATCTATAATTATAATTATTCTCTTCCATAAAGTACTTAAACAATAAAGTGTGCGCATTCATAAGTGTAGTGTAAGATCCCAGTGCTACCAGATGTCACTTATTTTTTGATGAATAAAATGTGTGGAATAAAGCTTTTAATGTAATACTGAAACTAATGTTGTCTATCCTTAATATTTCGCACATTTTTACCCCCTGAAAGCTTATATGTTATTCCAGAGTCTTAGCTACATAAATACCAAATATCAGCCTAATCAGTTCAGCTGTTAAGAAAGAAAAACATTTAAGCTTGATGAAGTATCATCGAGGTATCATCAAACACAAATCCATACCTTTACATTTAGGTAAAATAAGTAGGATAATAGTCATCCTATGAAATCTCGTTGATCTTATCACCTAAAGTGAACTCTTCCAACAAAAACTTCACACATTTCATTCATCATAAAATTAATCTGGTCTGAGGTCTTGTACTACAAATTATATACAATTTTATTTTTACTGTCGAGTGCTTTTTGTACGTATTTTTGATTAAAAATGTATTCCTAGTATTATTTTTTAATTAGTAATTCGCAACTCTGTTACAAAAACGACACAACTCCGAAAACATGATATTTAAAACATACTTAAAAATTTTAACTTTTCATAGACTTATCATTTGGCGAAGACTTGTATTTCAGTCCATTTTCTATAGGACTCAAAAACAGACTCAGATAAGTGTCACAAATATACTAAAAGGTTTAAATAGTATCTGTGCGTTAGACTTTTATTTCTCCGTGTAGCCTATCAAAAACCCGAGTTTGAGAACAATACACTTATTGTATTGTGTATGTACTACAGTATAATAATTATCATGGGTTTCCGCAAAGTAAAGCCGAATTCTATAAATGATATAAGTATTCTAAAAATGTTTTTTTTTCTGGGATTGTATCGTTTTTGCAGCGAATGCGAAATATATTATTCAATTATGTTCAATTTACTTAAAAATATTATATTTTTAAAGTTTATTTTAGCTGTATTAATTTAAGAGGATTATTTAGCTATTATTATATTATTTTTAATTATATATAAGTATAGGCTGTTTGCAACGTAACGAAAAGAAATGAAAATTGTAAAACGAAGCGAAGCATGTATAAAATATATATTTTAGGTATTTTTTAAAAAGTTTGCTGCGCTAGGGGTTTTTGATAGTTCGCTAAATTTAAACGTTAATCGGTTTGTCTTTTAATTTTACGACTTTTACTAAGATCTTTAGTAAATTCATCCTTTCGCAAAACAGCAAATATAATTTGGTGGATATCTCTATTTCTTCTTTATTGTAACCTTGTACCATAACGCCTAAAATACAATGTTAGAAATTTGAGAATTCATGTCTAAATCATTCTCTACAGAGAGTCAATATGGTTGCCATATAGAAATAGTCGCTTTAAAATTGACACGAAGTCTGATAAAGGTACAATATGCATTGAATATTATTTCCATTGAATAAATTAATAGCAAATATAAATTAACCGCTAGCGCAGCAAACTGACTTCATTTAAGCAAAGAAATGACATTTTAAATTATGGTACTGTGGTATTTGTGTGAAGGTTAATTATCTTATTCTCAATTATCGCGCAGGTGTAGCAAGTAAAAGCAAAATCTCAAAAGCAATCGCAACAAAATTGTCTTCCTAAACAAAATATCGAATATGTTACCGATTTTTATATCTTCGAAAGAAACCACTTAGACTGATAGCTCCACCCCATTTAGTTTTCCTAATTTTAATCATTATAGGTATTAAAGTTTTTTCCATGATTTTTTTGTTTTATGCCGTTGTTGCCCCCAATCAGCGATATAATCTTTGGAAATAAACGGCATAAACTCACTTGTATTTACTTCGGCTTCGTGCCGACCGTTTCGATCCTGTACGAGGATCCTCTTCAGGGAGGAACTGCGGTCAAACCCAACCTGGTCTGTTTAACGGTCGGCACGAAGCCGAAGTAAATACAAGTGAGTTTATGCCGTTAATTTACAAAGATGAATCTAAATAGGTACTCACGAATCGTTCAGCGGTATAATTTAAAATGTCATTGAAGCGAATTGTCGAGCAATAATGAAATATTATGCATTTGGCCTCATAACGAATGAAAGTGGTAGAATTTAAGGGTAGCCTTATTAGAAATAAGAGTTACAGTTGAAAGAATGTTGAAGTTTTATTATTGTAGAAAGTAATTAGCACGGCCGGCGCATAATTAATGCAATTATTGTATTCTTTTTTATTTCAAGTTAATAAAGTTACAATAAACAATGTTGTTGTTTTACACTGAAAAAGCTTTATTCCTGAAATTAATTTAATACCAAGTAGGTACGAAGAATGCTACAACAAGTAGAGAATGCTACAAGAGTTCTTTTTTAACTAATCTTATAATATGATAATTTTGGACACCAGTTAATCTGGTTGATTGTACTTATTAATAAATTTTAATTGACTTTCACCAAATAAACCGAATTAAAAAAAAATATCGAAAAGTAGGTACCAGGGAGTTAGAACTAGCTTGAGGTACTGCTTAAATGGAACTCTAGGAATGCTTTCTACTATTATTCTTTTATCTGTGCTTTCGTACTACATTCAATCCGAATTCACTATAAGAAGTACCTCTTACTAGTTCTGATTCCCTGTTACTTCTTGTAGCATTCTTCTATAATATCGTAGGTCTGTTTACCGTGGAAATAAAATACAATCACTTCTCAAATGTATGAATTTTCCGTAGCAGCACAAGAAAATCTATAATAGAATATATTAAAAGTTGACTTAATTGTATCAAAACTTTATAATATCTGGTAGTTTGCGAATATGGTTATTTTGGTCCAGATACATTTAAATTGTATTAATTATTATAGATACTGTTCCATAATAACTTTCAAGGAGGGCGACATTTTAAACTGACAGTATCTAATTGGTATTTACTTGGGCCGTTAGTCTTTTGGCTACATTTAACTGGACAGCTATGAAGCGCGATTAACCTTACCTTTAAATCGCAAATACTTATTGTATTTGCGAATAGATATTATTAGTGATTTGTGGGATCTTCATCCAGTGAAATTTTACTTCTACTTTTAAAATTAATACGTGCTAATTTTAAACTTTACTGTGGTATTTTGGACTAAAATAGTGGTGATCAAAAAAATAACTAATAATTTATAAAAATCTCGAGTGACAGTGTGTGTTGCCGAACTCTAACAAAACAGTTTGACCGGATTTTATTTAAAACTAGCTGACCCGCGCGCACTTCGTTGCGCGTGAGAGTCAATTAATAAAGCGAATTTGGTGCTGCTATGTTCACTATGATAGTATTTCCATCCCCGTGACTTTGTAAGCGTAAAATAAGGCATGGCTATATATTATTTGCTCCCGCTGTGGGTAGCGAAGAATATCGGGTTGGGTATTTCTATGCAGTTTTGTTCGCTACCGTAGAAACCAATCCTATGTCCTTTCCCAGAGGTCAAATTATCTCAGTTGAGCGGTAGTTTATCGCCTTCATAAATTTTCACGCCTCTTTTCAGGAATTAAAACTATTTGTGGTCCTTTCCCGGTAACTCTTTAACTTATCTCTACTGTAATGTACCTCAGCTAAATTATTATTCGTTACTAATTTCTCACACCATCCTTCCCGCGACTCAAATCAATTCCATGGTTCCTGAATTCCCATTAAATCTCTGATCCTCCTTCCCCCTCCTTTAATACTTAGTCTCCTTAAAGTTAATTTCTGACATAAAAAAACTATTCATTAACAGAACTTAACAAAATATCAGCTCATTTTCGGTTCAGCGGTTACTAATTTCCATGCAAACGTTTTTGTGAAAAAATTCCTGTTCTGGTGAGAATTTCACAAAATCCCTTCTTATCGGTCGCCTACGTTACATAAAGAATACGTTGTCCAAATTTTAGCTAAAACGAAGAAGCGGTTACCTTTCCTACACAAACTGGATCCCTCTTTCCTCCCCTCAAAGGTTGATTTCTGGGATAAAAAGTATCCCATATCTTTTATTTATTTAATGTTCCTAAACACAACTCAAACCATGATTTTACAAAATTTCGATTCAATCGGTTTAGTTGTTACGGATTTGCATACAATTGTTTTTTGTAAATAAATCCCGTTCCAGTGGGAATTTAGCAAAAGCCCTTCTCGTGAGTCGCCAAAACCACCTAAAAACACGCTATCCAAATTTCAGCTCAAATAAAGAAGCGGTTAACGATTTCTTACGCAAACTTGCACCCCCCCCCCCCCCTTCCTCCTCTTTAATGTAGATTTCTGGGATAAAAAGTATCCCATTTTTTAGGACTCAATCAACCTCTGCACTAAATTAATTTAAGCTGAATAGGGTCAGCGCAGCGGTTCTAAATTTCCCATACAAACTTTGACCCCCCCTTATAAGTTAATTTCTGATATAAAAACTATTAAAAATTTCCTTAACAAAACTCAAACCATCATTTTACAAAATTTCAGCTTAATTGGTTTAGCGGTTACGGATTTGCACACAAAAGTTTTTTGGGAATAATTCCCGTTCCTGTAAGAATTTCACAAAATCCCTTTTTATCGGTCGTCTTAGTTTATGTAACTAAGAACACGCTGTCCAAATTTCAGCAAAAACAAAGAAGCGGCTAACGATTTTTTACAAAAACTTGCACCCCCCTTTTTTCCCTTAAAAGTTGATTTCTGGGAAAAAAGTATTGCATATCATTTTTTAGGATTAGATCTACCGCTGTACCAAATTTAAGCTCAATAGCGTCAGCGGTTCTAAATTTCCCATACAAACTTTGACCCCCCCTTTACCCCCCTTAAAAGTTAATTTCTGACATAAAAACTATTCAATGTTCATAAACACACTTCAGACAATCGTTTTACAAAATATCAGCTCAATCAGTTCAGCGGTTACAGATTTGGATACAAACGTTTTTTAGAATTAATTCCCGTTCCCGTGGAAATTTTGCAAAATCCCTTTTTATCGGTCATCTACGTTACATAAAAAATACGCTGTTCAAATTTGAGCTTTAAAAGATGGCCAGTTACTGATTTTCTACTCAAACTTCTAAATTTTTGCAAAAATCCCTTTTTATAGGTCGCCTTCGTTACCTAAAGAACACGCTGGTTTAAATTTCAGCTTAAACAAAGAAGCGGTTACCGATTTCCTATTCTAACTTTGACCTCCTTTATCCCGCCTTAGAGGTTGATTTTTGGAATAAAAAGTATACCATACAATTTTTTAGGACTCAATCTACCTCTGTACCAAATTTCAGCTCAATAGGGTCAGCGGTTTTAAATTTTCCATACAAATTTCGACCCCCCTTTACCCCCCTTAAATGTTAATTTTCGTCAAAAAAAAAAATTAATGTTCCTAAACACAATCTAAACAATCGTTTTACAAAATTTCAGCTTAATCGGTTCAGCGGTTACGGATTTGCATACAAACGTTTTTCGGGAATAATTCCCGTTCCCGGAAGAATTTTGCAAAAATCCCTTTTTATACGTCGCCTTCGTTACCTAAAGAACACGCTGGTTTAAATTTCAGCTTAAACAAAGAAGCGGTTACCGATTTCCTATTCTAACATTGACCTCCTTTATCCCGCCTTAGAGGTTGATTTTTGGAATAAAAAGTATACCATTCAATTTTTTAGGACTCAATCTATCTCTGTACCAAATTTCAGCTCAATAGGGTCAGCGGTTCTAAATTTTCCATACAAACTTCGACCCCCCTTTACCCCCCTTAAAAGTAAATTTCTGACAAAAAAACTATTTGATGTTTCTAATCACAATCCCAACTATCGTTTTACAAAATTTCGGCTTAATCGGTTCAGCGGTTACGGATTTGCATACATTCGTTTTTCGGGAATAATTCCTGTTCCTGAGGGAATTTTAAAAAATCGCTTCTTATTGCACGATGAAATCTTCTTACGAATACGCTGTCCAAATTTCAGCTCAATCCGTCCAGCCGTTTGGGCTGTGCGTTGATAGAACAAAAGTGTACGAACGATTTTATATAATAGATAAGTAAATCTTTAGATAGATATAACTCTTTTATTTAAAAACCGATTTAAATAAAACCAATACTATTTACAAATTAGAGAAATTTGCAACGTTTTAGCGAAAACTGCATACAATTCGGTTGTGCCGTTTTATCACACATAAGTAATAACCTTTTTACAAATTAAGCCTAATAAAACTACTCTGGTAAATTTTCGTTTATGGCCACATCGATAGATGGCGTATTTTTAGTTTGTCGCACTTTTTGCTTTTTGATTTTTTTGAATTGAATTTACTTTATATTCTATTACTTTTACTTCGAAATTTTGATGTAAATTAGGGGCGATGTGTCCGATATAAATGATTATTATTTATTTTATTATTTTATTTTACGTTTCCCTAGGAAAAATTGACAAAATGTTTTACGATCTAGATCGCGCAAGCGACTTTTTCGCATCGTTTTGTTCATATGCGTATTTTCACAGTTCACCTTAGTAAAGGATCACAATGAATGGGGAGAAATTTCCATTCTTATTATATGTATGGATATGGATATGGATAGGTGTGTTTGTATGTTTTCCAAAAAAAATCATTAGTCTGAGAAAAGAAGTTATTTTTCAAGACGCAGACGAAGTTCCGAGTGTCAACTAGTTGTACAGAAATGTTGCGTCTACGAGGAGTTAATTTCTATTGTTTATTAGTTGCTGCATTCGTCGCCAATGTGATTTTATTTCTGGCTGGAAGCAGATATTTTGAAAGGACTGGTATTTCTCTCAAAAGTAAGGATGAAAATCAACTTTCCTTCCAACGAATATCAAAGAATAAGTTGAACATTGATGACTTATTAGAAATGATTCGATCTAAAGTGAAATTCGATCTACGTAATTACAATTTTACACACTCAGGTGTTGGTAAATTAGAAGATTTGTTGATGGAATCTGGTGGCAAACCTATAAGAAACCTTATTGTTTCTTCCTGGAGATCAGGCTCCACTTTCCTTGGTCAACTACTGAATGCGATGCCTGGTAACTTTTACCACTACGAACCTCTATTAGGATATAGAATAATTCAGATACGAGGACCTCCTTACGGAGAGAAAGCTATAAGTGCAATGAAAGGCATGTTCAAATGTAACTATCGCAACTTAGAGCATTATTTTGCGTATGGGAAAACGAATTTGCAACAGTTCAGCCATAACACAAGACTGTGGGACCAATGTAAATATAGAAAAGAGTTGTGTTTCGACGCTAATTTCACAGCTAGGTTTTGTAAGCTGTTCCCCTTTCAGAGTATGAAGGTTGTCCGATTGAGTTTACGACTCGTTGAAGAAATCATGGAGGATAATGAGTAAGTTCTTCTCTTCCTATGTAGTACTTAGAATTTGTCTTTTCTATAAGATTAGTAAGTAAAGACTTGTCCCATTCAAGTAGTAGTTGTGTTCGTTTGTAGTAGGTGATAATTGGGCATTCTGGCACAGTTTTTACATGCATCGTTTTTACTGCACTCCGTTCGCTTTGCTCTCTCCGTTCCGTTCAACGATGCATGTAAAACTGTGCCAGAATGCCCAATTGGTTTTCGGGAGCGTCAATAAAGTAAAATCTTTAAACGTTGGTAAACACCGTTCGCTAGGATCACTGCGTTCCGTTCAACAATGCATGTAAAAACTGTGCTAGAATCCCCAATTGGTTTTCAGGTCATCAGTGTTTTACTTCTTTGGTTCAGGATTTTAGAACGTTAATGAGGTAAAAAACTTTTGGTTAGTTTATATTACTTACTTAATTATTATAAAAGGATACTAGATGGTTTTTGTAATCAGCCTCGAAGTCTCACACACTTGTTCACTAAACACAAAAATAAATTTTACTAAAAACCAAAATCAGAATAATGAAAATGGGTATGCTAAGGAACATCTCAATATCAAGGCCGTTTGCTCGTGTCTATAACCATGGCTGGTGGTACCTAGAAAGCATCCATTCTATCACAAGGTGATTTTGCATCTTGCTACAAACGTGCTTAGGAAAATTTCATTTCTAGGCCGGTTGCTCGTGCCGTTCTCCAAATATGGAGTTTAACGACACCTAGAATTGATAACTCCATCGCAACAATATTGTAACGTTGTACAGAAAAACCAATGCAAAAGAACTTCAGCAATCTAGACAGTTTGTTCGTACCAGTGACCAAATTTGGTTGGTGACACCATGAAACGAGAGTCCTTTTGCAAGGCCACACGCACAATAAATCTGATTTTTGTTAGTAAGACTAATATAACTTTCACAAAACACGACTTATTAACACAATTAGACTAAGAACTGTAATGGCCAATGGTTGGACATAGAGTTGACCGAAAGAGATTATCGATAAATTTGTTACAGTACTTAGAACTATTTATCGATAAAAGTAACGTTGCACCCTGCAAAGTGTTTAAAGTAAGTATCTAGTAAAATAATAAATGTACTATTTGATTACCGTGATAATTAAAGATGGTAGATCCTTTAAAATTAAATATACAACTTTGTATTATTGAACAAAAACATTATGAATATATATATAATTTTATAAAATAAACATAATAAAATGCCATTTTATTACATCTGGATTAATAGCATTCATAATCAATTAATCCTGCTAAGGTTAAGACATAAAACAATGCACACACCTGTTTATCGATATGTTAAATCCAAAAACAGGTAGCTGCACTAGTTTAATTTTGTTGAGTTAGATAAAAAAATATTGTTCACAATCACACGCTCCGATGTAACTTGATCGTTGGAGCTAACAAACAATAACATGGAAATATTTTAATCGCTTGTACAACATGTTTATTACGGCACCTGTTTTCATTGTCATAGCGCCTGTGGCTCAGTAGTAGAACTTCCTGCCGGATCCTAGGTTTGAATCCTCGCACAATAAATTTCTCATTAAGACGCTAAGTCATCGTGTTTACGTAAAACATGTAAATTTGGTTCTGGCTGTATCCTATAAGATATATAGGAACAGTGGTTAGGTTATGTTGCACACCTTGAAGGATTGTTGATAATAATATGTAAAAATATTTTTTTATCAACTGTATGAATTGATACTACCCACCTCATCTATTTCAATGTCTTAGGTACACGAAACGTGAATTACCTATATTTGTATTGAACAATAATTAACTGATCCTAACATTGTAAACCACTGAACATAGTCGCGCGTGAACATAGTTTTATTGCAATGGAAACGCTCACATTTGCGGCTTTCTTTGAGCGCTATGTTTAAAATATCAAAGTAATGCCGAAAGAAAATAATGTTATTTTACATATTTTCAAGGAAATGCCATAACCAAACGCTGCAATTTATTAATTTGCTTACGTTTCAATAAAAACAGTGGTAAAGAACAATTTTCCCATATTCATAATTATTGTTTTATGAAAGTACTAAGAAAATAAAACATTTTTGTTAATTTATAAATGCTTACAACACCTGATAATGGTGTATTTAATCGGTTTATCCGTTGAACAAAATTAATTAAGTTCGCGGCTCCGATCAAGAGGTACCAGAAGATCAAGAAGCATCAGAAGTTCAAGAAGCATCAGAAGATCAAGGCTCAAGAAGTTTCCATCTGCAAGTTCCTGTGCCGGCTCTACGTGATAGCGCTCGCCGTCAGCTGTCGCTGTTATCATCAACCGCTGGCTCGCGGCTTGACCGTGACCTTCCGTACCTAGCCGTCACAGCTGATCCGCCACAACGAAGATTCGCTGCGTTGCAATCATGTTCGTGAGTTTATATTATAATTTTATTCGATACTAGTTTATGCTCACGGTTTTTCTGTTATGCATATAAGCATGTGTAATCCTTTCTTGGTTCTGATACGTCTTATGTGTATTCCAAATTTTAACACTATCGGTTTGGGGTGATGTTGATAGATCAGTCTCTCTATATATTATACAGATTGCACTTTATATTTTTTTATAACCTGTGTATTAATTATTATTCGTATTGTCTCGCAGGTCTGAATCCGAATATTCCGACACATACAAGGCTCGCTGCAAGAAGGACCCTCCGACCGAGTCAATCTATACGGACAACGACGAAGCCACCACATCTTCTGGAAAAACGTATGTACTACTTTATTTAACTAGCTGTTTTATTAGTGCTCTAACTATGTATTATCTTTACAAGGAAAATTGTTTATTTACCATAGTCATTTTGCATACTGTTCTCTATGTCTACTATCTTGCAAACAATTTAGTTTGGGGTAAAAGCGCAGCGCACAAGTTGTATTAGAATTTGTATGGTTTAATATTCAACCTTATTATGCACAAAATAAAAGATACATTAATCTTGATATTTTCCTTTTACAAAAGGCGTTGTAGGGCAATATATGAATAACTAGTTGGGCCCCGCGGTTTTATCTGCTGTACTGTAGCTTATGTGTTATTCCAGTGTCTAAGCTATACCAAATTTCAGCTCAATCGGTTCACCCGTTTAGACGTGAAAGATACATAAATTATATATATAAATTGTGATTTGACTGTGACAGTGTAAGTAGGATAAACCTGTTCTGTTGGAGTATAAACCCCAATTATTATTATTATTATTATTATACATCCATATATTCATTTTTACAAACGTTCACGTTTATAATATTAGTAAGATAGTAAGATTATAAAATGTAATATACAAAGATTTAAATACCTAAATTTTATTTATGCTAATATTTTATTCTCTTTTCAGGAACAAGAAAGTTGCAAAGCGCAAGGTGCCAACGAAGGCGGCTTTGAAGAAGGTACCGACGGTGTCAGCAAGCAGGACTGTGTCTGACCTGGGGCTGGACTCCGACAGCGACACTGATGGTGCCACACCAAGAAAACGAGCTACTCCACCCTTACAATCGTCGCTAACGCGCCGAGTCGCTGACGGCGTCATTCGGCGAACGGCCACCTTATCGGGTGATGTTTACATAGAACTTAAAGTATATAACAGTAAGGACATACAGTCCGTTCCGCCTGTTGATCGTTGGCAGCAGGCGCTTGTATCGTTAAAGTTTCAGGGTGGAACGGACTGTCCGGAGTTTAATACTATAAAAAAATTTTTGAAACAATGCAAGGGATCCTTCACAACTGAGGGCACTTTTTTTGCAGAAAAAAAGAAATAGTTTTTTTCAAAATTTTTTATTATTTTTTATCTTAAATAATTATATATCTCTTATAAATTACTTTTCTAATTTTATTCTTCATAATTCAGAAATTAAAACTATAGGAAAGTGTCCTTACTGTTATATGCTTTAGACATAAGTTCCTAATTGATTTTATAATTATTAGGTATATCATTGTTTTTATAAAGTATCTTACTGTTATACGGTTGCTAAATCGAGCTTAAGTTACTATTGAGGGTCAAAGTAGCCAAATCTCATACACAGTATTTTCAAAATTATGTTATGTAGGTACAACGCGTGATAGGTTGATTAATTATTGTGTTTGATTGATCATTTCATTATAAGCAAGTTAACCTTATTCAATAGTTAGAACAATGCCTAAAACAATTTTTTGTACTGTTTGCGACATACAAGTCAAAAGTAAAGCTTTTGCTGGTCATTTAAAGAGTATAACACATAAAAACAATAGTTCAGTAAATGAGAGTAATGGTATTGAAAAAATTAGTAGCGCTTTTCGCGGCCGCATATCGTCATACCGCGTATCGCATAGCAACTCGTCTAGCGCTGAGCCAGACGAGCAGGCAGATAAGGAGCGCGCACGCGCTCCTTTCGAGTACTTGACTCTCTTGCGACGCAGAGTAAGGACTTTGCTTCAGACACGAATGCAAACCTACTCTAGTCTCAAGGTTAATTTCGAGTTATTTTCTGAATTTATCTTGCATAAAGATAACTCAAGTTCAATAAAATCTTTTGCAACAGAAAACGTAGTCCTGCATCAACATTTTATATTTGATGATTTTTTTTCTGATATCATTCAAACAATCAGTAAAAAAGTTGACGAATTCGAAGACAGAGATAGTGGCTGGGCATTTGTTCGTAACTTGTATTTAGAGGTAAACTTAAACAAATTTAATCCCTTGCGTGCCTCAAGCTACATTGAATTGCCTAAAAGTATCAAGTCTAAACATGCTTGTATCAATGTTCAGAACAGAGATTCTTTTTGTTTCTTGTGGTGTATAATGGCATCGTTATTCCCTGCAAAGAATAATTGTCAGCGAATTTCTGCTTATCCACATTTCGATCCTATTCTCAACACTGAAAATATGACTTTTCCTGTTGGTTTCTCTGACATTCAAATCTTTGAAAAGAATAACCCCGATATAAGTGTAAATATTTATGGACTCAAAAAGAAATCTGTAGTTGTTGGACCTCTTTATAAAACAAAACGTCGTAAAAAACATCATGTTAATTTATTATTACTTGAAAACGGCTTGCGTTCTCATTATTGTCTTATAAAAAATTTAGCAAAGTTAATTCGTAGTCAGATAACTAAACATCATGCAAAATTATTTTTTTGCGAAGAATGCATGATATTTTTTGATAAGGAAGATAAGCTGAACTCTCATGTTTGCAGTGGTGTGTCGACTATTCTTCCAAATGAAGGAACTGTAGTTCAGTTCAAACATTACGAAAGAATGCAAGATATGCCTTTTGTGATATATGCCGATTTTGAATCCATATTAAAGTCTGTAAACAAGAGCTCTATTACTAGCGGTACTACATCTTTACACCAACACGTGCCAGCGGCGTTTGCTTACTATGTTGTTTGTGCATATGATAGTTCGCTTAATAAATATATATCCTATCGCGGTGCTGATTGTGTTGAAAAATTTATAGAATACATAACGCATGACATAACTAACATTCACAATATTTATCAATCCCCGGTAACAATGAATTTTACTAATAGAGATCAAACTAACTTTGATCAATCGTCACATTGTTTTCTTTGCAATACATTGTTATTTGATGATAAGGTCAGAGATCACTGTCATCTTACAGGACGTTATCGCGGGGCAGCTCACTCTTATTGCAACATTAAGTTTAGACTACCAAAATTTGTACCAGTATTTTTTCACAATTTAGCTGGTTATGACAGTCATCTGTTCATTCGAGAATTAGGAAATCTACCTGGTAGAATAAAAGTCATTGCAAAAACTAAAGAGAATTACTTATCATTCACAAAATTTTTTGAAATGAATGATCAGGATATTATGTCAGTTCGTTTTGTTGATTCTTTCAAATTTTTGGGGACAAGTCTTGAAAAGTTAGTTGCAAATCTAAACAAAGATGATTTTGTACACCTACCGCGTTTTTTTAGCACTGAAAATAATTTTAGATTAATGCTTCGTAAAGGGGTATACCCATACGAATATATGTCAGCTTGGAATGTATATGAAGAAAAAGAACTTCCTCCAATAGAGTCATTTTTTAGTACATTAACCAACAGTACGATTTCTGATTCAGACTATGCACATGCTAAGAAAATTTGGAAATCCTTTAAAATAAACAATTTAGGCGAATACACTGACTTATATCTTAAATCAGACGTATTATTACTTGCAGATGTATTTGAAAGTTTTCGAACTACTTGTAAACGAACTTATAAATTAGATCCTGCTTTTTACATAACTGCACCGAGTTTGAGTTTTGATGCAATGTTGTTAAAAACAGCAGTAAAATTAGAGCTTATTACTGATTTAGAGATAATTAGAATGATTCAAAAAGGTATTCGCGGTGGCATTTGTTTGTGTTCTAACAGACATTCTAAGGCTAATAATAAATATTTAGAAGGCTATAACCCGTTAGACAAAGACAACTTCATAGTTTACATTGACTGTAACAATCTCTATGGTTATGCTATGTGCTCTTATTTGCCGCATTCAAACTTCAAATTATTAAGTGAATCAGAAATTAATACAATCGATTTTGTCAGTATACCCCTCGATGCACAATATGGCTATATCCTAGAAGTTGATTTAGAGTATCCTGAAGTTTTGCATAATCTACACAACGATATCCCATTCTGTGCGCAAAAGTATATGCCACCTGGTTCGAAAGATTCAAAGTTAATTCCAAATTTACATGATAAATTCGAGTATGTTATTCATTATGAGCATCTTAAAGTGTGCTTGAACCACGGTCTTAAGCTAAAAAAAATCCACAGAGTCATAGAATTTAAACAAAGTCCTTACTTAAAACAGTATATAGATATGAACACTGAATTGCGTAAAAGGGCAAAATCTACATTCGAACAAGATTTTTTTAAACTTTTAAACAATAGTATTTTCGGTAAAACCATGGAAAACACTGAAAAATATGTCGATGTTAAATTAGTTAACCAATGGACTGATGATAGAAATAAGACAAATAAAACTATAACAGCAGAACAATTAATAGCCAAGCCCAACTTTCGTAATGCAACTATTTTTACTGAAAACTTTGTAGCTGTACAAATGAATCCAGAAACTATCTCTTTGGACAAACCCATATATATTGGATTCGCGGTTTTAGAAATTTCTAAATCTCATATGTACGATTTTCACTATTCTGTTATGAAACCTTATTATGGAGAAAACATAAAATTGTGTTATACTGATACAGATAGTTTTCTTTATTCCATAGAAACCAAAGATTTTTATGAAGATTTAAAACTATCTTTTTTGACTTATTTCGACACGAGTAATTATCCTCAAAATAATATCTATAATATACCAATCATAAACAAAAAAATACCGGGTTTATTCAAAGATGAATTCGGAGGTAAAGTCATATCTGAATATGTTGGTTTAAGGTCTAAATTATATTGTATTAAAACAACACAAGATGAATTTAAAAAAGCAAAAGGTGTCCAAAAGTCTGCTATAAAAAATGTACATTTTAAGGACTACTATAAGGTACTCCTAGACGATAAATTAATAAGAAGAAAAAACATTATATTTAAATCATTAAAACATATCATTTTTACACAAGCTCAAAACAAAAGTGCGCTCTCGGCTAGAGACGACAAACGTATTATTTTGAGAGACAAAATTACTACTTTATCTTATGGGCACAGGGATGCTTTCTTTTAACTCATTACTCGTTTTGTGTATTTCATTATAGTTTGTACGTGAGAATATAATGATGTAATATAATAGGTTTATGTCGTAGTATAATATTGTCTACAATAAAATTTAAAAAATCAATATTATCAATGTATTCTTGTTGTTATTTTAATTTGTGTTTTTGTGTTAACAGAATAAAATAAGCAAAAAATCCTGTATTAATTGTAAGCTAACATATTGTGTAAGATAAATTAATTGTTAAACTAACATTTATAATTAGAATAAATATTGTTGTATAAAAAAAATTTGTCTTTTATTTAAACAGATCTCTTAGTATAGTTATAAAGCACTCCTATGAAACATGTTATAACATGTTGTCAACACGTGTTGTAGGTAACATTATTTTACTGTTGATATTATGAAACATGTCACAACATGTCGAAGGTTCTGATTTAGTTCAAGCAAATGCTTTGATGATAGTAAATTAACCGAGTTCAAATTACGTAATACGATATTACATAAACACCTGCGCTGCATTGCGCGGATTTTATTATTCACTTCATTAGAGTCACTTGTTAGCGACACTTGTTCTTCTTTTATAAAAATGGATTTAACTGTAAGTATTAAGTTATTCTTTTAGGTTAAAATTGAATCCAAAATTTTCTTTACTGAAAATTATATAATATTAATTCTATGTTTGTTACAGAACGAGACACAGGTGCAAGATTATTGGGTTCTGCCATGCGGGCAAGATCCATTAGCCGACTGGGACGAGCACAATGAAAAAATGAAGAAACAGCTGGCCGCCGAAGCTGCAGCCGAGGCCGCCGCCAAGAAACAGGAATCTAAATTAAAAAAGCGCAAGAAGAAAGAAGCATTATCTTATGTAATAACGAAAATGCCACAAAGAGGACGACGTGTCTTAAAACTTCAGATATATGAATACAACGAGCGGATAGACACCACTTGCGAAACGATTAGAGTGCAATATTCTGCAGTGGGAACATGTGATGAAATAATGGACCTGGCAGAAAATATAGTAGGCAAAATATCGACAAAATTAAGCGATAATTTAAATGATTAGGTACAGTAAAAAATATTATGTAAAAAGTTAGATATAAGATATTTTAAATAAATTTTATTGTGTGTAATTATTTTTGTCTTTTATTTCCCTATAGGTTAGATATTTATTAAAAATAATGTTTCATTATTAGATCATAATTAATTAATAAAATTTAATTTAAGATTTTATATAAATAAAGAGAACAATAATAATAATTATACACATATACAATCTAATTATGACATCAATAATGAATCATCATTTTGAAATAAAATTCAGGTATTTTAAAAATAATTATTTATTAAAATCATAAAAATATATTTCTTACAATAATAATCATTAGTAACACTTTATACATAAATAATTGTGTTATTACAATTAAAAGCTTAAATTAAATTTATAAGTAAATTATAATTAATTAGAAAACAATTCAAAACTATCTATATTATTATCGTCATACCATTGTTTAATACACATTACATTTTTTAAAGCACAATACTTAGTATGATTTGCACAAGTAATACAATATTGTTGATATTCGGAAAAAAGTTTTGACAAATTAGGACACCCTTTTTCTCCTATATCCACCACTTCACAGTCATTACACAGATTATGGATCCATTTTATTTTCTCTAAGCCCTTGGTGAAAATTTTTTTCTCTTTTAAATATGGCATGATAATGCGTTTAAATTCTTTATAATCAATGTGACCATTACTCCAACGAATGCCTCGGTTAATTTCAATCCATCTCACATGTTGTCTTTCGTTATTTGTCAAGTAGTGATACGAATAAGGAGGTTTAACCAAAAATGTTTGAGTATGATTTTTATATGCAATAGCCAGTTCTTTAACAATAAATTGATTACACGAATCTTTAAATCCCTGGAGATCAACAATTATTGTATCTGAATTCATGATAACTTTTTCACAATATTACTCAATGGTTTGTATTCTACAATACAATCATTAAGAATAAGACAATACGCTGTTGTATTTTCAGGAAATTCTGAATCCGCTTCAAGGTCTACACGCACATCAATTGGGCCACTTTTCAGTAATTCGTTTTGACGTGAACAATCAATCACAAATAATGGAGCCTTATCTTTAAAATCCTCAAAACCTAACAACGCCTCTGGTCGACGATTATAAAATGAATGCTGGAACTTTGCGTATTGTTCATATATTAAAGAATATTCCTCTCTTCGAAAATCAGTATTTAAATTTTCATATGGAAAGTAACATGAATTCAAGAATACTTTTACATTGCGTAAATAACAGTGATCAAATTGCGACATGTCTTTGTGCGGTTGCCTTTTGCGATCTGTTTGTAATCCGATAATTACAAAGCGAGGTTTTTCTATTTGCGATGATGTTTTAATTGACCAAGTATGTTTCGATGATTTTGGAAGTGCTGGGTATTCATAAAGATCCCAGTTTCTAAATACCATATTAATTGCTCGATCTCTCTCTAAATGCTTAAGTAAGTTTATTCTTTCCCGATCGGACACTTTGATATGTGGTACGCGCCAAACTATTTTTTTAATATCAATGGTATCACTAACAAGTTCTCCTGTGCCTACCTTCAATGAGTTTAAATTTGTGTTACTACGCAGTAAAATTAATTCATGTTTACAATTTATAATTATTTTTTGATAGTCTTCTGCGAATCCTAAAATTCTACTTAGTGGAATAGATACCGAAAAATTTCCAGAATAGGTACTTTTCGTACCATTAATATCCCAACCCCAGAATTTTGATGATTTTGACTCATTTTCGTTCATGCACAAAAGAGACTTCATAGTTGTTGTTATCCCAGCATTTTTAATTTTATCAATTTCTACTCCATTTAATTCATATCGAATGTCTTGGAAGAAAAAAAGGGCAGGATTATTTGTGAAGTTAACTTGACTAACTTTTGTTTTGTCGCTTTTGTGTACATTAACATAACCTTCTAAGTATAGTGTACTTGCTGACGGTAATATGTATAAATCTTGTTGGTTGATAGGAATGCGTATTTCATCATTGACATTAAAGCTGGTTACGTATGCCTTATATGAGTGATATTCAACACTCTCTATTGTGTTGTCGTGGACAACAGGATCTGCTATACTTAGAATACTCATTTTAGTAGTCCAATCAATTTAAGAAATTGTCTGTTTTCTTTGGTTAACCTTATCTTAGGTGTTCGCTTGGCGATGGTAAGTTTTGGAGTGATGTTTTTCACAGGTGTGGTCGAGTTTTTATTATTAAAATTAATCATTTTTTCTTTATATGTAAGTATAACTGTATATCTTCACCTCGTAAGTTAACCAAATTGTTTTCAGCGTCCACAATTCTTATAGTAATAGAAGTGACACTGCTTTGATTAACTGGAAAGTATATGACGTTATTAGGTATTTCTATGATTCTGTATCCTGGAGGCACGTTTGGTGCGAATTCGTGGATTATGTGACTAGGTTTACCGTTTACATAAGAACCACTCACAATATCACATTCAATCCTTAGCACAGTTGTTGATAGAATGCTGACTGGAAATTGAGATTCGTGTAATATATTTGCTTTAAGTAACTCCGCCCCAAAGCCAAGAACTTTCCCCAGAGTACAATCTTTTTCGAAATGAATGTCTTTAGTACAAAATATAGATGTTTTTAAAGTATTGTTGTTACATATCAATTTAAACGAACAATCTTCAATATGTTCTTTTAAATAATCACTAATGTCGTGGAGTTCATATGAACCTTCTGGTATTTCAATTAATTGGTCACCATAATAAAATTTGTTATTTCGATCATCTATATTCGGTATTGAATTAAATGTAGAAAAATACAATAATCCACATTCATAATCTCCTTCCAATGGCAAGGCAGGTGAATAATTTGTAGTGGAAATTGAAGAAAAACTTGTTATTGAAAGTGTGAAAGACATTTTGCTACTAACAGTATGCGATTAAAAACATTTATTTTATATCACGGCTTCTCCAATATTTTTTTAAAAATTTTAAACATAAATGACCGCAATTAACAGTATCAAATCCTTGATATTGGATATAATTATATAAAATATCTTTACATTTTAAGTATTTGATGAGCTCTAAAGGTGGTTTAAGATCGCCGAAACTGTCAAAATATTCACAATATTGTTTATTTTTTACATACGCTACCCAGTGAGTGCCTTCACTATTTTTGTCGTCTAAATTGACTACAGCACATTCGATATGTTTTGGAAATTTAGGTAAATTGTCTCTCATATAAACTCCTCTGAAATATGGAATGTCACCTGCATGTTCTAATATATCAATATCAGTTAATGCTCTTCTGGGCAGCCTTTTACTCAGTTTTTTGAATTTCTTAGATACAAACCACTTCCTTTTTTGTATGGTTTAATATACATGCCTTTTCCTAAAGCAATGGCCTCCATTGTCCTGTTATGGCGTTCAGCTTCTTCTAGACTTTTCTTAGAAGCTTTATAGTCATTGACCGCTTTCGCTATACCTGCAGCACCCCCTGACAGTGCACCCAATGCTGATAATCCCGCAAATATTGGAATCAAAGGCAAGATTCCTCCAGTTTTAGGAATTGGTATTATTCGAGGTAAATTGAAATTTTTGTTAGAAAATAACTTTTTTGCCACTGAATATGCAATCTTTATTGCGGAGTTGTTGCTCTTCGGTTTGAGTTTCTTTAAATGTTTCTTTATTTGACTAATGACTGAGCTAAACTTTTTGGTTCCAGCACCTACTTTAAGTTTAGTTTTCATTACTTTGTTCACTAACCATGAGGCTGCTTTTTCGCCCGTACTAGAATTTTTTGATTTCATTCTTTGTTTCGCCATATTCATTAACTGTAAATCTGCCTTATGTCTGACGTCTAAATTAGTGTTATTTGCATAAGCTATGTCGTGTTGTTTGCAAGCTTCGTCTAGCCCATTAACTCCTTTATCCCCTCTCAAGAGCCTTTCTTTAAGTTTGGTGCCGGGTCCGCAGTAATTATATCCAGGTAAATGAAGTTCACACGGTAAATTATTTATCAAAGTATTAACAAGTCCTCTTCCCTCCATTGGTTGTATGGTAATGAATATTAATTCCAATTTTATGCAATTTTATACTATGATTTTATTTTTGTGAATCCATGAATTTTCATTTTCGTTCAAACCCAACCACTTTACAAATAGTTTATTACCTTTCTTTCTTATTACCTTTTCAATTAAATAGACGTCAGGATGTTTTGTTTTAAGAAGTTCTTGCTCATAGAATGCTCCTAATATAGGTTGTTTATGTTGATCTTCTATATAATAAGTGATTGGGGTGCATTTATCATTAATATCTTTAATTTTAAATATTTCTGTTGACCAATTAGGAGTATATCCTTTTTGAAAAAATCCCTTATACTTACTAATGCGAACAAAATCTCCTTGTTGAAATTTAGGTTTTTTGTTATTTACTTGCTTCTTTAATCGGAAAATATTATTTCTAATGTAAAATTCATTGGCAGCATTAACAGCAATTGGTTTACATTTTATTGTACTATGTGTAGTGTTATTATAATCACCAGTAATTTGTTCTAAAGGCTGTCCTATCCATTTATAATTACCAACTAAATTAAATGTTTTGTATAACCTATTCTTTAAAGTTCTAATTAATCTCTCAACAATGGAAGCCTTTTTAACTGAGTATGTAGAATAGTGGTTGATATTATATTTTTGCATCAAGCTTTTGAATTCATCATTATAAAATTCTTTTCCTTGGTCGGTTTGCAGATTTCTCGGCATTCTTCCATCTCTAAGTATATTTTTAAATGCTTTTGTTACTTCAGTTTTACATTTTGATTTTAAAGGAACAGTCCAAGAATATTTGGAAAAACAATCAATTACTGTCAATATATATTTAAAGTTTTTATTATTTCTACCAAAACTTTGCATATCAATTAAATCTGCTTGCCAAAGATCATCTATTGATTTCAAAATAACAGAACGCCTGACAAAGTTTCTTCGCACTTGTTTGTGAATCTCATCAACTATTTCTTTTTTGCTCATCTTTATAAATTTCTTTAGTTTGATGATTGGTTATATCTCCAGCATGTTTTAGTTGAAACTGATTTACTATCATTTGAATTTGAGCCTTTATATTTTTAATTTCTGCATCTATTTCAAGTTTATCATAAAAAGCTGTAAGTTTCTGGTCGATATATTGCTTGTTAGCAGCTTCATCAGGAGACACTGGTAATTGTAATCCTTTAAGTCTTGATGATCTCAAGTCATAATCACCACTATTATTTTTCATCAATTTCTCATTTAAATTTGAATCTCCTGATCCTCGTCGCATCCTTTTATGCACATAATGCCCAAATTTGTCCATTTTTTTTTTTTTTAATCTGCTCTTACCAAATTCTTTGTGATGACTGAATTTATGAAATGTGTTTTTCTTTATAAATGAATAAAAATTTTCGATGATGATAATTTCTTCTTCATGCAATTTCTAGCGTATGATACCACATTCTCGTAATTCTTCAATAATTGATATTATTTCATTATCAAGACTGGTATTACCAGCATCACGAGAAGCTAAAAGTAGTTTTAATCTTTCTACGAGTTCATTTGGATCGTCCCAATAAACATAATCGGTATGTGGTTTAAATTTTTTCATCGAAGGCAATCCTAAACCAGTGTGTGGAAGACTTTCAGTACTTGAACAATTCTTAGCTAACTTAAAAAGTGGTTTTATGACTTTTAAATATTTGAGCCCTTTATTGCTTTTTATAGGCTTCCTTGGATTATAGTCACGTCTATGTGCATTGGTATCTAATAAAATTTTTTTGTATTCAAGTAAATCGTTTTCAGTCAATAAATCCATATTAGGAATTTTTTTAAACAGTAATTCATTTAGCCCAGGTGTTTTTTTATATTCTTTGTTTCCTATTAATATATTATCTCCCATTAGAGTTACCCGAGACGATCCCATTTTAAGCTTGCCACGATCTGATCTAATACCGAATGGAGAATCGCAGAATACTTCAGAACTTAAAGACCAGTTATAGTCATCAGGATTTTCTGCCGATCTAAACGATGATCCACTTGTATTTTGCTCATTATTATTATTATCTTCATCACTTATTGTATTATCCGAACTATTTTCTTCCTCTGAATAAGACTTGTTAATTACAGTTGCGTCAGATCTCCTACGTTTAGCAAAACTATCGCCACTATCTTCATTATATGATTTAAGTGTTGCCAAATCGTTAAATTCTAATTTCTTGGTGCTCCAATTCGGAGAATTTTTTCTGAATTCATTGTTAACCGGTTTATTCATTTGCACCATTTTTTCGAGTGGATTTGTCAATGGTTTAAGTACAGCTTCAATAGCGTTATCTGTATCTAATTGTAATCCTCGCATCAACTTAACTTTCTTTTTAACAGCGTCAGCTGATTTTACAATTTGTGCTTTTATGGATTTTTCCGAATTCATTTTAGTAATATAACTTAACTGTATGAAGTCAGGATAGAAAATGAAAATAATATTAGATACACGACGATAAATATAAAAATATTGTTACCTAATCAAATTGTACAAATGTGTCAAACTTCCTCCTATAGCATCCTTGATTTTTATTACAATCTTTGTTTATAACTAAAAAATCATAGGAAACACTCCAAATTTTGGCACACATTTCACGAAACTGTTTCCACGTCATATCTGTGTTGACGTGTTCATCATACACATGTTTGAGATTAATATCATCTTGCTTGAATAAAATAATAAGATTAGCATTGTCCCTAATAAGTTGTTTTGGAATTTTGCTATAAGTTTGATTCAGGTAAAAACAGTCTATATTTTTATGTCTTCCCATTGAAAAATAATCACGTACATGATCTTGTTTTTCACAGGCAACATCATCAAAAATTATTACAGAATTCGGTTTGGCTTCCTTTGGGTTCAAAACACTATCATGTTCGTGGAATTTTGAAAAATGCACTCCAGGTACCATTTTTAAAACATGTTCAAGATATACGTATTTTGGTTGATATAGTGTTTTGGAATAAATATATACATTCAAAAATTGTAATCCATTTTCATGTAAGAGAAGACCCACTAAAAGGTTGGTTTTTCCACAGTTAGACGGACCGCAAATAATACACCGGATTGTGTTTGGTAAAAGTTTTCCATGCCTTTCAACTTCATGGCTCAATGTTGCACCCACTTCATCAAACTGCAAATTCTGAGGTTGTTTTACAAATATCATGTAGTTGTTTAAATGAGAGCTGATGGAGAAATGAATAATAATACAATATTCGATCACTATATATACAGGCACAAATCAACTCATATCTCTCGACTTTTAAGTCATCATGTCAGTCATTTCAGAAAAGTAAAACACTGACGACTTGAAAACCAATTGGGCATTCTAGCACAGTTTTTACATGCATTGTTGAACGAAACGCAGTTATCCCAGCGAACCGTGTATAGCAACGTTTAAAGATTTTACTTTATTGACGCTCCCGAAAACCAATTGGGCATTCTGGCACAGTTTTACATGCATCGTTGAACGGAACGGAGAGAGCAAAGCGAACGGAGTGCAGTAAAAACGATGCATGTAAAAACTGTGCCAGAATGCCCAATTATCACCTACTAATAAGCAATGGGCGCTTAAATAGAAGTTTGACCAACCAATGTGTTGCAGTTTCAGGTCGCCATGGCCTGTACCATGACCTTACGATTAGTATCCTAGTTGTCTTATAGAAAACAGCCAATAAACCATTGATTTATAATTTATACATACCACTGGGTGATGGGTGGATATACCCAGCACCGTTAGATGACGCCGCGGCAGGCTCGACGGAGATGATGGCATGAGTTAGCTTTTTTTACAAAAATTGGTCAGAAATTATCCAAAACCGAAAAAAGTGGAAGGAAGATAGGGAAGCCTTTGTCTTAATAATGTTTTGTAATGGTATTATAATATACTTCAGGCTAAACGTTAAAGTGGTGCTATTAATCAGAGACCCCCGTGGAGTGATGCAATCTCGACGTCACAGAAACTTCTGCAAGCCAGCTCCGGACTGTTCCAAGCCTGAGTCGTTGTGCTCTGAGATGGTCAGAAGCTATGAGACAGCTGGACGGTTCTTGAGGCTGTACCCTGATAGATTCATGTAAGCTTATATTTAAGTACCTACTACACTTATTTAAGTATGTATGTAAAAAATTATGTCATATTTTCTAGCCTCAAGTCTGGTCAGGTTTACCAGGGGTAGACTCCCTTTGCAGGAGGTCGACGAGGTGGGTACCCCAACAGTGCCAGTTATTCTACCGTCTGAGCAGTGACGTGCAAACATTGCTGCGCTTCGGTAGGAGGGCACTGTAGCTAGTGGAATAATGAAGTCTTAACATCTTTTGACTCTCAAGTAAGAAGCGTTGGCGCCGTTCTCCCAGAATTTTGCCGTTGTAAAATACTGGGTAGCACTGTAGGTACTAATATTATGGGCAGCGTTATCTCTTACCATCAGGAGAGCATCTTGCTCGTCTTCTTACGTAAGAAAATAAATAAATCATATTTACGTCACTCTTTTATATATTAAGTTGTTTTCCTTGCAGGGTTCTACGTTTCGAGGAAATAGCGCTAAATCCCAACGAGATAGCTAAACATTTGTTGAAGTACCTAAGATTAGGTTTAACAGATTCCATTGAAGAATTCCTTCAAATCCACACCAATGTTGAAATACCTGGTGTCAACTCAACATACAGGGTGTCCAGAAATGTGGCTGTCAAATGGAGAACTATGTTAGACTTCAATACTGTTCAGAAAATACAGGTAGGTAAATACTACTTTAATATTATTATTTTTTATTCATTATAGATGCGCAACGGCCAAAGGAGCTTGCCTAATTGGTGGAACAGTCTCAAAATACCTTAAAATAAATAATTGTAAAATAGACTTGCAAAAGTGTTTCACTGAAACCTATTTGGATTTCAATACAGCTCAGCGTCATTAAATGTCAGCTCAATCGGTCCACCCGTTTAGGCGTGAAAGAGTAACAAACATACATCCAGACATTCATATATTTTTACAAACTTTCACGTTTATAATATTAATAAGATAATTTTATTTATTTTCAGGAGTCGTGCAATGAAGCGATGGAGCTGTGGGGTTACCCGGTGGCGCACAACGCTTCGCATCTGAAAAGCAAACACTTTCAAACTTTTTTACCATATTCTGTCACTTAAGAACGTGATAAAGACTGGCAACACTCTCCCGCAAAAAATCATTCTCACCAATAAGGACTTAACTAACTAGTAACTAGCGAATGCCTCGCCCGCTTTCTTTCTTACCGGAGGTCTACGTCATCAAATCTACCTGTGTTACAAATTTCAGCCAGATCAGATTAGGCAGTCAAACAGACTGTCAAAATTACTCCTTATAAATACTTATTTACATGTAGATATCTATTGAATTACAAACTACCAATAATTACCAAATTACAAGTATTATAATATAGATCCTCAACGAAACAAGTAGATATTAATATGAGAACAAATTCGACATAAAAAATAAACTTACCTATCTGCTAACAAATTTTTTGTTCAACCAAAAATATTAAGATCACAAAGTTGCTACATAAATTGTTGAGATTTCATGGATAAAGTGAAAATACGCATCATAATAAAAAACTATAAATAAAAACATTGTTTTTTATTAATATATCTTAACAATAATAGCAAACAGTACCACAATGAATCCACAAACTAACATCGTCAGTACGGACATGTTGAAAATGTTCTGTATTATGTTGGGATATGGTGGAGCTGAACTGACCCCATTGACTGCAGAAGAAGATGAAACATGTATGAGCCCGGCAACTTCTGAAATTTAAATAAACATCATCTATTATAGACTGTAAATTGAATCTCCACTAATATGATTATATACAAGAACTTAGAATTGAATCATCATCATCAGCCTATGTTCGTCCACTGCTGGACATAGGCCTCCCCCATGGCACGCCACTCAACTCGGTCCTCCGTCTTTCTCCTCCAACCACTCCCAGCGACCCTCCGGATATCATCACCCCATCTCGCCCAAGGACGCCCTACACTACGTTTGCCGAGACGCGGTCTCCACTCTAGAACACGTCTACCCCATCGGTTATCGGTTCTGCGGCAAATGTGACCAGCCCATTGCCACTTCAGCTTGCTAATCCTTTCGGCTATGTCGGTAACTTTGGTTCTCTGCCGAATTACCTCATTTCTGATGCGATCCTTTACGAGAGACGCCGAGCATAGCCCGCTCCATAGTCCATAGCTCGCTGAGCAACTTTGAACTTAGAATTGAATACATTATAAGTATTGCTATTCAACGTCGCAATGATGCCTTCATTCTGGGCACTCTGCCATCTGACAGTGGTTTTGAGCACTTGGATTTTCTGTAGATCGCCTTGTGGCCAATCTGTGGTTAATAATAGTGTTCTTTACTGCTGTAGGTAGTAGCTGTAGTATTGTTAGTTTGTTTTTCTCAATAAAAGCATTTACCTTTATCATAAAAAGTGTAACAATTGGCGGTCTTGTCGCAACTTAACGAAATGTTAACAAAGTCTTCATAGGTAAAAATCTAACTGAAAAAATATAAGTTTTATTGCTTACCTGTAATGGAGTGTAAAACTATGATAAACAAAGCTTTAGTCATTATATATGTTTTTATTTTAATAATGTGTAATTATTAGTTTAAATAACTATTGATTTAGTTGAAATTGATATGACTGTGTATCGGAGTCATTTATTTAAAAAAACTTTAACAAAAAATATTTGCTTGCATATCACAAAAAACTAATAATATTCACTAGATATTTAATGCATTGAGTCTGTATACTCACTGGAAAGTAGAGCTTACGGTAAGTAGGCATATCGATAGAGCTTATCACAATATTCAAGTGGCTCTATGACTAAGCTCTAAACTCATCAAAATAAAAGCCTGCTATCGACAATATACGGAAATAGACCTGAAATTGGAACAATATCCTTTTTATTAATTTTTATTTTAGAAAATTCAAGGTTTGAAAATTTTTTGAGGCTAATTGGCCCGTCATAAAAAAATGATACGTATGTTTTTGTTTTTTAATAAATTAGGAAATACTTGAGATATTACACTTGTATAACTTTTTAGGTGGGGTGAGGAAATGGGGTCATAGTCCCCCGTCCCCCACAAGCTACTAGAGTCACATATAATATTATATAATCTATTTTATGAACAAAGTTATATTTTTTGGACCTGCCATATTATGGTTATGGGGTTAGTTGATGGTATGTTGGAATAGATGTTGGTTATTCCGTCAGCTCGTTCTGCATCTAATATACAGGGAGCCTAATGTGGTACCGCCTAGTGTAGTCACCTTCAGTTTCAAAACTCTATAAGACTATTTTCAGGGATCCTCATTATTCCCGGTTTGTTGTTGGGATCTTTTGAAAATTCTTTCAGATAGGATTTTATCACAGGTGCAACTTCCGGCTCAGGTAATAATTTATCTGTAAAGAAAATAAAATTAAAGTAGCGTCCGTAGCCCAGTGAACATACTTCAGGCTTGTAAACCGCTTGTCTAGGGTTCAAATCTCAGTGTGGCAAAGATTATCGCCTGGATGCTACCGTGTTTCGAAGGGCACGTAAAACTGTGGGTCCTGCCTATTTCCTATAAAATACTCGTATGTACGAGGTCGTTACGTCATGTTGCAGGCCCAGTAATAATCTCGGCGACCTGAAACTGCACCATATAGGTTTGCCACACAACCTATAAATTGTGATTTGACTCTGACAGTGTAAGTAGGGTAACCTGTTCTGTTATCGGAGTATAAACCCCAATTTTATATTAATTATTAAGGCGCGGCCGATTCCCATTCCTTCATCACAAAGACGATGCGGGTTGTGCCGCTGAGGAGTTAAAGGTAGTTGATGACTTACTGAGAGCCCAAAATATAAGTAGAGTTGTCGTAGCTATACACGCAATCACTCCAAGCAGGTTGAAACATAATAGCACGTATGCAATTCTACGTTTTCTTGGGTTGTTATAACTACAAAAAACCGGTCAAGTACGAGTAGGACTCGAGCACCGAGGGTTCCGTACAAACCTACGGGTTTCTACGGAACCCTAAGGAAAAGTGGGTATAATATTATATACTGTAGGTTTTGATTCCCTTGCGAGTACTTGCGAGTTTGAAAATATGCGGCTAAAATTGCTGTTTCTTTTGAATGCGTTAAGATAGAGGTTTGATTTTATTACATTTTAAAGGTGTTATAGACCTTAGTATTTGATATGAATTTCAGTTTAATACCTGCACGCGTTCATGAGAAATAAGGTAGTAAGTATGAAATTATTAAAAGTATTTTTTTATATGATGTAACACAAAAATTACAGTTTTTGCAATTTTTCCTTTATTTGTGCTCTAAGGAGTTGCTTCGTGCCAAATTTCAAGATTCTAAGTTCACGGGAAATACCCTGTAGGTTTTGATTTTTTGAGAGTAGTTGCGAGTTTAAAATTGCGACTAAAATTGCTGTTTATTTTGAATGCGTTGACATAGAGGTTTGATTTTATTACAGTTTAAAGGTATTATAGACTTGAGTATTTGTATGAATTTCAATTTAATAGGTACGTTTACGCGTTCATGATAAAAGGGGTAGTAGGTATAAAATTATTCAAAATATTTTTTTCATATGATGCAAATAAAAATTTACAGTTTTCGCAATTTTTCCTTTATTTGTGCTCTAAGGAATTGCTTCGTGCCAAATTTAAAGATTCTGAGTTCACGGGAAGTGCCCCGTAGGTTTTGATTTATTTGCTAATGTCGAAAATTTGCTGAAATTTGCGACATATTCGACTATATCTTTTGATTGAGCTGGCCTAGAAGTTTGAAATTTTCACAGCTCTAAGAGGCAATGAACCTTAGTATTTTCTATAAATTTCAGCTTGCTACCTCCACGCGTTCCTGAAAAAAAGGGTCTTGACAGACAGACAGACAGACGGACGGACAACAAAGTGAACCTATAAGGGTTCCGTTTTTTCCTTTTGAGGTACGGAACCCTAAAAATGAATATGAAAATAGTACAGTAAAAAACATGTTACTTATTATAATAGGTAGGGGTTACTTATATGCTGGTACTTTTTCATGGTATACAGTACATAGGTAAGGTACCTAACTACTAGGTAGGTTCTACCTGCACGTAGGTATTAAGTACATAAGTAGGTTCTGATCATTTTATTATTTTGTTCTGGCGTTTCCGCAATAGGTTAATTTAATAGCAGACATTTATATAGTTCTAATTTTCGTCACGTATATTCGGCGTACGCTAGTTGCGTTCGCCGAACTGTCAAAAATGTTTCTTTACATAACGCCTGTTGTTTTTGTGACAGCAATAATAATTTATTATGCTCGTAGGTATTTCAAGACTTGTAATTACCTCGTAGCGATAGAATCATCAATTTCCATTGTGAACGATAAAAAATATTGAATTGTAATTAAATATTTTCCCAAGGCAATTATAGAAATTAGAGCATAATCTAGATTATTCTGTGTCGCCAATGATAGTGACGCCGAACGTCATTAGTGCGACATTTTTATCAATTTGTTTTGAATTCAATGACAAGTAAATCGAATACAAGCCACCTGTTATTTTACGCGTGTATTATTTTATTCCTAGAAAAAGTGAAAAAAAAATTATTACCATTTAGCTCCAATGTTCTCGTCAAGAAGAATCAAACGAGCTCAAATTCGATGGGGTTGCATCGTTTAGTTACGGAGTTTCTATGGCCACCTTCCAGCTCCGTCATTAGACCAGCTCGATGTCATAATTATATTGCATTGTCATCTAATTCATACATGCACGCTAAATTTCAGCTCAATCTGAAACTCTGAAGTGGATCAAATTAAACTTTCAAGAAGTGACATCAGACAGACAGACAACAGACAGGTGAAAGTAAATAAAAGCTTGTACCTAATGAGACATCTTGCACTAAAGACTTTTGAACTTGAGTTAATCAAAGTTTCCATACATTTAGCAATAGTAGGTAGGTACCTACTGTAGGTAGATAGGGTAAGTAGATACTATAGTTGTACCCATAGGCGGATTTGGGGGGGGGGGGGCAGGGGGCCAAGGCCCCCCCCCAGAAGCATTGTAGAGTTACGAATTTTGCACATATTTCATGGTCAAGATTATAATTTTATTCTCGGCGCTCGCAGCTAGCTGCTCGCGCACTTATTATTAAGGATATTTGAACTTTCTTACTATTCAAAGCGAGCTAAACACACACTTTACGTAGTAAAAGTTAAAATATTTTTGCCTGTCTGCACCTTGCTCCCCCCCAGAACCAAATCCTGGATCCGCTAGTGGTTGTACCTATATTATTTCATCATTTTAAATAGGCACTTACTTACCTACCTACTTTACGAATAGATAGGTACCGACCTATGAAGTTCTTCACCAAAACAGCTGCACAATTGCAGCTGTGACAATACAAACAAAGCAATTCAATATTTACTAACGTACAGTGGCGGATTTACAGTCTAGGCCGCCCTAGGCCCCAGTCCATGTAATACCTGCATCTACGTCGTATATAACATGTCTACTCCTACTTACTCCTTAACACATTCGGTGCCACCGACTCGCGAACAAAATGAACGTGAACTCGCATGGCGAGTCGGTGGCACCGAATGTGTTAAACAGTGGCGGATCCAGAATTTTTTTTCTTGTGAACAAGGTAGGTTTGTACATTTCAACGTTTACCTACAATTTGAATCTCTAAAATAAGAAATGTTACATCTCTGACAAGAACGTGTGCGTTAAACTCGTTCCGAATAGAATAAAATTTGTAATGCGCGAGCAGCTTGCTGCGAGCGCCGAGAAAATTTTACGTTTCAGACTACAAAAGATGTGCAATCAGAGCCGGTTTTAACAATACCAGCGCCCTGGGCGAGATTTCTACGGCGCCCCCTAAAAAGCAATTCAAACCCATACTAAAAAGGAAAAAATTCCAGGATTTTTTTCTGGGCCGATTCCGATGGGCAAAATCATGGGCGTATCTAGAAAAAAATCCAACTTTCCAGCTTGCTGCGAGTTCCGAGAAAATTTTGAATTTTTCAGCACGAATGATGTGCGTTTAGCTTGCTCCGAGCGGCAAAGAAACTAAATAAATATTCTTATTTATAAAAGCGCGAGCAGCTCGCTGCGAGCGCCGCGAAAATTTAGATTTGTTCAACACGAATGATGTGCGTTTAGCTTGCTTTGAGTGGCAAAGAAACTAAATGTCCTTATTTATAAAAGCGCGAGCGCCGAGAAAATTTTGAATTTTTCAGCACGAATGATGTGCGTTAAGCTTGCTTCGAGTGGCAAAGAAAGTAAATGTTCTCATTTATAAAAGCGCGAGCAACTCGCTGCGAGCGCCGAGAAAATTTTGAATTTTTCAGCACAATTGTTGTGCGTTTAGCTTGCTTCGAGTGGCAAAGAAACTAAATGTCCTTATTTATAAAAGCGAGAGTGCCGAGAAAATTTTGAATTTTTCAGCACGAATTATGTGCGTTTATCTTCCTTCGAGTGGCAAAGAAACTAAATGTTCTTATAAAAGCGCGAGCAGCTTGCTACGAGCACCGAGAATATTGAATTTTTCTCAACGAATTATAGAGCCTGTGGCGCCCCTTTTATCCGGCGCCCTGGGCGGTCGCCCAACCGCGCCCCACCCTAACGTCGGTACTGTGTGCAATGAGCTCGTTCTGAGTGGTGAGCAAAATACATAATATTCTATTTATAATTGCGCGAGCAGCTAGCTGCGAGTGCCGAGAAAATTTTATATTTCAGGCTACAAAAGATGTGTTCTGAGCGGTGAGAAAATAAATATTCCTATTATAGAGCAGAGCCACCGAGAAAAACCCATGGTCCCTTGAAGCCTTTAAAATATTTACGTACTTTTAGTTATTTCTTGTCATCAGTGATTTTTTTGTCACGATTGGCCGCCCCTAATATCTGGCCGCTCTAGGCCCGGGCCTACTGGGCCTTAGGGCAAATCCGCCACTGCTAACGTATAACCTAGGCATATCTAATAACATCTATCTAAACATAATTAATCTATGTAGTACGTAGGCATAGACGGATTTAGGGGGGGGGGGGGCAGGGGGCCAAGGCCCCCCCAGAAGCTTTGTAGAGGTACGAATTTTGCACATATTTCATGGTCAAGATTATAATTTTATTCTCAGCGCTCGCAGCAAGCTGCTTGCGCACTTATTATTAAGGATATTTGAACTTTCTAACTGTTCAGAGCGAGCTAAACACACACTTTTCGTAGTAAAAATTATAATATTTTTGCCCGTCTGCATCTTGCCACCACAAACCCATGTGAATAGCAATATTCTCCTCTCCCTGCACGGTTGTCTGGAAGAGATCGCTTTTAGCGATAAGACCGCCAATTGTAACACATAGATTATATAATATTGTGTTTTATTTTTAAGTTTATTTCTGTATATTTTCTGTGTTCCAATAAAGAGTTATCTATCTATCTATCTATCTTGCCCCCCCAGAACCAAATCCTGGATCCGCCAGTGTACGTAGGTACATATAAGTATGAAGGCTTATATTTATGGCATAAATAAAGAGATAGTAATACTACAATTAAATCAATTATATATTGAACTACCTACTTATTTATTTAGAAATTTTGCCAATGCTGAAACTGCTGAAAGCATTTTTTACAAATCTTTCAATTTGTCGGGTAGTTGTAAAAAACGTAGATGAGCTGTATTCATTACTGGACAAACCTATCAAGCTTTTCTTGTCCGAACTTTATTGTGTAGCTACGCCCAGTCACCTAACTATTCTATCAACTAAAATGTTCCTTATATAATGTAAGTTGACCACATAACAATAAATGCTAGCCCAATCGGTCTAGCCGCTGGACTCTAGCCGTTTAGGCGTAAAAAAAATAATCAACATCCATTTAAATATAGACCTATCTATCCATACATTTTTTACCATACGTATCATTAGTAGGAAGTCTCATTAAGTATTTCCGAAATTATTTTATTTTATGTTGCAAAATTAACATGCAAATTATGTACATTGACAACCGGCATCACACATCACTAATATCTGTTTACACATTTTGTAACATTGTATAACTGATAAAATTAGCCTGAAGTTAAGCTATAAGTAACAAAGATAACATTGTTTATCGTTTGAGACAAATGCATATAGACCTGTTTTACCCGCACGACGCATGTTGTCAGTATAAGCGCGCGCGCTGCTCAGAGTTACCGCCTAGCAGGCGTCGTATTCACTCAACCATTGTTTATAAACAAACCGATCAAAATAATCGTAAAACCTCGCAGATACGGTAAGTAACCTGAGATATTAATATAACCATTAATTGTACACGATTTTACATATTACCTATATATTATGTGGAAATGTGCTTAAAGTTTTATATTTGGTTGGTAAAGTGCAAATGACACGAACAGGTTGGGTCAGTGGATGCATTTTTTTTGTCACGTTGAAAAGAGTGAATATTTTGTGCGTGTTTCGATTCTGAGAGTTAAATACACTTGTGTTAGAGTAATTATTATTGTGTCTATACTTTCTTTACAAAATCTTTAAAAACCCCTACTTAGAAACTACGCAGATGTTGCTTGTATGAAATAGTCTATTATAAAAATAATGTATCTCTATTCATTTTATTATTGACGATTGGGTAGGTATTTGTTTTAATTTACTTTATAACTATAACGCTACTTCTACGCTTCTATACCCACGCTATGTGAAATCTTCGATAGTACCCATTAATATACATATACCTACCTACACAGAACGCGTAGACCGAGGTAGATACACATATATATGGGATAATAAACAGAATAACAGAAGGCGATTACCATAATATAGAACTACAATTAATACTAATTCTATCCAACCCTTTTACCCGCCGAAAAGTAGCCTCTGTGCCATTTTTAAGGCTTATTACACCTGGCTAAATTTAGAAGCCTAAATTCAGTCGCCACTGAATTTAGTCAAGTGTAATCACATTTAGCATCCTAAATTTAGAAGAAAGTATCGTTCATCCTAAATTAGATTCTAAATTTAGTGACTAAATTCAGCCAAGTGTAATAAGGCTTTTAGGATCTAAGCTACTTTCATACCAAATTCTAGCCAACCAAGTCATTTTGGTAAGTATAGGTAGCATTGGTGTAGACAAGCTTTTATATTTAAAAATGTTATAACATAATTTATATTAAATATGTTTCTAAAACACGGTTGAAATCAAAGCTTTTACTAGGCGCGCAAGGAAATGAGTCCCTTTAGCCTTTTAATTAAAAATAATGGATGACACCTATCGGAGTCCGTCTTGAGTCCATCTATAGAAAATGGACTCAACCAAGTGACATGACAGGAGTCAGGACTATTATTGTCAATTATACCTTTTTATTCATGTTTATTTATTATATTCGTTGTTTCTTATCGAATTTCCATTATAGGTAATTAATTTTCAATTAAATTTAATATGAATATTTAGGTGCATTAGAGCGAAATTAACACTGAATTTAATGGAAAATACATTAGGTACTCGTACCTACTGCTATGTGTTAGCTTTGCGCTCTAAATAATATAGATGGTAAATTAGTTTACTAAAGACTACGGTAAACAATTAAATAATAATTATCTATAGTACGTCAAGTTAGGTACTTAATAACTTATATCATACTTATTAGTAATATTGTTCAGTTTCTATTTATAGAATCATGGTTTTATCGTGTAAACGTGTATCTATTCACGCATACCACTGACTATTTTAAACAATTAAGTGCTTATTTTTATTAATATTCATGTAATATGTAGGTATTATATTACATATGGATAATATGTATACATAGCTGAAGTAGATAATAAAATGTAATCAACATGGTACCTACTGCATATTATATGGAATAATATTTTAACCGTCTTCAAAAAGGGGTTTTCAATGTTCACTAATTACTCAAACTCAAAGGCGCCTTCATTTAAAGATATACCTATGTATAGGTAGTTGTATTAGGTAAACGTTTTTTAAACAGGTAGTAGGCAATTTGAATAATATAATTTACTATAAATTTTGGCAATAGATCCCACAGGGTGGTTAGGACAACTCCTCATTTTATTTTTCACCATCTCGTCCTGATTTTCGCCTCCTCCTCCAGTCTGGCTACAACGTTGTTTTTAGAGTTCTATAATCTATTGAAATCTATGAAATTGAAACCAAAACTGTAGCAATAAGACGTTTTAACTTGAGCAAAGCCGCAAGAGTACTTATACCTATAGGTGTTAACTATTGTATACCTATAGGAAGGTATTTTGTTATTACCTTGACTTTCGAACGTCCAGTGGCTGAGTCATTCAGTTCTTACATTGATAACAAAGTGCGTTCTATTCTAACTTGAAGTTATAAAAGGTAGGTTTCGTCGTTTTGTTCTGCATTACAAGACTTTTTTTCTACGTCCGGTCTGGATCCCATCCGAATTCAGATATTGTTTTGACTACTACTTCTATTCTTCACTGTCTCTTCTCTACTTAGGCTAATGAGAAGTAAAATCTACTATGACTATTCCGGATGGAATCGACCGCGCCGACAGAATTTTTGTATAGGAAATCTTCTTTCGATTCGGGCGATTCAACTCCGGGCAGTGTGCGAGGTTTCATGACATTTCATAATATAAAGATTTCAAAATTCGATTCCTTCGGCGCGTTCGATTCGGATAGATGTGCTTTTACCATTAGGTATAAATAAATAAACATTTCAGGACATTACACACAGCGTTACCTAACCCCAAGCTAAGCAACTTAATGCTTGTGTTATGGTGGTTAGGATAACGGATTTAATACTTATATACTTTTTTTTTGTAAGTACATACTTATAATAGATATTGAAAACCACCCAGACCAGAAACAAATGTCTGTGGATCACACAAACATTTATTGTCTCATGCGGGAATCGAAACCGCAACCTTCTGCGTTGCAAGCGGGTATTAGCCCACTGCGCCACAGAGGTATCATCCGATGACGAACTGAAATAGGATGACTATAAGCTAAAGGTACCACAATATAAAAAAATACAATATAAAATAGTTCAAGGCTACACCGGACTGTTATTTGATGGATTCTGATCAAACGTAGTTCGGAAGCGCTCTGAGACTGGTCGAACATAATAATATAATACATAATTTATACATAGTAACTGTTATTATTGTTTTTATTAAGACTATTTTGCGTCATTCCACATTCATCTTTACATGTATCAGACTAGCAAAAAAATTGAAAACAAATACGAAGATACATAATAATTATCTTATTAGTTTGATTTGAATTCTGTAGTGACAGACATGTGAGCCTACATTATATAGGTATATATAATTTATATAAAAAATATGTTGCTCTTAAACATTGCATTGGCTAAACCTGGACCTTGTTATAGGCGTACACAGAGATATAAAAGTCCAACGCCCAGAAGTCCCCCTGAGCTATTTATTTAAAGTTAACGGGCGTCACTTATCGTGGTCTGTCTGCGAGCCCATCTATAGAAAATGGGCTCAAAGAAAGCCTCCGTCAAGTGATAACGCTAATTACCTTTTAAAAAAACTTATCTTCTTCCATCGATCGACGCTGATGCTATGGTCTATTTAGTTATTCATGGTTTAATTACGCTTAGGTACCTATGCTATGCTTACGCACAGTAGGTCCTACTGATTTTACTTAGTAGGTATACCTAGTTATAAACCGTTGTTAAATAGGGCTTATCAGCTATCAGCTAGAAAAAATCCATACATTTAGCGGAACGACTTGCATTAGAATGATTTATCTGTACCTTCCTTGTTAAAACGTATAATAGAACGTGTGCTTCTTACGACATGAGTCATGACCCCTTATTGACCAAATAATCAGACGATAAGATCATGCCATACGCTATAAGATATGTATCTACGTTGCATTATAAATTTGTTGTGGGCAGTTGTTCTATATCTGTTCTATGTCTAAGCATGTATAGATTTTTTAAACCGTGAGAGGGTTTCTTAAAGAACAAGTTCGAGAAGAATGATCGTCTAGTATTCTGCCGCGATACGGTCTGATTATATAGGAGAATAGTAGGTTGTTGGTTGCCCCGTCTGTCTCTTACATAAAAAATATAGGTATCTTGTTCAGTGGCGCCTTTCTTGCGCCGAAACAATTCTACTCCAGATATACCAATCTGACAGATTTTGGACAGATTAATAACAAAAATATAATGATTTTGGAGGTTTTTGTTATATACTTTAAGTGTATGTTACGTACCTATGTTCATATTATCACAATAATTAGTCAAATAATTATAATTATTATGAATAAGTTCATGATTAATGTCGACCTTCCCAGCGAAAAGTTATTGAACCCATGACTTCTAGCGATAACACTTCGTAATAAAGATATCGAGTTGTATCATAAAAGAACCTAAATAAGTATACAATTATGTTGCAAAGATCACATGGCATACCCAACCTTCTGACATATCTGCAGACAAAAGATTAAAAAAACAGACATACATGTTTGGTTTTTTAATCCATTATAATAAAATAGTTAGTGTCTAAAACGTTATGTGTAAATGAGATAAAAAATTGTCCCTATCACACTTGTAATTTTGTACGTTCAGGAACAAAAAAATTACAAATGACAACCTATAGTCCCTATTAATGTGCATTTACCTTTAAAATATCAGATCTGCCTTATTTATGAAAAAATCAACTAGGGAAAAAAAGTGTCCTTTAGGCAAAAATGAAACTGTTTTATAATATCATATTTATTGTAAGTTTTAGATTATTGTAGTTTGTAATGTTTTTTATTCATTGTCTGTTAATTTTAATCATGTTTGAGATTGAAATATAACTCTATAGTTAATCTACAGTGTTATGGAAGAAATCTTAAAGGGTTCAAGTTTAAAATAAGGGTCATAGAGCGCTTCCGCACTATATCTGCCTAATTTATGAAAAAATTCAACTAGGGAAAATATAAAGTCTCTTTTACGAAACAATGAAACTTTTTTTTAATAACAATAACCATCGTAACTACCAAAATAGTTATAAAAATGCATTAGTATAGGTAAAAGCGTGGGTTTGTCAACCGGCACCGACTACAATAATTTGATTCAATAAGAATGTACAGTTGGCGCCATAAACCGGATCTACGTCTAGTCAATTAAAAATATTCATTTCGATAAAAGATTTTTAGTTTTGGATATAAAGCAAAAACTGTGCTTAATAAAAAACTGGCTGAATGAAAAAGCCAGATTTATGCAGTCATGTTCTTTTTATAATATGTAGTTAAGAAGGAAATATAAAAAACATTCAGCTTAAATCTCGCCGCATTATTTTGGGGTTAGGTGGCGTTGTGTGAAATGTCCTAAAATATTTTATTTTTTTATTAAGTGACGATAAACGAAACACTATTTATAGTGGTTTGAGTGACGGAGAAAGACAGTAAACCGAATATAATTAAGTACTGCACCTATCATAGAAAAAACTTATAAAGCGATTCCGTACTACGCTACGTCCGATCCGAATCCGTCATATTACGATTTAGCGTAGCCGTAACACAATGTGTGAGTGTGTGGTAACTTTCTACAGTAATAATAATTCGAGTTGTCCCTTTACGATTTTTTAATGATGGACAGATAACGGACCGAAATTGCCAAATTATAGAGCTTGTGTATGAAAAGCGTCACGAGTCATGACGGATTCGGATTGGAAATAGAGCGGAAAACATATGTTACACATGACGGATTATTATTGACGGATTATACCAACTTTTAAACGACCACTATGTACTATGTATAGATACATACTACACGGAGACTACGAAGCTAACGTCTAGTAAGAATAGAATAGAATAGAAAACTCTTTATTGCTCACACAAATACAATAATATAGTTTAGAACTAAAATTACAAAGAAATAAGTGTTACAATTGGCGGTCTTATCGCTAATAGCGATCTCTTCCAGACATCCAAGAAAGCTACCTACACTAGCCTAATCACACTGACAAGAACCAAAAGTCACATATTTTCGTCGCCGACTGTACCACCTTAAACCAGTTTAACCACTTATATACGACTTGTAAGATGACATCCACTCATTGACCACACCATTTTAAGGAATAATAGGTAGAAACAAGTTACTAATTAATGACAATACTTGTGATTATTATGTCTTATTAACAATAAATTATTTCTTAAGTGCAGTTTATTATCTACCAATACCTACATAAATTAGAACACTATGTAATAGATGCAATTACAAATGGTTGAATTTAATTATAGGTATTAACTATAATAAATATTTTATTCAATTCATATTTCAACGTTATAAGATAAAATCCATCCACTTCAAAAACTAAGTGGATACTGATTTGATTAGGGATGTGAAAAAATAATCGATTATGGAAATAATCGATTTTTAATCGATTATTTAAAAGTAAAAAATCGATTTTAATACGCGATTTTATTTTTAAAAATAATCGATTAATAATCGATTTTTTTATGATCATTAATCAATTACTACCGATTTTTCATCTGCAATCCCCCGACATTAAGTTTGGTTTTCTGCCCGGAGCCCAGAACGCGAATTGCCAATGAATACTATATCTCCATAAATGATATTACATAAACGCCATCTGTGCATCCATGATGGCATTCCTTCTGTGCTTTCGAAACAGTTTAGTAGATTAATTCAATGAGACATTCGCTAGATGGCGTCAACGAACTGTACTATTCTACCGACATCAGGGGCATAATTCCGGTCCCGAATTGTTAGCTCGCGCCAGCTCACTGCTGCGCTGAAATCGTCTTTGTAACCTATGAAACACATATTTATTTTCAAAAAACGCCAATTTGAAGTTACCAAAAGATATAAAATGAAAAAAAAATTGAAGTTTTTTTTTATTTTGTTCTGAAACTTTATTATCATACAACTTTTTTAAATTTGGTAAAAACTCAGAACCTCCTTGGTGTACTTTTTTTATAATTTGCTTTGCGCGCGCTACAGCACACCATTTTCTTTTTGCATTGAGTCATTTTCTCGCTGAGGGGGAATGAAAAGTTACCCTCAAGTGCAAAGATTTTTGACCTTGTGCTCTTTTGATTTTCTTTTTTCCAAATAGAACTATTATTATTAATTGAAACTATTATTAATTGTCCCATGACAATATAGGATCCATTTCATAAATATTTATATTAAAAAAGATGGTTTAAAGTTAGGTGGTCGTTATTAGCCTCTTGTACCTACCCTATATAATTTAATTTTGTTGATTGTTCTTAAACTTAAATTAGTATTGATTCTATAAGAAGAGTAGTTAATATTTTTGTTGTTTATTTTTAAATAAATCTATTTTTATAATATTAATGGTGTTTATTTTGAAATTAATTAGCAGATTTAGGAAAAAATCGATTATTATATAAAAATCGATTATTTTCTTAAGAAAAATCGATTAGTAATTAATCGATTTTTAATTAAAAGAAAAAAACCGATTAATTAAAAATCGATTTTTTGCGACCAAAGTCACATCCCTAGATTTGATGCGCTTTTCTAAATATTTATAAGTAAATTCAGGGGTGATAAATATAATCTATATTTTAAAATAGTTTAAAATATAAAATTAAATAGATAATATTCATACGAGAACCAGCTAAATCTAGATTAAACTGGAATATAGAGGTAGGTAAAGCTGGTATAAAAAGAGAAAAAATATTCAATGAAGATAATGTGTCCTGTTTATAATAATATCGTCGACTAATAATTAATATAAGTTATTAATATAAAAGATAACCGCCACTATAATTATTTATTCTTTTATAATAAATTTTCTCACACGTTTATGATGAATTGAAATGACCACTTTGGTCACAATCGAAGATTATCTTTTGGTCTGTTTTTTTTTTGTGACAAATACGTACGTACGTACTTAACGTTATTCAGAAGAGTTAAATAGGTACAACAGCTACTTATAAGTACAGAGGGGGGGGGGGGGGGGTGGGGGGTGGCTGCCCAGAAGCATTGGAAAGTTACGAATTTTGGCGCTATTTCAAGGTCAAGATTTTTTTTCTCGGCACTCGTAGCAATCTGCTCGCGCACTTATTATTAATACTATTTTAATTTTCTTATCATTCGGAGTGAGAGAAACACACACTTTTCGTAGTAAAAATTAAAATATTTCAGCCCGTCTGCACCTTGATAGAAAAAAATCCTGGATCCGCCCTTGCCTATATAGATAAAAACACTTTCATGCTCCACAGATTTGCAGCAGCACTTAGATTTTAACAATGCCATCAGCATTTTGGCCACCCTAACTAGGCCATCTGACAGAGGTTGGTTTTCTGTGGATTAGCAAATGCGGCAGATCTGTGGATTGTACAAGTAGTGTTATTTATCGTCGTATCAAAGTTTGTAGCATTGTCCCCCTTTTCTCAATAAAGACTTTACAATATTTATTAGTAAGACATAATAAAATTTTATGATCCATTACAGCATATAAAAAGTTTGGTCAAACCTGCTTAATATTCTATGAACATGTTTGGTCCCAATTACCCTTAATACATCTAGTTAAGCGCTTTGCTAACTTAGTTTTAGCTCCAATAATTGTGTAACTAATGCAATGTTATTCGACACTCCAGCTCAGGTTACTTGAGGCCATACATGAACCACATTCAGTTTCAAGTATCAATATGTTGTGGTCGTTGTAACTTTTCTATGGAATAATGTTGTAGCTGAATATAATTCGACGGTCTATGAGGTAGGCATGTGTTTTTTCGGCTAGTTTAAATTTTGGTTCATCGAAGCTAGATTGACTGTTCCTCTATATTCTATAACATGGTCAATGGCCTATGCTACTATTATCTCGTAGTTTTTTTTAAATTTTACCAAATAATTTGTACTTTGTTTGGTACTTTAGGTGTTGTGTCTATAGAGACCGGGATCAGTAGATATAATCCGCATATTATAAAATTATTAAACATTTTCGTTTATGGCACGTGATTATTGTTCTTTTCGAAGTCTAAGATTTTCTATAAATTTTTAATCATATTGTAAGACTGCACACATACAAATTACATCTTAGTAGTTGTAGTCCTTATCAATATTAGTTCAATTTATTTAATCTTGTTTGCACTCAACCACAGCGCCCTGTCAGGGTAAAATGTAGTGCTTTTAAATATAACAATAAGATCTGTAATATGTAACCTACATTTGTTGGAATAAATGAATTATTATCTCTATATTTATTTACATTCTTAAATTAATTTTTTTACAATATTTCTAAAAAAAATATATAGGTATATACAAAACACAAAAACATTGTAAAAACCTAACCTAGAAAACCCGCCGACAGCGGGGCCAGAGCCCAAGCTGCCGGGTGTTCAGGGCCGCAGGGTGAGGAACTTTGAATTATTATTATTATTAGGTTCCTTTAATATAATAGGTCTGATACATATATAAGCTTTATAAAGTTAGACTGCCCAATCTTTTAGCACAATTTTGGACTCACAGATGGACCCCGATAAGTGTCATTCATATATTAATAAGTAAATTCAAAGTGGCCTCCGTACGTTGAACCGTTTTCTCGTTTTAAATGTTTCCGTTTACGTACGCCTATCAAAAACCTGTGTTAGTAATAGCTTATTAGTATTATAATAATTTACTTAAATTCAATGCCGTGGCAGTGGAAAATCAATTTGCACGCAAAGTCACGGTCAGAACTAGATATTAGAAAAAGACAATGTTTGAAAAAGTCTCATGATTTGAATTTCAAAATCGATAAACCAGTTCTCTTAAAAAAATATTATTCTCAGTTTTTATCTACACTTGTGACCTAGCGTCACGACAAGACTAAATTATCCTACTCGATCCGCCCATAGAAATGATTTTATAATTCGTCCAGTCATTAAGTTTTTGTGACGTAATTTATTGGTTTCAACTTATTTTGCATTTTACTGGATCAGTTCGAACGGAAAGACGCATTCTGTGTGACGTATCATCAAAAATATTTTTTATTTTCGTGTTTTTATTATACAGTGTTTTCTCTTAGTTTTAAATAGATTTAGTGCGTTGCTGAATTAACAGTGTGTCGGTTATACAATAAAAAAATACTGTGAAGATTAATAGAGATACTTTCTTTTGTAAAATCGTTAAAAACTGTTTACTTGCATATACCTCTAAACTGCACCTAAATTCATTTATTGCAATTTAAGCATAAAAACATCGCGCGAAGATAATAAATAATTAATTACACTATTAATAATAATAATATTATTATAAATGCGAAAGTTAGTGAGTGAGTGTATATGTATGTCTTTTGCTTCTTCACGACTAAACGGGTGGACCGATTGAACTGAAATTTGGTATAGAGATAGCTTTGACTCTGGAATAACACATAGGCTACAGTACAGCGGGTAAAACCGCTGGGCGCAGATAGTTCATAATAATACCTAGTTAATTATTCGTGAAGAAACAGTGCTTACGTAACATAGTATTATCAATAATAATAAAAAAAATAAATGCATTTCTTTTTCTTGCCCAAGAGATGATTATAAAAAATCTAAATTTAGAAAAGAGGTTGTATCAAAATAGAATTTGCATTACAAAACTGAATTTATATAAGTATTTTTATGCAACTTGCGCATTATGTAAACCTGGGACTAAAATAGATGTTACGTAGGTGTCAGATGTGTATTTTAACTGTGCATAATATTAACAGTGTTCGTTTAAAAAGGGTATCTTTAAAGTGAACAATGCATATTATTATATTGTTATTTTTATTTATTTTTTTTACCTAGAATAGGCTTTTTACATTTGCAAGACACGCTGCTTCACAATGTTAAATTCGCTACCTACTTGAATAAATGACAAAATATTTTTAATTAATAATTAGAATTTGACGTTGCAGGTTAAGAATTGCGTAAAGTGGAGCTCGGGCTTTATATTTTTACCAGGTTATGTTCGCGGCTTGGAGAAATGCTTTCTTAGAAGAGGTCTACGTCATAAAAACTACCTAAGTTCCAAATTAATCAAATCCAATCTCTATGGCAGTTTGGGCTGTGCGTTGATATACTTATCAGTCAGTCAATTAGTCAGTCTTTCCTTTTATATATTTAGAAGAATATGGTTTATTTCCGTCATTACAATTTTAATAATGGAAAGTTTTATTTGTTTGGATTTGTTAGAATATTTGATTAAGTTATCGCATATAAATATTTAATAATATTATTTTGATAGCCGGTTCTAATTTAAACACGTAAGATTTTAAAATTTGTGGCTAAAAATATATAATTCTGCTCTAATTTTACTGATAATTATTAAAAAAAACTAGTTAATAAATCAGATGACAAACAAAATGAGAGAGACCAATACATAAAGTTTCTGAAATAAGAGACTAAACCTAAGTATAATTTAAAAAGAAAAAAACCCTTAAATTTATTATAAAAAAAAACCGTGAAAATAGCACCTGGTAAAAGCAAGTATAATACTGATAACCAAGTAACATAATAATAGAAATGAATATAGGGCAGCGATAAGATAATACCGACACTAATGTCATTATGAAGACAACTTTAACGATTAGATAGATACCTTTACGTAATTAGGAGAGCTTGTCCAATTTAAAAGTGCACGATTCATCCCTACTAAAAGTCCTATATTAAACTCATTTTAAAATCCTTTAAATTTTTACTAGTTTTTCAAGAAGAAAACATAATAATAACCATATTAAATAACTTCTACGTGAATTGTACAAGCTGAAAATTAAAGAAAAAAAACAATATGACATTTTGGTTCCGGATGGGTGCTTCAGGGAACCAGGTTCTCTGGAACAAACTCAGGAATACAATACTCTTTATTGGGACAAAAAATAACAAAATAGACTTAAAACTAAATTGAAGTACAATATTAATATTATAGAAGGAAGTATAAAAGAGCCAAATAAGGAAAAAAAAGGAAAATATAATATTACCATATACTAACTTAACTTTAAAATTGCCATTTAACGTGGCAATGCTGCCAGCATTCTGGGCACTCTGCCATCTGACAGTGGTTTGGAGCACTTGGATTTTCTGTAGATCGGCTTGTGGCCGATCTGTGGTTAATAAAAGTGTTCTTTAATTTTAATGCTGTAGCTGTAGTATTGTTAGTTTGTTTTTCTCAATAAAGGCATTTGCCACGTTAAAAAAAAAACTTTAAAATAAGATTTTTTATGTTGCGCAGACATTTCTATGATTGGATGAATTCTTCATTCAATAAATTGTTATTGTGATAGTCAACAAACTGATAACGTCTTATCTGTTACCATCGTATGTTTTTATACTTTAGTTACATAATTATACAGTTTTTGCTACGTACTGCAACAATTTTCTTCAAAAAACTTTTCAGTAAACACAATAACCATTGAGACTGTAGTGGTATAATTAAAAATTATTTAACAAGTGCTCTTTTATGTGATTTTGTAAGAAAAAGTGTCAAAATGACGCCAGTTAAACTATTCTTAATAAGGCCGTTTAAAACTTTTGTGACCCGCTGTGAAAACTTATTGAAAAAGAAATCTGTTGAGGTAAGATTTTAAAGTTTTTGTGTTAGAAAATCGTGAATCGTGACTAGCATTACTTCTTTTCATTGGTCCTTGATGCATTTTCTTGTTATATTAAAAACTAAGTAGTCCAGTTAAGTTTGCGATCAACCTAGGAATTAGAGTTAGACCTAAAACTGAAATAATTATTATAGCAAGTAAGACGTCTGACTGTGTTTGGGAAAATAAATAACTGAAAACCCATCGCTTGGAGCATAGGGTTCACATAATTTAAAGTCCTTTTCTTATTGATGTCATTTATTCTTACCACAATGTGCCAGTGGGAACATAATTTATTTTTGTCTATGACAAAGGGAACTTCTTAAATATCAAATATCGAGGAAGATTGAGATCAAGTGTGTGCACGTTTGCGTATGCGCTGCACACACTTACACATCTTGACCCTTTCTTGACTTTTTGTTTGAACTTAAATACCTCTTTCCTCGAAAAAGGCTGAGAAGCGCAAAAAGGGCGAGGTCACGACTAAAATACGGCTGCTAGTTCTTGTTCTTACTAGATAGGGCTAGTGACAAGTGTCAAGTGTTAACCAGTATACGTGCCGAAACGCACGCCATTCAGTCCATTTTGTATTCTAATCACTCAGCCCAAACCTGTTCCACGGCTGTATATCTAAGACGAGTTAAATATTCTACATATATTTTTTTTTATCACCTACGTTACCAAAATATTATGCTGTTTTGTGACGTACTGTTACACAATTCTTAGAATTCCTTTTTTGTGTTTATCAACTGTTGCTAAAATTAGGTACAACTATCTGTAGAACTAATGTTCTTACATACATAAATTGTATAATAGAAAATTTAAAACATATAAAGTGCTTCCGTATGTGATCAGATCGTTAAATGACGATCCGGAAGCTATTTGTTCGGTAACTTACAAAGCAATCCGAATCAGAAATCGAATAGCTGTGTAGTGAATGCACGAATTCATTTGAAAATGGTTATGTAAAAGACTATCTTCACGCATTTTAAATTATTTTTATCTCATATTATGTAAACATAGTAGGTGGGTTTTAGGCATTTTATCTGCACTAAAACGCCTTACGACCTCTGTGGCGCGGTGGGACAATACCCGCTTGCAACGCAGAAGGTTGCGGGTTCGATTCCCGCATGAGACAAATGTTTGTGTGATCCACAGGTATTTGTTACTGGTCTGGATGGTTTTCAATATCTATTATAAGTATCTATGTATTTACAAAAGAAAAGTATATTATAAGTATCATATCCGTTATCCTAACCACCATAACACAAACATTAAGTTGCATAGCTTGGAGTTAGGTGGCGCTGTGTGAAATGTCCTGAAATATTTATTAATATAATCTTTGGGTCCTATGACATAGCATGATGTAGAGTAATTTCATCTATTAAATTGTTCAAAAACCATATAGGGTTTACCCATAACTCCCAGTTACGTGATCATCAGAGACCAATCTCTTGGTTCCAGGTGCAACCAAGCGACCCAGCCAGCCCAGAGATGTCAAGCAAGAGAATCATGGACTGCATGGACCTGGAGAGGGAATACTCCCCCAGTATGTGGTCCGAGAGGTTCGCTACTCCCAAACAGGTGATGGAGAATCACGTACAAGTTGTCACTACAGGTAACTGGTCTTTAGGTTCTTATTAGATTCAAATACTACCAGCGGTTTTACCCGCTGTACAATATATAGCCTATATCAGCCTATATGTTATTCCAGGGTCTAAGCCATCTCTATGCACATTTAGCATTTTTTTAGCATTTTTCCGTACAGCGTGTATAACCGCTGGGAGTAATATTATAATGGTAGGTACGTTCAAAACAAAGTAATAATTTTTGGTTCAGATAAAAGGAATAATGTGTGAAAAAACCTAAAAAAGGAAAATTTCACCCCGTGTACAAAACTACAAACAGTGAACGAATTTTTATTCGATCTCGATTATTATAATAACTTCGTATATATACAAGTTTACTATTTTAATAGTTTTTAGTTCTGTTAATAAAGTTTATAATCAATTACAGCAGATATTATTATGTATTAAAAATACACGGAAAAGACCTTGTTTATTAAAACATTCGTCGCATTGACGCGAGTCCTCTAAATTAAAAATATTTCGGCTAAAAATATTTTTTTATTATCTTTGTCAAGTTTCGTTTTTGCATATTTTTTGACACTGGCCAAATTAATTCGGCATATTCTTGATGGAGCAAAAATGTAATGTATTTCTATTTGCAAGGGAAGCACAAAAACCTGGGATATTTTTAAGCTTAACGCATTTTTCTTCTTAGTTTATTTTTACTTGGTCCTGCAGGTGCTGTTAATTGAAATCAATATTTAAATTAGTAAGAGTACTTAAATGCAATGATAACAGGGGCAAATGAATTAATTCTTTTTCGTAAAATACGATTTACGTATTTCAAGATAAATGAATTAAAAGAAAGTTAATTGTAAAAATATAAATGGACAAAGTTTTTTTATACATTGAAGTAAAAAGACGAGCAAGACGCTTTCCTGATGGTAAGAGATAACGCTGCCCATAATTAGTACTGTGCTACCCAGTATTTTACAAAGGTAAAATTATGGGTGCACTGCGCCAACGCTTCTTACTTGAGAGTAATAAAATGTTAAGACTCTTCAGGCCAGTAATTTCACTAGCTACAGTGCTCTTCTACCGAAGTACAGCAATGTTTTGTACATCACAGCTCAGGCGGTAGCGGCGGTATAACTGACACTGTTGGGTACCCACGTAGTCGACTTCCTGCAAAGGAAGTCTGCCCCGGTAAAGTAAAATCAATTAAAACTTAATATTTAATATTGAGTTTGTCTTCGTTTTTAGGATGTTAGCCATCCAAAGAATGTAGCAATTTAATACACTGCTGTCTATCAATTGGTCAACAGTTATGTGAACTAAGCTCAATAACTACGGTATTTATGATAAGAAATACCAACTTTTTGCCAACAATAGTCCCATACAAACGCGCCCCGAAACTAACGAAGTTGTAATTCCAGCTAGCGAGGTGGCCACCAATAACATTCCTCACAAGTTGGAGATCGAGTACGGTTCCACTCCTGGACAAAAGCTGGACATTCTCGGGACGGATCTACCTGATGGTAAGACTTTAAGCAATTTAATACACAATATCTACACATCTATTTCATTGGGTTCGACCCAAAGTGCCCTTTTTTATACTAAATAGGCCTACATTTCACCACATTCCACGTGATGGAAAGTGAAAATGCGGTCGACGATGGATCACGTCAGATGCCTACCTATTCACTCGTGCCTTAAAGATACCAAAGTACTCAATTCCGGAGACCCCCATCCCGAAGGAACCCGTTATTTTTAAGTTAATGTCAGCGAACAAAATATACTCACGATTGTCCTTGATTTCGCTCATCTTAATCGGATAAGCTGTCTTAGCTTGAAGAGTATTGTAAAATTAGTAAGAAATTAAATTTAAAAAGTATTACATCTACTGATGATATTTCAAAAGATACTTTGGGACGAACCCATTTGCTCGTACATATTTAGCCCTAAGAGGCCATTAGTCTTTTGTTTTTAAGACAAAAGTTGGAATATACCTATCCTTTATACATTTTATTATTATTTATAATATTATTAAATCTATACCTCTAGAGTGCGTCCAGTATTATTAAGAAGCTACATTATATTTACTATACCTCTATTATATTTCGCTTTCATAGGGTCCGATCAGTCGCATCGATCGTAAGGAAGAGAAATTAACACCATCACAAAAAAAAGGAAAACTAAGTAATCATTTTATCAACTGACGAAAAAACGAAGGTTTCCAAGTCGACGCGTATATTTATACATATATTTTTTTATGTATTACCACGCATAACTTTTTACAGAGTAGTCCGATTTTGAAAATTCTTTTTTATTGGGAAGAGTATACTTCAAAAGTGGTCATATATAATATTAACATTATATTTTTTTTTTTTTTTTTTTTATACTAAATAGGCCTACGTTTGACCACATCCCACCTGATGGAAAGTGGAAATGCGGTCGACGATGAATCACGTATGACGCCTAGAAAGGTACCTATTCACTCGTGCCTTGAAGATACCCAAGTTGTACCTCTCGGGAAACACAGATGACGGCAAAGTGTTCCAAATGCGACCAGTTCTCATTAGAAACGACGAAGCAAAACGCTTGGTGCGGGCTGTTGGTAGCGCCACTAAGTAGGGATGCCGCATTGCCGTCTGCCGTGACGTCCGTCGATAGAATGGGCATGGAGGAATTAGTTCGTGTAATTCCTGCGCACACTCTGCTATATTATTATTTTTAGCTTTTCACTGTTTTCGTCGGTTTAGTTTTTTGATAAAAATCTTTGTCAGCGTTTTGGTTTGTCTCGTTGGTGAAGTTTGTATTGTTAAGTTATTAAATAGCTCTAACCGGAAATTATAACAAAAAGTCAAACACAGGAAGCAGCTACATACACATAATAAGTATTATAATATCACAGAAACACTGTATGTAATTAATCTTTTATCTAATCTCTAATTAAAACAAAACACTAATAAACATATCTGTTTCTCTTTGTTCAGTGGTTTTAAATGCTACGCAATAAATGACGTTGTTTTGTGTGTCCGATAGCACAGATTAGCTCTCGCTAATAAATGTAGTTAGGTACCTATTGTTGATTGCTAGAGACTATTTTGCACCTGTCACTTCCCTCCCATGACGAAAATATTTATTATTATTCTTTTTTATGGTCTATAACTCATGAATAAGGGCGTGATTATAGTGTCTCAGTATCAGCTTTCACACCTCTTAATTCCATCTGTTCCGGTCCTGAGCCATTAGGATTGACGCTTGTAGGGTAACTTCCGTAGCATCCTGAGTAACACGCTTCCATCGCTTGGGAGACCGTCTCTTATTTCTCTTTCCTTCGACACTGCCTGTAATTATGATCATCTCCAGACTTTCAGGGTTGCGTCTGGCGGTGTGATCGAAGAATTTGAGGATAGAATTCGTTTTGTGCGGCGGATTCTGTACTCGGCGGATATTTATCCTGAGCGGGAGGGAGGATAGGTATTGTCAACATTCTGCGCCACCAACAAATTTCGAATGAGTCAATCCTCGTCGGTATTAATAGGGATGTTGACAAGGTCAACATTTTTAAAATGCGATTAGTCCACAATTTTAATAATAAAAAAATATTCGACCCCTACGTATTTTTTTTCTTGCAAATAAAATAAAAAATGGCTGAGATATAACGCTTATAAGATTCTGTATTGGGACGCGTGACGTCACACCACTAAACAAAAATGTACTAGATTTAATGGAGAGACGTCACGATCAAGCAACTTTAGTGCGTTGAATCTCCCACGTTTTTTATCAGATTTAAAATTAAAAAAATATGTGTCCAACATTTTTCAATAATCTAAATTATGGACAAAAGAAAATTTTTAGTCAATATCCCTATTATCTCAATATGGTCTATTATGTTTTTTTATCTATCATTATAATAATATGTATATTGTTAATTAAATATTCCCACCACACAGTCACGCATATGCGCCTACCAATGACACTATTATACGAGTACACGTGAGACAATTTTTGAACAAAAATAAATACTTTAATTTCGATTACGTCAGCAGTTTTTTGCATTAGTAAAATTAGTCGTATTTTAGTATTTTTTAGGTTTACGTAGATCAGTGATTGCGTAGTTTTGTTCCAATACCTATGTCATAATATTTTGTTATATCCACTTACCTATGTCATAATATTTCGTTTGAATTAAATTTGTAATTTAACACCTCTTTTATACGTAACAATAAAAAAAATGCTTAAATATACCCGACATCGATTTAATCCGCCTTCCTTAGGTACTTTTACGTAAAAATCTGTTAAAATGAATATAATATGAGAAATATTTAAAATAATAATTAATCAATGAATATATTTTTAAAAGAAGATCATTATCAATGATCGCATCACTAAAACACCTTTATAACATATAATTTAAATAATAGATACAATATTTATATGGTTGTAAAGTCGACACAAGGCCGCCCAGCCTATAGAAAATCAAAATATTCATTTAAGTAGGCCTCAATAAAATTTTATTTTCGTCTCTTAATAAATATCTGTCATGGTCACTATTACATAATAAATATCATTCTAAACGCAACAACAATATTACCGTTAATAAAAACGTTTTAAGTAGAATTGGAAAAGTATTGGAAATATAATAAATCGGGATTATAATATATTTCTGAGCAATTTAGTTTTACTACCGCAGGAGGTAGCAAATTTCGCTCGGTATCAACAGACCTTTATGTATCCAGTCTCAAACATAAATAGTCCAAAATAACACGTTATAAGTTATTTAATAACTTCAGAGATTCAGAGCTGAGTATGCAATACCATTACCGAGATACGATGTCGTAAAACAAACAATAACAAATATCCATTTTTGCATGACAGCCCATTACCCTCCGTCTGCCTTTTATAGGCAGAATGGTATGAGGAATAAAATCAAACAATAATTTTATAACGATGTTTTACTGTGACTTACTCAGATTGGAAGAGTAGTGGGAGGTAGATTGATGCATGTAGATTGATTGATGCGGAGGGGTCCTCTTGTCAGTGAGGACCAAACGCCGTCGGGGCTGCGGATGAGTGCTTCGGCGTACCCGTTGCCCCGGTTATGGCGTCCCGCAGGAACACCCCCAGGTTTTTTAGTGGGTATCCCCGCCGCTCTCATCTCTGGCGGGGGAGTCCCACATACCACCCCACGCCGGGGGGCGCGGGGTGATGATGCTTAACGCATTTTTCCTGGGATAAAAAAAAAGGTAGATTGATGCACACAGATAGATAGGACGTTGATAAATAATAATCCTTCGGGGGGCACAGTAGTGCTCCGGCCAAGTTGGTCAAAAAGCAGCTCGGCCGAAAAGGATGGTACCTACCCTTTTCTTAAAACATTTCTGGCCATCTTCGATCCCCTTTTATATTATGTGTATCGATAAAGGTAGGCTAATAAATAAATAGAAGATGAAAAATTTATTATGTTACGCATTTTGCGGATGACCATAGTGCTGACCGCGGAATCAACAATACCTATGTACTAAATCACAGTTTCTATAAGCACTTTAGTGCGGCTGTCAAACAACCGGATCTCATCCTGCGGCCAGCCAGACTTTCAGCCGTCTGGATGTACCGTATATATGTACATAATATAATGCAAAGGTCCTTCATCGGGAGCTATTATGACAGTTCCTATTGAGGCAAAACTAACAAATTAGAAGAATATTTATACTTAAAAATGTCCAGTGAATGCTCAGCCTGTTATGACATAAATCTATCGAACAATACAATAATAATGTCTAATATTAGAATATCTTCAGCGTAACTAGGACGATCATATACTGAGGTCAGTGGAACGCAGCTGCGCTAGAAATTTCTCCAGATATCATGAAACTAACAGCGCCCTGTGGTTGCATTCGATGTTACTTTACATACACTCACAGACAAATTTTAAGTGATTATGCGTTAACCAATAATATATTACATTATACCTAAGAGTACGAAAGCGACCTTACACGTTCGGCAATAAAAAACTTTAAATAAAAAATTAACAAACAAAAAAAATGACAATCGGACAGCTTAATGTTTTTAGTTTCTGGCAACGAGGAAATATCCATTCTGGCCTGTACCATACCTGCAGGGTTATTCACTTATCTGTGAAAGAACCGAACCGAATACCGACTTGTCAAAAATGTATGAAATGACGTATTATGTAGATACAACTTGACATGTCACGTCACGTCATTTCATACATTTTTGACAATTCGGTTCGGTTTCCTTACCGATAAGTGAATAGCCCTGCTGGCCTCTGCAGGGTTATTCACTTATCCGTGAAAGAACCGAACCGAATACCGAATTGTCAAAAATGTATGAAATGACGTATTATGTAGATACAATTTGAAATGTCATGTCACGTCATTTCATAAATTTTTGACAATTCGATATTCGGTTCGGTTCCCTAACCGATAAAAGTGAATAGCCCTGCTGATCTGTGCTATCAACATACGAAAAGGAATCTTAATCGATTTAGTAGTTTAGGCAAGAAGATCAAACAAACTTACATTCATGCAGACTTTCAAATTCTTGAATATAGACAATAACATAAACGCTGCCAATTTATGTAAACCGTTGCTGCAATTGAAGATGAAATTTACTGAATGTTGGAAGTATCACAGCGTAATCGTATCATTCCGTTGAAAAATTATTTACTTTGCAAAGCCTTCTGATACTGCCAGTGACAGTCTTAAAACGGATGCCTGAAATTACCTTGAGGTTGATGACCCCTTCTCTGTAAATATCTCTATAAATAAGTAGGATCCTACTTAGCTATCTAATTTTTCTTCCTCTAAGTGGGACCACCGCCTTAATAACCAACTTCTTCCATGAGTAGGAAACGATAAGGTAGGGTAAAACACAACAGATCCCAATGGGTCGACGTTTTGCTGGTTTATTTGCCAGCCTCAGTTAAAGATAGATATCTAATTAGTCCAGTTGTATAGATACTAGCTGTTCCCAACGGTTTTACTCGCCTATGTTGTTCCATGTTGTATAGATGGTTGAGTTTCTTCGAGTATATTCTTACAAATAAGAAGCTGCTCGCTCACTTATTAGTAAGAATCAACGATATCTACACTATATAGAGGTATAGAGATCTTTGATAAGAATATTTAAAGTTTCTTACCCATCGAATCTCGAAATGATCTTCTCGAGTAAGTATTGTGGTAAGAAAAGTCTGTTTTTTTTCGTCTGCACCTTAGCCCTCCTAGAAAAACCTGGTTTCGCCTATGGGCGTGTGTGTCTACTTTAATATCCCTTTACATTCGCACCAAAAATACTAATTTTAACATCAAAAGATGAGAAATCTGAGCAATTTGATCTAATTTGACGGAAGATTTACTCCGGAAGCATGACGGTGAAATATTCTCAAGGATATGTATCATTCATTGACACACGGACTGAGAATTAATGGCGCTGATTCGCCCAAATGTTGCGTTAAATTGAACTCGCTGCGGAATACCAAATGTTTTGGGGGTTCTTTTTGCTGTCCTATTTTCTTAAAGCCCTCTTAAATATCTATGAATACTTTCTACGCAGTATAATTGCTCAAGGTAATTTATACAAATGGATTGAAAATAATAGAAAATGCTATTACTGATCTATGAATATTTTTTGTTCATTTACGAGTTATAATTATTGTATACCTTGGAAAACGGGAAATAAGCGCAATAGTACGAGTAAATAGTAGAAAAACAACGAAGAATAGGAATAGGAGAAAGAACAGGAAACAGGAACAGGGAACAGGATAGGAATGTCGAGTGAATAGGAGAAAGAACTATGCTAATATTATTATCGTCGACATGCCATTTCTCCTTTGTTTCATTGGCCATAATATACCTTCTTGAAGGAAGACTTCTGGATGCAGAGAGTCGTGTTTAGGAAACTCTGAGGTCAGCTGCGTACTGACTTTACACGCAACACATAGTACTATGTTTTACTTAGTTGATTTAATTTATAATACTTAACAGATATTATAATAATATATGTTAGTCTTTAAGGTGTATTATAATACTAGCTTATGCTCGCGGTTTTGTACACGTGGCTAAATCCTAACGGAGGTCTATATCATAAAACCTATCTGTATGCCAAATTTCAACTCAAATCCGTTCAGCGGTTTGGGCCTTGGGCTGTGTGTTGATAGATCAGTCAGTCAGTCAGTCACTCTTTCCTTTTATATATTTAGATTGATATGAGCCTCTGGTTGATTACATTTGTTGTCAGTGTACTAATGCCTGAAATTAATGAGTGATTAAGTATTTGTTTCTATATTTCAGATTCCCCTATCCTAGTGTACGTCCACGGCGGGTATTGGCAGGAGTTGTCCCGAGAGATCTCCCGGTACCCTGCGGAACCTCTACACAGATGTCGGATCAAGACGATTGTGATCGGCTACGACCTCTGTCCGGCTGCTACTCTGGCTGAGATCGTGAACCAAGTCCAGAATGCTGCGAGATTCGTGTTTGAGTATGCTGAGAAGATGGGGTCAAGGTGAGATTTACTTACATTTTAATTTTTATAAATGCAAATAAAGGGTATCTTTCTGTCAGTTACGTTTATACCACTGAACCGATTTAGATGAAATTGGGTATTGAGTTAGTTCAAGTCTTGAGAAGAGATATATAATAGTTACTTTAGTAAAGTTGAGTCACAGTGTTTTTAAAGACAACTTAAGCAAATTCTGGCTTTGCGTAACAAGCACATATTTGAGGCAACCTTTAAGACCAAAAACATAATATCTTAATCATCCCGCACACCCGCGCTTTCTCTCTAACACACACACACACACACACACACAAACGCGCGCGCGCGCACACACACACACACACACACACACACACACACACGCACACGCACACGCACACGCACACGCACACGCACACGCACACGCACACGCACACGCACACGCACACGCACACGCACACGCACACGCACACGCACACGCACACGCACACGCACACGCACACGCACACGCACACGCACACGCACACGCACACGCACACACGCACACACGCACACGCACACACGCACACGCACACACGCACACGCACACACGCCTAAAGGTACCACACTCATACGGACATGATATTGTAATTGTAGTAAATCTTGTGGATGTTAATTAGCTGTAAGTAGTATTATTTTTTTATGTGTGAGAAACCCCGCTGATACTATTATACTTTTGTAACTACTCGACTAACACCGGCGCTCGAGTATGGGATAGACTGAAAACCAGCGCTGCGCAGTGGTTTCTCCTTGTGCCGCACAAAGCTGAGTCTATCCCATTTGACAATAGAATTGTTCAAACTGTGTATGTTTTTTTCATGTGTATTTTGTTTTTTCTGTTTTACTGTCAATAAATTGCTTTTTATTTATTTATTTTTAATCTCGTGTTAACTTTAAAATGTTTTTGAGCAACAACATTTTCACCTTTTTTGACGGACACTACACGAAGCAGATTGCATAAATAGTCTCTTTTGGTATAAAAGCCTTAATAATTACTTACATATAATTTTCGTTAAAATATTTTTTTAAAGTAATACACGATTTAAAACAAATTATAGGCAGAGACGATATAAGTTGATAGCAGGAGTGTCGCAAAAGTCTAGTCTAGACAGATCTTTCACATCAAGATTCACACTTCAGCATTTTTACTCTTAGTAGATTTTTATCGAGCTATGTTAAATTGAGCGGATTTAAAATGAGCAATCCAAAATTTGCACGCCTTCCTAACAACCAAGAACAAAAAGTAGAAATAAAAGCCTTATTACACTTGGCTGAATTTAGTCACTAAATTCAGAATCTAAATTAGGATGAACGATACTTTCTTCTAAATTTAGGATGCTAAATGTGATTACACTTGACTTAATTCAGTGTCGACTGAATTTAGGCTTCTAAATTTAGCTAGGTGTAATAAGCCTTTTAGGCAGAAGAGTAATTATCGCCTATTACACTGACTTCAAGTTCCCTTTAAGGGGGAGATGTAGGTACGTTTTAATTATTAACCTGAAAATCGCGATTTGGATATTTTGTAATTTAATACCCATTGCAATAACGTATTTACAAGATTTAGACGAATTTTAAACATTCCTGCTTTTTAGGGGATTTTATCGCATTAAGCTATCTCTTATAGACTACCTGGTTGGAGGGGAACATAAATTTGACAAAACTTTTCTTCATACTTCTCGACGTTAGTGAGTAACAGCATTGCATATACCAGCATGCTTGTTTTAGATACGCGGGGTGCTCAGAGAGGAAAGTTGAATCGATTTCGCCTTACGGAGTTGTGTAAAAGCGTCGATTTAACTCTCATATGAAAGAGCTTACTTGAGTAAAGTGCAGGGATGGGAAGTTCTAATCTGGGATCCATGTTTTGAGCAAACAATTCGTTTTTCAAACGATTTTTTTAGCTCGTACGATTACTGGTAATAATAATTTTAATTTATTTTTTTTATTTAAAAGACCAAGTATTAACCGATTCGTTGCGTATGGCACGTTTCAGTGCCATCACTTTTTTTGAAATTACTTGAAATTACTACAAATTTTGAAAATACTGTTTTCTTTTCCGCATGCCAGAAGACACATGCGTATCATCTAATCGTATGGCGCTGGGCACTGATCAGTGTCACGTTATTTTTATTCGATGCTACATTTAAAAGTTAGACGTCGCAACGAATCGGTTAAGAAGTTACCATTTAATTTTGTTAAGAAAAGTCAAATTTATTATCGCCGTGAATTAATTCGCGCGAATTCAGTCATGTCAAGATACTACGCTGCCTTAATATTCCCGAAGCGAAAAATTTCAAAATTACTTTAGGTAAACGTACTAACGTTAGTTTATTATAATGTTGCTTTTCAGTTTACTCGACGATTTAATTTTTTGCTGAAAAGTTTCTTGTTACCTCACTTGCTCACTTAACTTAAACTCACAAATTAAGGCGAAATTAACACTGGATATTAATAAATAAGTAATAATTTAAAATTTTGATAAGGATTGTTCTTTTTCTTTCTCTGGAAATACAAATATTCTTTACTTTAATCTAGTTTTTCTGTACATACCTAAAAGTTGTGCCACACTTCTGGGTCCTATTGAGTCGTCGTGCGTCACTGCACAGTACAATAGTGTGTTTTAACCTTAATCGTTAATCTTCGAAGAAAATACCTTCTGCCTTATTACCCCAAATGAGTGCCTCATGCCTCAAAGTAATTTCTCGTTACCAGGTACCTTTCTCATTACCTGTGTTATAATGAGTTTTTCTTTCATTATCTTAATAACTAACGCGAACTAGATAAATAACTACTTAGGAACTGTTAATGGTTTTATTGAAGTATTATAAATATACCGAACTATAGAGGTATCTTTAATAGACCTTGTCCTAATAGATAAACTTATTCTCTTTGACGTAACTTGTGCAAGATTAATCTTAATAATCATAAAATAATAACCTCTTAGATGATAATAGGTGTATCTAATCTATTTTTATTACTGCCAGTGCGTGTAATATGCTTTCCTGAAAGGTTTAATCATGATTTCATCATCAGCCTAAATTCGTCCACTGCCGAACATAAGCTTCCACCTTGGTACGCTCTTCAACTCAGTCCTCCGTCTTCCTTCGTAACCCACCCCCAGCGACCTTCCAGATCTCTAAATCGCACATGGGCTAGGTTTGCCGAGACGTGGTCCTGAACTCGTAGTACCAAAAAGCTTATAGCCACTTCAATTTGTATTTGTAAGTGTACACTTAAAACCATCCATCCATCCAACTCCATCAAACTCTCACTGAAAAATGTCAAATGTTGCCGCTCTTTCATGACTATGGATCATCGGATCATGGTCATCGTTGGTTGTGATGCTGGTGCTGCGACACATCTTGGTAATTTCCCTTTATCGATACCTGTCCATTAAGTAATAGACAGGCATCGATAAAGGGCTACCCTGACTAAGGAAAACTTAGTGAAGCGAGGGTCTTGGTCGCTTAATCTGGTGGGCAACCATTGACCATCCACTGGCTGGTTTTACCTCTGTATTCCCAACTACGATATCCCAGCTTTGCTCATCAGCTTTTTAAGCCTCTCATCCTATGATCCCCTCAATATGAAACCGAAATACCTATGTAGTTGAGTGGTGAGTAGATATTCTGATGATAACATGTTTTGATATTCTTATTCGATCTACTCCCAATGTTATAATATATTTATAATAACGAATAATTAAAATAATCTTAAAAGCAGAACTTGATAAACAAGTGAAAACTGATAATAACTGCAATTTTTCTAGAATTGACTGAATCAATCAAGTTTTTTTATTTCTGCCAACTGAAAGGTGAGCGGGTACTTAAAGTATGGACTTCTGGTATAAAATTATACCTAACTAATTAGAATTTTGATTACTAAATTTGATAAACGACTAGATAAGGTTTTGAAAACATGTCTAGACGTGTAATTTACCATTTTTTTGAATAAAAAATTCGCATAATTTAAAATCGCATATTTATTTTTGTAAACCACAGATACCGCCAAAACCGAAAACAAGAGAAGTTCTATTCTAAAACGAAAGAAAAAAAAAACTGTTTTCATGGATAAAGGTTTGTAACCCACTTGGCATAATTTATGGTACTACCAGTTCTATACTGGATTCGCACTGATATGATGGGGTAAACATAATATTCTATTATCAATACCAGAGTACGGCGTTAGTTTTATTTTACAAAGCGATATCTGTCTGCATTACTTCAGTCTATGGCTGATAATTTAAAACAAAACGAAAATAAAAAAAATATTTGGTACCTGTTCGGTACCGGGTACGTAATAATTTATGACCAGAAATAATCTTTCCAAAATGATATTTTTTATATGCAATAGTGTTACTGCTAAACCCCGAAGTGCGGGCTACACTAGTATGGCCAGTTACAGGTGCCTAAACTTAGGTGTAGAGGTAATATCGAGTATTTTCTTACAAATATCGGTGTTTTTTTTTGAGATAGTGGCATAAGAGGCGACCGTGGAGTCACTGCAATAAGGTATCAGCGGAAGACCAGCGTAGATTAAACTTAGCCTACAATAAGCTGAGCTGATACCCTTTTGTGTCAGACTATATTGTAATAGTAGTTAAGTTTATGATGTTTTTAATTTGGTCTCTTTTTGGCGCAAATAAAATTGATATTTTCTTTCTAATATTATGAGGTGTTATTTATTATGGTGTATTATTGTGTGAGGCCAGGATAGGATTTATCCTCCCTTCTAGGCTTTGTCTGCTACCATCTACGGCCGCATCGTTACTTAACATCACGAGAGATCTTAGTGTAGACTAAGGCTAACATATATCTAATGTATTTAGATAATGTACCTATAATGTACATTATAACCTACCTACACCTAACTACCACCCACTGTACCTATATCTATAGTTTAGCATCGTCGCTTAATATCACAAGAGATCGTAGACAAGGCTAACCTATAGGTATATCTAATGTAGTTCGATAATGTACCCATTATGTACATTATAACCTATCTGCACCTACCTACCACCCACCGTACATATATGCATAGGTTAGCCTTAAAATACATTTTGTTTACACCTATCAGTTCAACCAATAGTGACCGGTTACACCTAGGTTTTACCCGCGAAATCTAGCTACAGCCGTACTTCAAGGTTTAGCCGTAACATTTATACATATTTTTTCAAATGATGTAATGCGAGTCGAATTTTCAAAGGTCTCCAGATATGATCAACATTGAACTTATAATCAGCATCAGCATATTATTATAACATTATGTTTACGCTTTGAATACATAACTGATTAGGTCTAAATTGTTTGATTTTCAACATTGCTTTAGTCTAATGAGAGCTACAAATAACGAATAAATAAGTCGGGAAATCTATAGAAAAGTGGCTCCATGTACATATTTACCAGAGGACTTTCTTTACAGGAGGTTGACTCGATGGGAACTCCAACAGTGCCAGTAATTCTACCGACTTCTAGCAGTGATGTGTAGTGGTGGGTCGTTAACGATTTTTGGGTTAACGCAACGAAGCCGTTTAATTCATCATGTTAACCAGTTAAAAAAGCCGTTAACATTATTAACAGGTTTTCATTAATGTAACAGATTTGTACCAACGGCAACGTAGCAGTTAATAGTAGCAAGCGAACTTAGAAACATAGATATCTCTCACTCTCGCTCGTACAATTTTAAGCTAGCGGCGTCTCGCTCGCTCACATAGGCGCCCTCGAGTCCACTCGGCATATTCCGTTTCTATTCGTTCTTTCAACGCAGAAGAAATAGATAATTTTAACTGGTTTTGCGTTAACAGCTTCAGATTACGTAAGCGACTTTTGAATACCTTTTCGTTGAGATAATAAAAAAACGCATTGCCAAAATCGTTGAATGTAACAGTTGATAGATTTAACGGGTTTTGCAGTAAACAAAAAACTGTTAATTCGTTAACATTAGATTAACAGTTAAAAAAAGCCGTTCGTTGAATTAACGCCCACTCCTAGTGATGTGCAAACATCATTTTGCGTCGGTAGGAGGGCACTGTAGCTAGTAAAATTACTAGGCTGGAGAGTTCTGACATCTTATTACTCTTGCCTCGAGAAAAACTGACTCCACCAAAAAAAAGTTTATAATATGCTTCAGCGATGTTCCCAAATTTTATTTTCCTACTTGCCATAATTTTCTAAATTTCATTTCAATAAGTCTACCGTCTTTCTTTTACAGAGGGATATACTTCGCTGGCCATTCAGCAGGAGCTCATCTAGTCGCCAAACTGCTCGCCAACGCAGATTTCCTCAAATCACTGGTCGGCTCAGATCGGCTTCAAGGCGCCTTCCTAGTCTCCGGGGTCTACGATCTTCGAGAACTCGTCCACACTTCTATCAACCACGCAATACAACTGCCTAGAGAATGGGCCGAGTCATTGTCTCCCCTTTTCGACTGCTACACACATTTACAAGCAAGAAGAGTAAGGATATACATTCTAGCTGGACAAAACGACAGCCCCACCTTCAAGAGGCAATCCAGAGAGTTCTACGAGCTTCTACACAACACTTGCCTCATGCAAAACATGTATTTGGAGATCAAAGATGATATGGATCACTTCGATATTGTTGAGTGTTTTGCCAATCATGATAATTTCTTGAAGAATTTGTTGGTTCATGATGTTCGGAAGCATTTGTAATTTTAATTAGATATACATATAAGGTTTTAGTTAGAAAGATAGTGCCATCTACGAAGAAGTAATTTGAATCTTATGATACATCAATAAATTACTAGGTTTATGACACTGAAAAGCCTAATACACTTATAATAATTGGGATTTATACTCCAACAGAACAGGTTACCCTACTTACATTGTCAGAGTCAAATCACAGTTTATTGGTTGTGTGGCTAACCTATATGTTGCAGTTTCAGGTCCCCGAGATAACTACGGGGCCTGCAACATGACCTAACGACTGCCTCCTACATATCTTATAGGAAACCGCCAGGACCCACAGTTATACGTGCCTTCTGAAACACGGTAGCGTCCAGGCGAACTTTTTACCACACATTGAGATTGGAACCCAGGGCCTTCGGATTAAAAGCAGGACGTATGACCACTGGGCCACGGACGCTACATCGCAGGATGTTGAGCGCAGTGTTTGGCTGGCTTCGTACTTCGAATATCTCGGAAAAACTGTGTCCGCAGTCCGCAGCGGTCCATCGTTACCGCCTATCACCAAACGTGCGTTAAGCTCATTTCGTTCATCTTTAACAATAAAAACTCAAACTAAACTTATCCCCTCAGATGTGGCGGCCATTTTGCGGAAATTGGCGCATCTTTTGCGAATCGAATTTAGTGACGTATTTCATCGTAATTACAATTTAGATTTCTCGCATTTTTTGTATGGGAGGTGTAAATAAAACGTCATAGATATTTGGCCGTGCCTATTGGGCGTGTGCGTAGCACGCGCATGTCATCGTAGATGCCACACTATTTTTTGTTAAATATTCGTAATAAATTGAAATAATATGATCTCCCTTCAATTCGATTGCCATTGAGATTATAATTATTAATGATAAGCCAATAAAAATCAATCCTTGAAAATAATAATTGTCTACTGAATAAATGCCACATACTGGTTACATTTTTAATACTTGATTTTCCCCACCACAAAAAGTACACGCGATTATAAAAACATTATGTGTGTGTCTTAATTTTACGTTTAAATGATGAGCATTCATTAATTTTTAAACATTTTATTATGTAAGTACAAAATATTAAATAAGATGTTTTAAGTAAAAATGACGATAGATTTTAGGAATCAAAGGTCCTTATCACCGAAAAAACTATCTACACATACCGCATACCCGAATTCTAGAAAAGGCACAACTACCTTATTTAAAAGTGCCCTTACACAGGACAGACTTTAAAGGCAGAGTGGTCGCAGTGAAATCGCAAACTGTCACTGTCACCCAATGTGGGGTGTTCTTAAATAATATTTTGGTTTTATGCGTGGTAAGGCCCTAAGTACTGAAAAAGGTGTTCATTTTGCTTTAGATTTTGCGGATGTTTGTTACGCCAACCGTCAAAACTACTGTATTGTCTGAAATTTTGATATCTCTATGTAAATATTTTAATAGCGGATTTCAGCTTGTGAAACCGTGCTGTTAGTGAACCTACGTACATAATATAAATATATAATGTAGATAAGTCTATTTTTTAATTTTAGATAATATTATGAAGAAATGTTTTATGAATTTGATAAAAAATAATATGTATTTTTAAGCTGTTATTTTGTGCAATTTTCATTAAAAATGTAAGGTAAATTTTCACATTAATTATTATATAATATATTTAGCAATAATAAAAAAAGGAATTTATTTTTTATCAGTGTATTTTTTACCCCTGACCACTTTAATTGTTATTAGAAATTATATAATTCCATTCGCGACATTTTGCAAAGGCGATATTGTACCTACAGAAATGGCTTTTTCTGTTCTGCTAGCACGAAATTGTGAGAAAAATACATTTTGCGATATACTTACACATTTTGCTGAGCCTTCAGTGGCTCCGGTCTATTCTATTCTCACAATCGAAGTTTCTTACGAAACATGTAAAAAGAAGCTAGCTGTGCCTAGCGGTTGTACACGTTGTAAAGTTACCTACGTATGCTTCGGCAGGCCCGTGGCCCTAACATGATGCATATTGAATCCTTATAAAGCTGCTTAGATACTGTAGTGCATCCAGTATGTTTGTAGAGGTGAGGGTTTTTTGTTTTTTTACCCACTAGACAACCCGGCGGCTCTCCCGAATCGTCTTTGTGCAGGAGGACTGGGAGTCGGCAGAGCCTTGGCATCCAGTCCTAGAGGCGAGGGTACCAGACTTTTTCGCGGTCATAAGATCTCGAGTAGCATCTCTTTGGAGTCGACTAAGTCGTTCTAGAAACACGATCCTTAGAGCGGTGTCCGATAATTTGAGCAGTCCAATATTCAAATATTGGACTGATTTTCACCTGAATGAGAACAAAAAATGACGAGGGTTAGCATTGCAAGTCTTGTAATGTACGCCTAAACTTAAAGCTGACTTTTATTATTTCATTATGTTTTTATTGTTTGTACTTTTTTCAACACACTTGTTTCAAATTATAATATTATGGGTTTTTTGTCTGCAATAAATCATTTTATTGATTTATTGTGCGCTCCGCAGAAACACCCTCAGGTTTTTAGTGGAGTTTATTTTAGTTTTCTATTCTATTTAAAATTTTCTGGCTGAAAAGTTTTCACACATAGCGAAACTTACACATTTATACATTATACGTATAAATGTGTTAGTGTTTATAGTTTACTTCAATAAATACTAATGTAGCTTGATGTAGCGATAACCGATCACCTCGAGAACTTTGAGCCAAAACACATGTGTAAACGACTAATAATTAATAATACACTGTTATATTTATTTACATCATAATAAATCTTGATATCTTTATAAACATTATCATTGAACTTTACGCATTTGCCGACAAAATTTAAACTACATAAAAATACACATTTAAAATACCTATATCGATAAAGGATAGCGCTTGCGTCTATGTGTATGTGAAGAAACAGTATAGAGGAGCTTTAGTCTACCAAATTTGACCAGATTTGTTGTGTTTTGCACTGCGTAGACACTCGTCGCTTACGCATTGAGGGTTGAAACTACCAAGAATAGATTATTATTATTGGAAATAACTCAAAGGGTTTTAGTCGCTTCGACCAGTTCACTCCCTAATCCCGTAGCTTCTAAGAACTTCCAGATCTTCAAGGGGGTGATTTGGTGTGCATCTGCACTGAGTGTCTTTTTTTTGAAGTATCAGTAAAAAATCTGAAATTTACAGGGGAGTTAGTAAAAATATAGTAAAAAATAATGCACAGGGTCTCGAATTTCTAAAACTTGAATTGAACGAGATATGACCAAAAGATTAGGACACTCAATCCTGATGCGCCGCTAAATACGAATATTTTCAAAAGTATTGACCCTAGGATTATAATTTTTAGTTCTGGAGTTAGTAAAAAATTTCTGAAAACTTTTGGGAAATTTTCAAATCAATAGAATGTGCCGTTACAGATTTATAACGGTTTAACTAGGACACTCAGTTCTTACGCCGTAAGGATTGAGTGTCCTGCTAAATATGGGTTTATTGGAATAAATACATAAAAATAACATTACCATCTTATAGTCTGACCCTCAAAACAATTTCTAAAAGAGAAACTATGTCGAAAAAGCCTACCCTTTTAAAATAAATGAAAGATTTCATTTTTACGAAACGTCTGTACTGAGTGTCTTTTATTTTTGAAAAAAAAGGGTCAAATAGTAGTTTTAGAAATTTGGCACTTGGTGCAAAAGTTTTTACTAATTGAATACTAAAACATGATATATAATTTGTTTTTCTAAATTGTATATTTTTAGAGTAAATCCACTTTTTGCGGTTTTCTGTGAGTGTCTTTTTTTTTTCGAGGTTGAGCAAAATTAATGAAATTCACAGGGGAGTTAGTAAAAAATTAGTAAAAACTTTTGTAGTAAGTGGCGAATTTCTAAAACTTAAATTGAATTTTTTATGAGCAAAATACTAGGACACTCAATCCTTACGTTTTAAAAAAGTGAAAAACCTCGATATCTCGGTAAGTATTAACTTTTTTTTCAGGATTTTTTTTTCTAGAGTTAGTAAAGAATTTCTAAAAACTTTGTAAAAAAAAATATACAGGCTAACACGTGGTGTTACTGAGTTATAGCGGTTTAATTAGTTTCACTGAGCGTAAGAACTGAGTGTCCTAGTTAAACGGCTCTACAGATAAAACTAAACCTCTTAGATAAAAACAACTTATATCCACGAGTTTTACTAATTTTTTACTAACTCTGGATATAAAATTCATTTTTGTAAGTTTTATATTTTTTGAGAAAAACCACATTTTCATGTTTTTCACTGAGTGTCCCATTTTTTTCAAAATATCAAAATGATTTTTTCAGGAGAGTTAGTAAAACATTAGTTACAACGTTTGCACTAGGTGTCGAATTTCTAAAACTAAAATTATTCTTTTTATGATCAAATAACTACAGTCCAGACGCTCGAAAAACATGAAAAACCTCGATATCTCGATAAATATTAACTTTTTTCCTAGGATTTTTTTTTTCAGTAGTTAGTAAAAAATTAGTAAAATCTTTTGCACTAGGTGCCGAATTTCTAAAACTGAAATCAAATTTTTTATAATCAAAAAACTAGGACACTCAATCCTTACGTTTTAAAAAAGTGAAAAACCTCGATATCTCGGTAAGTATTAACTTTTTTTCAGGATTTTTTTTCCAGTAGTTAGTAATAAATTTCTAAAAACTTTTACAAAAAAAACCAACAGGCTAACATGTGTTGTTACTGATTTATAGCGAATAATTAGTTTCACTGAGCGTAAGAACTGAGTGTCCTAGTTAAACGGCTCTACAGACAAAATTAAACCTCGTAGATAAAAACAACTTAGATCCACGAGTTTTACTAATTTTTTACTAACTCTGGATATAAAATTCATTTTTGTAAGTTTTATATTTTTTGAGAAAAACCACATTTTCATGTTTTTCACTGAGTGTCCCATTTTTTTCAAAATATCAAAATGATTTTTTCAGGAGAGTTAGTAAAACATTAGTTACAACGTTTGCACTAGGTGTCGAATTTCTAAAACTAAAATTATTCTTTTTATGATCAAATAACTACAGTCCAGACGCTCGAAAAACATGAAAAACCTCGATATCTCGATAAATATCAACTTTTTTCTTAGGATTTTTTTTTCAGTAGTTAGTAACGAATTTCTAAAAACTTTTACAAAAAAAACCAACAGGCTACCATGTTTTGTTACTGATTTATAGCGGTTAATTAATTCTGTTTTACGGAGCGAGCTAAATGAATAAAGCCGTGAGTTGTTCTCACCATGAATAATTCTTATACCTAGGCACTATTATTCAACTGACCACTATTTAATTTGTTGGCAATACTTTCTCTCTGATAACATACACGTTCAAACACTTGGCTGCCTCCCGACTCCCGGTGCCCAACTTTTACGAGGCTGCTGACTTTGGGAAGATCAACTTTTGCACACAGAATTAACCAACTTTTGGATGAATACATTATCTAATGAAGAGTATGGTTTATGTGGAAAATGTTAGGTATTTGAAAAACTTGTAATAATAGTTATAATATAATATGTTCTACCATACCATACGTATAGGGGCTAGGGGTGTGCATGATAAATCGGCATTAACCTATAATTAAATAAATAATAAATAAATATTTCAGGACATTTCGCACAGCGCCACCTAACCCCAAACTAAGCAACTTAATGCTTGTGTTATGGTGGTTAGGATAACGGATATAATACTTATATGCTTTTCGTTTTTAAATACATACTTATAATAGATATTGAAAACCACCCAGACCAGAAACAAATACCTGTGGATCACACAAACATTTGTCCCATGCGGGAATCAAACCCGCAACCTTTTGCGTTGCAGGCGGGTATAAGCCCACCGCGCCACAGAGGTTGTTAAATCTCAACCTGAGCCTATGCTCAGGCAGTATAATGATTTACTTACCGTTGTGCAGGTTTGCAACCAAGCTTGCCTTGAGATCGCTATTAGCGATAAGACCGCCAATTATAACACTTCTTTCTGTGTAATCTTAGTTCTAAGTTTATATTGTTGTATTTGTGTGAACAATAAAGAGTTTTCTATTCTATTCTTGCCTGACACGTGTTACTGTAAGTATATGCGAGCCCGTCTTACTTACGCGGGAATGAGGTACTGCAGCGCTAATATACACCACTCGTGCGTATTTGTATGAGTGACCTATTCACTATGAGCTCCTTTTGCTAGCTGCGAATGGATTAGCACTACGCCCTCGTAAACTTGCAAAATCATAACAATATAAATAAAAGCCAATAACATAAATAACAATACATTTGGCACCAATTTTAAAATTTCAAATCCTTAAACAACTAGTTTCTTATAAATTTTGTTAAATTTTGCGACATCCGTCTTGTAATACGCCCTAGCGTAAATTTGCAAAATCGTACCCCTTAATATAAATAATAAATCTTTATTTGCGCTTAAAATACACGTTAATCTTAAACGCCATGAACGTTGGAAATTGCGATAGTTTATAAAACTAAGTTGCAGTTGCCGGCGCCCTCCTTCTTATCCAATTAAACAGCTCACTAGGTGTATTATGTGTATTAGTGTGTGTGTGTGCGTGTGTGAGAGTGTGTCAATTCTGTGTGCAAAAGTTGATCTTCCCAAAGTCAGCAGCCTCGTAAAAGTTGGGCACCGGGAGTCGGGAGGCAGCCAAGTGTTTGAACGTGTATGTTATCAGAGAGAAAGTATTGCCAACAAATTAAATAGTGGTCAGTTGAATAATAGTGCCTAGGTATAAGAATTATTCATGGTGAGAACAACTCACGGCTTTATTCATTTAGCTCGCTCCGTAAAACAGAATTAATTAACCGCTATAAATCAGTAACAAAACATGGTAGCCTGTTGGTTTTTTTTGTAAAAGTTTTTAGAAATTCGTTACTAACTACTGAAAAAAAAATCCTAAGAAAAAAGTTGATATTTATCGAGATATCGAGGTTTTTCATGTTTTTCGAGCGTCTGGACTGTAGTTATTTGATCATAAAAAGAATAATTTTAGTTTTAGAAATTCGACACCTAGTGCAAACGTTGTAACTAATGTTTTACTAACTCTCCTGAAAAAATCATTTTGATATTTTGAAAAAAATGGGACACTCAGTGAAAAACATGAAAATGTGGTTTTTCTCAAAAAATATAAAACTTACAAAAATGAATTTTATATCCAGAGTTAGTAAAAAATTAGTAAAACTCGTGGATCTAAGTTGTTTTTATCTACGAGGTTTAATTTTGTCTGTAGAGCCGTTTAACTAGGACACTCAGTTCTTACGCTCAGTGAAACTAATTATTCGCTATAAATCAGTAACAACACATGTTAGCCTGTTGGTTTTTTTTGTAAAAGTTTTTAGAAATTTATTACTAACTACTGGAAAAAAAATCCTGAAAAAAAAGTTAATACTTACCGAGATATCGAGGTTTTTCACTTTTTTAAAACGTAAGGATTGAGTGTCCTAGTTTTTTGATTATAAAAAATTTGATTTCAGTTTTAGAAATTCGGCACCTAGTGCAAAAGATTTTACTAATTTTTTACTAACTACTGAAAAAAAAATCCTAGGAAAAAAGTTAATATTTATCGAGATATCGAGGTTTTTCATGTTTTTCGAGCGTCTGGACTGTAGTTATTTGATCATAAAAAGAATAATTTTAGTTTTAGAAATTCGACACCTAGTGCAAACGTTGTAACTAATGTTTTACTAACTCTCCTGAAAAAATCATTTTGATATTTTGAAAAAAATGGGACACTCAGTGAAAAACATGAAAATGTGGTTTTTCTCAAAAAATATAAAACTTACAAAAATGAATTTTATATCCAGAGTTAGTAAAAAATTAGTAAAACTCGTGGATCTAAGTTGTTTTTATCTACGAGGTTTAATTTTGTCTGTAGAGCCGTTTAACTAGGACACTCAGTTCTTACGCTCAGTGAAACTAATTATTCGCTATAAATCAGTAACAACACATGTTAGCCTGTTGGTTTTTTTTGTAAAAGTTTTTAGAAATTTATTACTAACTACTGGAAAAAAAATCCTGAAAAAAAAGTTAATACTTACCGAGATATCGAGGTTTTTCACTTTTTTAAAACGTAAGGATTGAGTGTCCTAGTTTTTTGATTATAAAAAATTTGATTTCAGTTTTAGAAATTCGGCACCTAGTGCAAAAGATTTTACTAATTTTTTACTAACTACTGAAAAAAAAAATCCTAGGAAAAAAGTTAATATTTATCGAGATATCGAGGTTTTTCATGTTTTTCGAGCGTCTGGACTGTAGTTATTTGATCATAAAAAGAATAATTTTAGTTTTAGAAATTCGACACCTAGTGCAAACGTTGTAACTAATGTTTTACTAACTCTCCTGAAAAAATCATTTTGATATTTTGAAAAAAATGGGACACTCAGTGAAAAACATGAAAATGTGGTTTTTCTCAAAAAATATAAAACTTACAAAAATGAATTTTATATCCAGAGTTAGTAAAAAATTAGTAAAACTCGTGGATATAAGTTGTTTTTATCTAAGAGGTTTAGTTTTATCTGTAGAGCCGTTTAACTAGGACACTCAGTTCTTACGCTCAGTGAAACTAATTAAACCGCTATAACTCAGTAACACCACGTGTTAGCCTGTATATTTTTTTTTACAAAGTTTTTAGAAATTCTTTACTAACTCTAGAAAAAAAAATCCTGAAAAAAAAGTTAATACTTACCGAGATATCGAGGTTTTTCACTTTTTTAAAACGTAAGGATTGAGTGTCCTAGTATTTTGCTCATAAAAAATTCAATTTAAGTTTTAGAAATTCGCCACTTACTACAAAAGTTTTTACTAATTTTTTACTAACTCCCCTGTGAATTTCATTAATTTTGCTCAACCTCGAAAAAAAAAAGACACTCACAGAAAACCGCAAAAAGTGGATTTACTCTAAAAATATACAATTTAGAAAAACAAATTATATATCATGTTTTAGTATTCAATTAGTAAAAACTTTTGCACCAAGTGCCAAATTTCTAAAACTACTATTTGACCCTTTTTTTTCAAAAATAAAAGACACTCAGTACAGACGTTTCGTAAAAATGAAATCTTTCATTTATTTTAAAAGGGTAGGCTTTTTCGACATAGTTTCTCTTTTAGAAATTGTTTTGAGGGTCAGACTATAAGATGGTAATGTTATTTTTATGTATTTATTCCAATAAACCCATATTTAGCAGGACACTCAATCCTTACGGCGTAAGAACTGAGTGTCCTAGTTAAACCGTTATAAATCTGTAACGGCACATTCTATTGATTTGAAAATTTCCCAAAAGTTTTTAGAATTTTTTTACTAACTCCAGAACTAAAAATTATAATCCTAGGGTCAATACTTTTGAAAATATTCGTATTTAGCGGCGCATCAGGATTGAGTGTCCTAATCTTTTGGTCATATCTCGTTCAATTCAAGTTTTAGAAATTCGAGACCCTGTGCATTATTTTTTACTATATTTTTACTAACTCCCCTGTAAATTTCAGATTTTTTACTGATACTTCAAAAAAAAGACACTCAGTGCAGATGCACACGGTGATTTGTTGTATCTTATCGGGGAGCATCATTGATCAACAATAGATATAATAATAAGTATTATTCAATAATTAAATATAGTATACTTAATCAATAATTAAATGTCTCTAATCTAATATATAGCATTCTCTTAATCAAAATTAAATGTCTCTGAAAAGAAACATTGTTAAAATTACGAGCCAATTGATTCCGTTATGCACACACAGACACACTTTTGCCGGTTTATTCCCTCTACGTCGAGTCCCGTTACGTCGAGTTTTCGAGCCTATTGTTCTCCGAAGATATGGCTTTTTACGCTTTCTATTCCCTCTACGTCGAATTTCGCAAAGTACAGTCAGAAACAAAAAATCCTTTAGATCGTTTTTGCCGATGAGGTACTAGGTGCCCAGTAACATTAAGAGATATTTTTAAGGAAAAATAGATGGTACTTTTATAATAAGTATTAAAATAATATGCTATTATCTCTTACTTCATTATATGATTTTAGTGTAGTAAGAAATAGTAGATTGACGGTATATTTGGCTTATTTTGCTAAAATTACTGATTTAGCTTATATGGTACTAGGCGCCCAGGAACGTCAAGAGATGTTTTTTAATATAGAAGAGAGGTACTTAATAATTATATCGCTATCTCTTACTTCGTTCATTCATGTTTAGGTATGTACTTTATATGTATTAGTGTTTGGTATCTCGTATCTTTATTATTTAACCTAATAATTACTAATTTTAGCTTATGTGGTACTAGGCGCCCAGGAACGTCAAGAGATGTTTTTTTTAAATAGAGGAGAGGTAGGTACTTATTATATTTTATTGCTATCTCTTACTTCGTTTATTCATGTTTACTTTATATTAGTGATTAGTATTTGGTACCTATCTTGATTATTTAACCTAATAATTACTTATTTTAGCTTATGTGGTACTAGGCGCCCAGGAACGTCTAGAGATGTTTTTTAATAAAGAAGAGAGGTACTTATTATTATATTATCTTTTATCTTATACATAGAATCGTACGAGTAGTAGGCTTGTAGTGGACTACTTTGTCTAGGTCCGACTTAATAATATAATTTATTTTATTATAATAACATTTGGTATTTCAGTTTTCTTGCTAACTGTACTTTTACAAATTTTTAGCACTCGACGTAAAGGGAATAGAAGCGGGGCAAAAACAGTAGGCTCGACGTAGAGGGAATTAAAGCGAGACTCGGTTCGTCGCTCGACGTAACGGGACTCGACGTAGAGGGAATAAACCCTTTTGCCTCTCCTATCTCACAGAAAGCAGCCATTTTGTGTCAAGCTCTTTGAACAACACTCAACCATCGCATTGATAGACGTTTGTAGCAAACTACATACCAAAAGTGTGCGAAAGCCTTATAAAAAAATACCTTAGAATTAAATTAGAAAAGTTTCATGCCTTTTGGCGAAATCATTTCTTTAAATTTCTCTCATCCCGTGTTGATCTGTGACCTATAGCGCAGAAGGCTACACGTTAAATGTCTTTCATTACATCGTACAGCCACATTTGAAAGACGTGATACCTCGCAAAGGTCTCAAACGTACTTTATGAGCTGCCTAAGTAGATTGTTATGGTGACCTACATAACAGGATACGCAGTAAGGGCCTCTTAACGTAGGAAAAACTAATTACGGATTGAAGTACTCGAACAAAGACAGGGGTAAATATTCATTACTTGGCTCGTTACGTCACCAGTAGCTAGGGACAACACGTCCGCTCTCGCCAACGGCTTGCACAAGACTGTCGACCCCACTACCCGTGCATCCGAGACAAATATCATTCGTTCATTCATTCCATATATATGTATTATCTATGATTCATTCAGTCATTCATTCAAATACACAAACACTACACGGATCATCATCCTTCGCCGGGAGGCGCAGGGCGGTATTTGGGACTCCCTCACCGAAGAATATGAACATAACTACGGCAGAGTGCTACTACTAGCCGTAGACGAGTGACGAGTGCTTCGGCGTACCCGCTGCCCCGGCATTATGGCGTCCCGCAGGAACACCCTCAGGTTTTTAAGTGTGTATCCCCGTTGCGCCCGTCTTCGGCGAGGGTGTCCCACTTACCGCCCTGCGCAGAATGACAGCGTAATGCATTTTTGATAGGTTAAAAGAATGGTAAAATTAATAAAACTAGGGGTGTTCTTAATATCGTGACTGCGGGTACGCCGAAGCATTAATTCGCGTCACAGTAACATGATTGGGTCTAAGTTACGTTATGACCACACGGAAGAGCCCTTACTGTTTATACATTGTGATTTACGTTGTCTTAATTGCGGAGGTCCCAAAAGCACCAATAGCTGTAATTTATGCTCAGCGGTCGCTGTTTCACAATATAAAGGTCCAAAGCCATTGGTTGCCTTTGTTCTTAATTTTAACTGCGGAACTCGCGGCAGGTTGACCTAAGATCAATGTTTTAGTTTATGATTTGAATCATTTCTATGAAAATTGAAAGCCGAATGGAAAACTTTTAACAAGCCCTCGAGATTGAGAATTAACTGATTCCAGTCTTTGATTGTTAGAAGCTATTTTGGATCATGATCTCTTTATGTATTCTTTAGCTTATTTTATGTAAGCAGAAAAGATAGATTTTTGATTCAAAGACATTCGTCATTACGTGTGACTCTCGACTACGATATGACTTGGTTAACTTCGAAGTTATTTTTTAACTGAAAATACATTTGTATTTCGGAAAATATTTGCCATTTTTCAAAGTGTCAAACTGGTAATAGTTTTAAAAATATTATTGTATCTCCATCATCATCATCATCATCATTTTTTTTTCGGCGGTCTTCTACCCTCTGCATCCAGTCATGTCCTGCGTGTCTCCTGATGTCGTCCACCCAGCGTTGTAGAGGCCTGTGGATTTATTAAATCATCATCATCATCATCTCAGCCGTAAGACGTCCACTGCTGAACATAGGCCTTATTAAATACAAATTTTGTGTATATCGTAGAAAATGAAAGCTGTAGCCGTAGTATACCGAGAGAGGTTTTCTACGAATTTAAAAGCACATTTCAAAATGTGTTCTTTTTGCCCAAATAATTAAAAATCCATTCATGCATTGTATGTAATAGGTATTTAATGTCGCGCCCACTACGTTTTTAATCCAAAAACCTTATGCGGGCTGTTTTTGTAAACAAAGCCTTTGAAATGCCCGCAACAAAGGCATATCTCTGGGCATTCTGTCGCACATTTTGGGAAACATGTTTTCTTATAATAAAGGGCAATATGTGCAGACCGGCAGATTATCCTGTCATTATTCATTAGTCTTCATGTCAGCAGAATAATGAGCGAAATGTAGGCTTTGGAATATTAAGTTTGATAAAAAACGGATGCTTATATTGCACCATAGCCCGAGTATCGCTTGGCCTATTTATTTATTTAATAAGCAACATAAAAATATGTAAGTGTATACTTTTTATATTTTGTAAAAATCAAGTACATACTTGTTCTTTACGTATGTAAATAATTGTAATTAAGTAATTTGGCTCGGTTTCGCTCAGTCCTCAACATCGTCTTCAGAAAAAATCCATTGCTGTACATAATATATTTTCTAGGTAACTGAATACCTATATATCTTCTTCTCTAAGTTCATAAGGTAAGTAAACACAAATGTCGCGTCGCAATCAGCAGTAGGTAATCAGTTGAAGGGCGATACGCTCTCGAGCCTTGTCAATAACGACAGGCGAAATCGGGAGCACACCGATCAATTTTTAATTGCTGCTCGAAGCATACATTTTTGGAACATTTTATTCGGGTGACAGGTGTGATTTTAAAATGGCTGCAATCTGAACCTGTTTATACTTATGTGCGTAATACTTATCCCTGATTGAACGATTTGGGAGTAAATTAAAACAGGTGTTGGTAGAAAAAACAAATGATTTTTATGGTGATCGGTTAGCGTCGCCAATAATATAGGCCAATAATATAAAGAACTAACAAAGGATCTGATAAAGTATTGCCGACGACGGGTAAATCCGTCTCTGATTTCACTGAATATCATGCCGGAATACGGCAATAGTGAACGCTTGGCGACACGGTTTTGTCTAACTAGCCACGGCCGAAACATACACATACTAGTATATTATAATGAGCGGAAAAACCGCACATACTCTTAGGGCTTGTTCACGTGTACCCGCGGGCGCGGCCGCGGGCGCGAAATATCAAACATATGACGTGCTATGAAAGTGTTCACGTACAACGCACGTGCGGTGTAAGCAAAGTCTGCTGCGCCCGCGCCCGCGCCCGCACCCGCGTGTTATAGCGTGAACAAGCACGTACCTTACTAATATTATAATCATTGTCATTGGTAGGTAGGCTACGGGACAAGGAATTGAACTCTGTGATCCAGCCACAACGCCTCGTCGAATGTATAATGAATCAAACTCAATCGTTTTAAGCACATACATATAGTCTATACAAACAGCACATTCTTTTTAAATTTATTGAACTAGGAACACTTTTACGATGATATCACATTTCCGGGAAAAGCTAATTGAAAACGATCAATTCACAAGTATTTGTGATCAGTCTAGCTGCCATGTCAACTACAAACGAGCGCGAGTATAAATGCGAAATAATGGATGTTTTTATGATTGTAATCTCATTATCTCCATCTATATTGTTTTATTTTTATTGGTCCTCTAAATAGTGCATTTATAATAAAATAATAGCAATATAGGTACATTAGAAAGATAATAAGTCAGGTGCCCATTTTGACGTGGGCACCACATGCACATAAAAATAGGCTTAGTACCTACATTCTACATAATAAAAAGAATGCAATTGATAGCAGTTAGAAACAGTAAAATACCTAAATATCTAAAACAGATAAAAATTACATTGAATTTGAGAGACCTAAGCATATGTACATAGGGGATATGTTCAGCAGTGGACGTCCTATGACTGAGTGATGATGATGACAAAGCATTCATATGCAACCCAACCGATTTTGCTAAAATTTAGAATGCACCTAATACAGACCCTATAAATAAATGAATTCTCAAACAAAACCAAATATTACAGAAAGCAGTAGGATCTTTTTGTGTACCTACTTTGCGAACATTCACGCCAAGTGAAGCTCCAGCTAAAGTAATCTTTAAATTCCATAACATAAAAAAGGAATAAAATATTCAAATAAGTTAAATAGTATTTTATTATCATGAGACATAAATTGATGGAACTTGCCATTTTGAATTATTTATTTTTCTAATGCATTAGAAAAATAAATAAAAGAAATACAATATCACAGCCATGTTTAGCATTCATCAAATATGTTAATTTATTGCTATTATATTATAAATTGAGTGTTTTCGTTTCTATTAAAATTTTGAATTTAAATATGTTTTTGCAAAAGTAGGGTGCAATAAACCTTCAATGTAGTGATAGGTAGAAACTCTGCATACTTTGTGTAAATACTTATTTAAGTACCTAAATAAACCTAGGGAAACCCCACTCCATATTTTATAATATTGTATAATGTTGTTTAGATTGAAAGAAATCTTAATAAAATAATAATAGAAGTGCCTTGTAACAAACGGTTTTTTTTAAATAAAACATAATCTTACGAAACCCACATACGGTTCACACACAGTTTTAAGTTATAGAATGGTGATTGGTGATTGGTGTGTTTTAAGTCTATTTTGTTATTTTTTGTCCTAATAAAGAGTATTGTATTGATAAGATTTTTAACTACATGCGGAATCTTATGATATGTTTCAGGATGACAAGCGCAGTGTTCTGTAAGTCTTCGTAACTTTTAAATAAATAGGCCAAGCGCTACTCGGGCTACGCGCGATGTAGGCTTCCGTAGAACTGGCAAATCTAATATTAACAGCCTTAAATTTCATCAACGATATCTTTAAAACTAATAAAGATATCTTAACCGCTATAGTTTTCTTACAGTTCCTGGAAAGTTTGTGGTTGAAACCATATTCTTGTATTTTTTTAAAGATTTTTAAAGCTGTTCTGAATTTAGAGTTCTCAAAAAAAAGTTTCTCACATGTTGGGCTCAACCAGAAAAAAATGTATCCCCATCTTACGTGTATGGGAGGTACCATAAATTAATTAATTTAAAATTATTTTCAATTACTGTTCTCTTACGCTGATCACTACCCTTCTCTGTGCAAAATTTCAGCTTTCTAGGACTAAAAGTTTCTCCGCAAAACCGCTGACAGACGGACGGACAGACAGACAAAGCGAAACTATAAGGCTTCCTTGTTGCCTACGGAAGCCTAAAAACTAGTGAGCGGCAAGATTACGAAACAAAATCTGGATTTGAAAAAGTATCAACGATTACTTTGACAAGCATTGGTGTAGCTTCTAAGTCCATAATAATATATTTACGAAATTTACAACCATCACCTACGTACGTAAGCGAGAAGCTATAAAATTTTTACGCCAAAATCCTCATTGCCATTGATTCTACTGTTTTATTATTTAGATATCTGTGTTACGGATTTAATGGCCTTCGATCCCGGTCCATACTTACTCTAACGGATTTGGTCAGCCCTACTTGAAAAAGTATTCACCCCATTAGATACAGGCTGGTTACGAGATAATATTATTTAACAGTACTAGCTGCGGTTTTCGTACTGTAGCCTATGTGCTATTCCAGGGTCTAAGCTATCTCTATACCAAATTTCAATCGGTCAATCGGTCCATCCATTTAGGGCTTGTTCACGTGAACGCGCGGGCGCGGGCGCGGGCGCGGGCGTGGGCGCGAAATATCAAACATATGACGTGCTATGAAGGAGTTCACGTACAACGCACGTGCGGTGTGAGCAAAGTCTGTCGCGCCCGCGCCCGCGCCCGCGCTCGCGTGTTATAGCGTGAACAAGCACTTAGGCGTGATAGAGTAACAGACATTCATCCAGACATCCATACATTCTTTCACGTTTACAATAATAGTAAGATTAATAATTATACGTAGGGTATGATGATCTTTCTCATATTGCATTAAAATATTCGATTTTTGACGGCTTTTATAGTCAACTTTTAGAGTTTTATAAAAAATAGCATCTTATTTATATTAGTCACGAGCTCACTATACTAATTTTAATAATTGTTCAACAAGTTTTTTTTTTCTGTGAGTTCCGAGCTCCCGGTAAAGTCTAGAATTCGAAAACCAATAATTGATAACTGTATTTTTTTAAAGAAAATGTACCAAAAACATGAGATTTTGCAGAAATTTAGGTCGTTATCTTTTGAATCGATTAGGGGCGTGTAAACAAGCTTCCGATTATTTTGCTTGATTATTGCTTTTACTTATATCAAACGACAAACAACTAAGTAAAATAATTTAAATTTGTGAGCGATTACCGTCCTGTAGATTTTTGCAACTCATCATTACCCACACGTCAAATGGACAACTGTTTTAGGTACCAAAATGGTAAAATAAAAGTCCTCAATCTTAACCAAATACCAAGTATGAGGGCCTATTGGCTATCGCCAAACGACATGTAAACACAAGAATCCATAGACAAAGTTGCGTACATTACTTAAACCTCCTCGTTAATTATATGATAAAATAACAAACGCAGCAGTGTACATTGAAGTTGTCATCAATCGTAGTGGGTGAGATTTAGCCAATAGGCCCTCTGGTGTAATTAACTACACTTACAAAAAGTTCCTTTAAAAAGATGTATTTCTAATAATATCTGTTAAGTAAAAGAAAAAACACAAGTGACGTCCTAAGTTCGCAATAAGTTAAAATACAGACCATTTTAGCAAAACTAATTAGTCTTAGTCACAACTACTCGTATATTTTACAAAACACTGTTTATTTTCACTGTCACTATTTTTTACTAAATTGTGTTGAGAATATATATATAATATAAAAATACAGATATGTTGTATATTTTTTGCGTATTATTTTTAAAATAGCTAAGCGCTAGTATTCTTACTTCCGATTGTAATCTTATAAATACCACCCTAAAACTAGGCTCATTCGCCCATGCCAATTAATTGGAACCCGCAACGCTTAAATAATTCAGTGCATAGATTAATAAACACGAGAACAACAAATTAAAAAAACACGAAATATGATTATTTTAATGGTAATCGTCACATCCTGGCTACATAATTCGGAATACTAATTGCATATTTTTAGGCGCATTGAAATATTTCCCTTTTAAAAAAAATGTTTCATTCTAGCGGATGAATATGGCAATCTAAAGCTCGGGACAAATGGGTTGTCTATTTTAGAAACCTACTTTTTTACCAATCCAAAACTCTTCTCTACTGCCTCTACCAGAAACTCCAAAAGATAGCATCTCGTAGAACTTACTGCGTAACGTTCAAAGCTTTATGCTACATCACCCACATCTGGCATTAAACGATAAATGGGTGGTCCATATTAGCTACTGCGATACCTACTACCTACTTAAAGAATACAAAACTCTCGAAATCGTCTTAATCAGAAACTCCAAAAGATAGCATCTCGTAGAACTTACGGCGTAGCGTTCAAAGCTTTATGCTACGTCGCCCTCAGCTGGCATTAAACGATAAATGAGTAGTTTCAGTTACTGACTATTACCTACATTAAGCATCCAAAACTTTTAAAAGTGTCTTTAAAAATATGTACTTATGTCTCCTTGTATATCTTTATAACCACCGTAGCTCTATTTTATGTATTTCTTTTCCCTGCTTGGTTGTCTGGAAGAGATCGCTATTAGCGATAAGACCGCCAATTGTAACACTTCTTTCTGTGTAATCGTAGTTCTAAGCTTATTGTATTTGTGTGTCCAATAAAGAGTATTCTAATCTATTCATTACCAGAAACTCCAAAAGATAGCATCTCGTAGAACTTACTGCGTAGCGTTCAAAGCTGCACGCTATGTCGCCCCGCTACGCGCTTCGTACAAAGTTTTATCCGCGGGTACTCTACGGCAGAACGCTACGCGCCACCGCTCCGGCACTACGTGAGCCAAAAATGTGAGCCTAAAAATGGGATCGCAAAATAAACTTTGATCAACAAAAAACTAACTTTTCCCTAATAATCGTGAGGCTGTAAAGCAATACCTATATAATCTCAACTAGTATTTAATGTTTAAAGTAGTTTTAGACAACACCTGTTAGTTTTTCGACTTGTTTATTAGATTTAATGTTTCGTCGTTTGTGTGCTTATCTACCGCATTAAAGGTAAGTTTAGTAGATGATTAATTTAAGATTATTTTAAAGGAAATTTTAGTACACAATTTTAATATATATCTATAGAAAAGAAAGCTTTAGAGATATGGTAAGTATAAAGGGTTAGACAGTTTAGAATAAAATAAAATTGAATATTTATTGTATTTTTAACGTACAGTAAATGATAGTTAAATCACATATAATAAATAATTTAATTAATTAATAAAATTCAGGAATAAATAAACGATTAGGCTTTATAAAATCATCTAAGAGAACAATAAATTTTCGTATTCAATATCTATTCCAATAAACCTAAGTACTAAGTACCTACTTAGTTTTTTAAAAGTTGAATATTGTCATAGAGCATCTTGGTAATCTAGCGTTTTGGTAAAAAGAAAAAAAAAATAACATACGTACGGTACCAGGTACCTACTCGTATTTGATCCTGTTAATAAAGTGCAAAAGTTTTATTGTATGCACCTCTATAAGAAATGTTTATTTATGCTACATAGACTATATAAATATACTCTATTGCAAATATTACATATCAGTCTCAAGTTTTTAATAAAACTCATATTATGTATGTATAATAACGCTTATGAGATGTGATGCTAGAGAAGAATGCTTGCCATATCTTTAAGTAAGTTCTACCGCACTAGATCAACGGGTAGAATAGCCTAAAATATGAAGAACTATACCTACGATTAAGAAGGCGATATGTGACCAAATAATTAAGCCAAGCGCTGGTTGGACTATGTGTACGTGACTATGTATTACAAAAAATCGTCACACTAAAATCGATAAACAGTGAAAATAAATCATTTTATATTTTTAATTGAATTATCTCACTGAAAATTCGTAAATAATATAAATTTCGTAGTACAGTTTACCCTACAACCATTCACACTACCAGTACAATCACAGGTTTTTAGACGCTCTCCTGATGTTAAGAAATAACGCTGCCCATAATCTTTACAGTGCAACCTAGGATTTCACAATGATGTGAAATTCAAGGTGCACTGCACCAACGCTTCTTACTCAAGAGTCATAAGATGTTAAGACTCTTTAGCCCAGTAATTTCACTAGCTACAGTTCCCTTCTATTGAAGCACAGTAATGTTTGCACATTACTGGTCAGGCGGTAGAATAACAGGCACTGATGGGTACCCACCTAGACGATCTCCTGCAAAGGAAGTCTACCCCCGGTAAACAGTGTGTGATATAAATTACATAACTACTAATAAACCTGAATTTATCTTGATCGGTCCTATAATTTAGGGGTTAGAATCTAGAGCGCCAAAGCTCTGTCCTTGGACCCTTCAGTTGAGAAACGTGGAAGGTAATTAATGCCATTTAAATGATAATTTTCCACCATATTCAAGGTTTAGTTTTAGACCTCCTTAACCACGACAAGGAAATTTGAATTAGAAAAAAAATAGAAATGATTAGAAATTTGAATTTGATATTTTTTTGTCGAGGTTCTTGTCAGCAACATAAATATCTGCATATTTATTTGAATGTCTCCTTACGTACAGATATTTTAAGATATTATATGTAGTAAACATAGTATTATATAAGTATATCCTACTATTCTTTCATGAAAATACACATAACCAAAAAATCTACGTCAAAGGTCAAAGTACCACGTGATAAATTTTGGGATTTTCCTGATAGCTAAATTTACTACAGAGTCATGACTTGGGGCCATTTAACACGTTCACTAAAATAGATAGTGGCTCACCACTACAACTCATCACAGAACTCATCTCTCTCTCAGAACTCTCTCTGTAACTCATTACAGATTCAATAAACTTAGTTTTATGTAAACCAAAAAGCGATTAAAATGAGCCTTGATGATATACCTAATAATGTAGCGGCCCAGTGGTTACCTCCGGGTTTCGAACGGGAGACCTCAGAGATACAATGATTTATTGATCTGTGAAAAAAGTACATCATATTAAATGTGTTAAAAATGTTTTACAAGTTCCTATCCACTTTGACGACATACAGAGAGCAAGTGGGAGAACAAACCTCAAGAAATGGGTTCAAATCCATGTGAGAAACTTTGGGTTGGTCATGTTGGAGGCGGTGTAATCTAGGTGATTTAAAGCTCTATATTTAGACACCTATTATTGTGTTTTGATTCGAGTAGAGTAATTAGGGTCATCGATACCTCTGTTGGATTAACAAATCCAAATGTAATACAAAAAAAAATGTCCATAACGTAGATTATGAAAAAAGATAACTCACTTATCTCATACGTATTGCTTTTATTGTAAATTTTATGAAAAACAAGTAAGTTACAGCGCCCTAAAGTTGCGGAAAAGGAAGTAACGATTTGTATCTAGTAGTGGCGTAGCGCGTCTCCCCCACAATTTTATATTCGTCAAATTTAATGATATTGCCAAACAAAAAAATACGTATCGAATATTTTTTTATTATTTAAAATATGGACTAATTATATTTTCAAAATTTTAACCATGTCGTCATATCTTCCTTGAGCTGAAAGAAACACTTCTACAGGTTACTTGCTGCAAAATTCCCACGCCAAGAAAATCGATTGTCAATTGCAAGAATGTATGCAACATTAATCATTCTAGGCTGGTTGACCGGCGTGGCCAGGCCTTGGTATTTGATCCATAAAGCAGTTAAAAGCATGTCAAGGCTCCCACTGACACAGACCGTATGCCGTGTGAACCCTGAATTATTACCCCACGAATTAACTTGGAAACATATTTTATTCAGGTTACCAAAATTCATTTAGAAACAACTTCTTAAGAAGGAAGCTCTCAATTCTGGTTGGATTTTTACGTTTGCTGCCGGGTCCTATAATTAGGACTTCCCATATATTTTTTTAAATAGTATAAATGCATTATTAACTGTGGCAGTTGGCTAAAAACCTTTATAACTAACAGAATTCTCTCTGTCTTAGAATATTATCTACTTTTTAATGTGGAAAACTAGCTGCGCCCAGCGGTTTTACCCTCTGTACTGTCTGTCTATGTGTGCCTATGTGTTATTCAAGGGTCAAAGCTGTCTCTATGCCAAATATTAGCTCAATCGGTACACCAGTTTAGGCGTGAACAAGTAACAAACATACGCACACATTTACAAACTTTCGCCTTTAAAATGTTAGTGTGATTGCTGCAGGGCCTAACATTATTATTGTGGCGTACATCTATGACGGCTTTGAAAGGCGAGATTAAATAACACTTGAAAACCGATTTGTTGGGAATAAGTGCGTAGAACGAATTGCTGTATTGACAGCTATTGGAGAGTCTATTGAAATTATTGAGTGGCGAAAATAATCTAGAGGTATACTTATACTAGTATGGACTCTGTGTCTAACTTATAATCGTGGAGACGAAACCACTAGATCTAGAATAATGAAATATGAAACAAAGGTTTCTTTTTGCTATCTACATCTAGAATCTAGACAAGTAATAAGAAACGAATTTTGAAAGTTCCACCCCAAAGTAGGTTTTTAATAAATCAGCCAGGAGCAATTTGTAAGTTCCACTTAAGGGTTCCCCCTATCACTTAATACTACCTATATTAAATTTCTCATAACCCGTATACTCCTTAATTTCTTATACTCAATGCTATATTTTTTTAAATATTAAATATACCTACGTTTGACCAAATACCACCTAATGGAAAGTGAAAATGCGGTCGCCGATGGATCACGGATCAAACGGAATGGATGAATTTGAGGGAGGCCTTTGACCAGTAATGGGACGGAATTGGCTAAAAGTTAATAAATAACAGTACGCTATGGATTTTTAAAATGTTTCTTTACATTAACTCTACACATACGAAACACATTACTACAATAACGAAACACATTACAGATAAGATGATGAAGAGCTATTTTGACTCTACAGTTTTTGCAAAATTTAGACCCAGCAATTCAATATTCGTAAATAACATAAACGGTCACGCATCCAAGATTAAACGTCTAGACTACGTACAATCATGTAATAACTTCAATATATTTAGGGAGGTTAGCATTTAGTATGTGCGTCACTCAGCACCTGTTAACATTACCTCGCTCATTAAGTTTGTCCGGACATCTAAGCGTTCCGCTTAATTCGCTACTTACCTCCAATTCTGCCCGTTTAAGACTGGCACAACCCTCTTGCTCGCAGGATATCACAATACATGAATTATAAATTTGTAGAATTTACTTTTTGTTCTTTTATTTTGGTAAAAATTTAGAACCATTTTTTTAAAGTATTTCCATTTTTATACTTTTAAAAATAATAGACAAGTAGTAAATATATGTATATTTCTCATATATTTCGAACTATTTTGTTGTAATTTAAGAAAGAAAACTGAGAAAATACTCACTGGAAATTCCCACGGAAATAAAATTGCAAAAAGTAAATTCTACGAATTTATATTTAAAATAATTCTAAGTATATCGCCTTAATTCGCTACTTACCTCCAATTTTAGGCGTTTTACCGAATGCCTTGACGCAGGCCGGTTGAGTTATGCCCGTCAACCTTGTAAATGAGATCAAGAGGCACTGGCGGATCCAGGATTTTTTTAGGGGGGACCAAAATTTTTTATTAACTAACTTTGCACATTTCTACGTCGATGCTATACCGTGACCTACAATTTTGAAGACTTAAATGGGAAAATATTATATTTCTGACAGGAGTGTGCGTTAAACTCGATCTGAATGGTAAAATTTTAAATCTCTACAGTCCTTCTGGGGGGGTCATGGCCCCCTTGCTTCCTGATCCAGGGGTAGGGGCAAGGGGGCCATGAACCCTCCCCCTGGATCCGCCTATGTCAGAGGAACCCTGGAAATTCCAGGCCCAGCAATTAGCGCGCCTAATGATCGTTTTATGTTGATACCCTTCTTTCATTACCCGTCATTCTTTTTACCTGTTTTATAGATTATTAAGGCCGCCCGTTAATTTGCCTAATGCGATCTAATCCATAATCTATAAATTGTGGGAATAGTGAGCTGATTAAGTAAGGAAGAGGAACGGCTACGATAAAGTTTAAACGTTTGTCCAAACCTTAGTCTATCACAAGTCCACTTTATTACATTTATTAATAAATAGGCCTATGTTTGACCACATCCCACCTGATAGCAAGAATGAAAAATGGAATGGAATGAATGGATGGAATTTCCTCCAGTCTTAGGGCAACTGGCAGAAAATGCTATTGCTGAATTCAGTTAGTCATAGCTTTGTACTGAATAATAAATGAAAGGGAAGCCGCTTACTTGATCGACAATAGGTCTCTTTATCTGTCTGAACTGGCTACTCTGAATCTTTGGGTTAAAGATCATTTACTCCTCATATAGAATTAACAAATCACTTACATGAGAGAAACTTAGACGAGAATCTATATGTTTAAAGAGACTATTGATGGCCGAGCTAATATTATAAGTCATTTGAAGATATTTCTATAAGACATTTACGACACAACCTTCAAAGCGATGCAGATATTTATTGTTGTCCTCTCACCACGGACCATAAGTAGAAGACACTATAAGTTCACACATAAAAAATAACCACCCGCGCACGCAGGAAAGTGTAACGCATTTAAAAAAAAACTTAAAATTAACAAAATATTCATATTAGGTATATTATTTTGTATGTAGCGTCCGTGGCCCAGTGGTCATACGTCCGGCTTTTTTCATCCGGAGATCCTGAGTTCAAATCTCAGTGTGTGGCATAAATTCGCCCCCGGCTCCTATAAAAGATAAGAAAAAAGCAAGAAAAAAAAGAGAAGGCAGTCGTTAGGTCATATCACAGGCCCTGTAGTAATCTCGGCGACCTGAAACGGCAACATACCTATAGGCTCGCCACACAACCTGTACATTGTGATTTGACTTTGACAGTGTAAGTAGGTTAGCTGTTCTGTTGGAGTATAAACCCCTATTTTTTTTTTTTTTTTTTTATTTATGTCGTGTCACAGCTACAAATTCAAGTTTAAACTCGGGCGTGCGAATGGCGGACGTATTTCGTCAATACGCGCCCTAACTATAACCAACAACGTTGATTGCGAAATTGGTCATTGTAATCAATAAATTGGTTCAAGAGAATTTGATGAAAATTGTTAGGGCGCACCCAAATTTCACTTACGAATATCTTTTCGTGAAAACCAATTTGAGGTAATTAAAATCGTTAACAATTTAAGCTTCCATCTAGTTTAGACAATATTTGTCGCCAATAAAATAATTGATATACCTAGAAAGTGGAAATTTAGGAAGGGGGCCGACGCCCTAAAATGGTTTGCAAGAACTGTATGAAAGAAGGTATGCGTGCTAGGGGAGCGAATGAAGAGCGAAAGATATAGTGGAATAGAGGTGGAAGATGTGTTGCATTTGGTTTTATTGTTCGCTTACTTTGCAGTCATCCGTGTTTCCCGAGAGATATTACTTGTGAATCTTCATGGCATGAGTGAATAGATCCTTTATAAAAGGCATCTGACGTGAATCATCGTCGACCGGATCAGCACTTTCCCTGGTTAAACGTAAGCCTATTTAGTAAAAAAATAGTTATTTATAACACACTACAAAAATAGAATAAGGGGTTAATCAATATTAAAAATTCCCTAAAAACATTAATTTTCCATTAATACCTTTTAGACACAGTAAAAACAATGCGGGTTTCAGAGCCGACGTTAACGAAAGCTAATTAAAAGTTTCCCCCATTAAGTATCCTTAAACAATAACAAAGTACGCTCGTCCAGTTAAAAATTGCAGCTGTCTTTAAAGTGAAATGTTCCTGTGGGGTGCACTTTAAAACTGGTCAAACTTTACCAGCCTATTTGTTTACCTCAAAATACCATTTTCATCCTTTAGATTTGACTTTAGGGCTATTCTAACATTATCTTGTTTACTAAATAATAATAAACAATAACCCTTGCAAAACTTGTAAAGTTCAATACAAATTTCTATTTATAAAGGTATCTCTATTAATAATAATGTTTTATTTTATAATAAATTTGAGTAGCTATATTTCTGTGTGGTAGAAAATCTAATCAGAGTAAAGCCGGAAAAAACATATTATTAAAACGCAACGCGACGCCACGCGACGTCACCCGTCCGGATTGGGTGGCGTGTGGTCACGTGGCGCCACCGACCAATCCGCACGGGTGTTGTGACGCCACGGACCAATCCGAATGAGTGTCGTTGCGTGGCGTCGCGAGTCGCGTCACGTTTTAATAATGTGTTTCCGGCTTAAACCTAGAAACGGGGGGTCGAAATGTAAAAGTAGGGTAAAGCACACGACCATATCTATCAAGACTAACCTACTCTTATCTTACGTGAAGAGTAGTCTGACGTTTGTAAGAGCACAATAACATTGGAAATAGCTCCAATCTCGTGATGACCGATTGAGTAGCAAGAGTTAGGAAGATACTACTCTTACTACTACTCTATGTAGCCTTAACACGACGTAAAAGCCCGCACGCTGCGCTTGTCCACTTTTTTATCCCAGGAAAAATGCATTACGATGGATTTTTCAGGGCGGTATGTGGGACTCCCCCGCTGAAGATACACGCGGCGGGGATTCTCACTAAAAAACCGGGGGCTGTTCCTGCGGGACGCCACAATGCCGGATAACAAGCTCCACTTGGGACGCAGAGTGTGCGCTTGCTCTTTCAAATAGTATTTTCTAAAAACTGCTTTAAATTTCTTAAAATAAGTATTTAAAGACGTGACAAGACTTAATTAAGGCCTGTTTAAGTCGACTTACATCTCCTTAAGTTAATCAGACGGAGTCTCCGCTTATAGGTTTAAAGAAGATGCTTAACTCATAATCGCTTTTAATCACTTAAGACACGTATCTTATTTTAATCTCGTTAAACTCTGATTAGAAAATAATGTTTTGTTAGCTTTAAAGGCTCACTTTCTTTCTAATTTAAGGATTTTCTATGTGTACTTATAATTCCTAAATGATTGTAAACAAGCTATCTTTATAGTTCTTATTCAATGTCGCTTTAACAATATTGTTTGTTAGCAGATTGTATTTTTTACAGAAAATTATTATAAGTCGTCGACTTTCTACTTTCTTATTGACCCTCATATAATATAGATGTGTAGATCTCCTAAACATCTCTCAAAAAGAGGTAAATTATTTAATTGTTCGGAAAAAATCATACGATAATTCAAAAAATTCCATTAAAACGTATTAAAGCATAGGCATTCTTTGAGGTGAAGCGAGTCAGCGAAGTTGTGATCGAGGTAAAAATCTACCAACCAGTTCACTTCGTATCTTCAGAACAGACATCTTCTTTAGATGGTATTCATCCATTTTATTATTAACTAGCTTATGCTCGCAGCCTTGCCCGCACGGCAAAATCCTTCCTTAGAGGTGTCCTACATCATAAACCTATCTGTATTTCAAATTTCAACCCAATCCGTCTAGTGCTTTAGGCTGTGAACGCACAGACTAAACCACTAGAACGGACGACGGACTATCTACCAACGGATAGATCAGTCAGTCAGTCAATCAGTCACTCTTTCCTTTTATATATTTAGATAGAAGATTGCACCTGTCAATCAAAGGAAATAGTTCTAACCATTATGAGAACGACCAGTGTTCGTAATTATTGTAAGTCCGAGGTAGATCCCAAACTACGAGTATAACCGCAAGTCGATCATTGTTGTTGACACAATTACCTCCGTATATTTATTTAGCGATCAACTCACTGATTACAGAGAATTGATTAATTCAATACAAATATTTACACAGAAGTCAGTATCGGACACCGAAGACATCTAGACTCATTAATATAATATTCTATAGATCTAGCATACACGTAGATGAACATACATTTTAAAAACGATTAATTTTGATTTGTCAAAAATCTAAGTTCTGAGATATAAGGCGACTAAACCTAACGTCCAGAGGGTCTATTGGCTAACAAAAATAAAATGTTCTATTAAGGATACGTCACACTGAGGCGGCACGGCGGCAAAGCGAACTGGCCGCGATCCGAACGCGAACGGTCGCGAACCGAACCACGTCACACAGGACCGGTCCGCAGTTCGCGGCGGCAGGCGGGCAATGGGTCAGGCGTATTTGGTCACATTCTCAAATGAACATAAAAAAACGCGGATTGTCATATTAGCAGAATGTCGCAGTAGCATTATAATATTATTGTCATAGCAGCATATCGTCAAAATAGCATTAAGATATTATAGCAAATATTATAATTTTGGTAATAAAAATACTTAATAATAATAATAAATATTTCAGGACGTTTCACACAGCGCCACCTAACCCCAAACTAAGCAACTTAATGCTTGTAATATGGTGGTTAGGATAACGGATATAATACTTATATACTTTTCTTTTGTAAATACATACTTATAATAGATATTGAAAAACCACCCAGACCAGAAACAAATACCTGTGGATCACACAAACATTTGTCCCATGCGGGAATCGAACCCGCAACCATCTGCGTTGCAGGCGGGAATTAGCCCACCGCACCACAGAGGTCGTCAATAATGGTAATTACTATTGGTAGCGCAAGAAAACCGGGGGTAGACTTCCTTTGCAGGAGGTCGTCTAGGTGGGTACCCCAACAGTGCCAGTTATTCTACCGCCTGAGCAGTGATGTGCAAACATTACTGTGCTTCGGTAGGAGGGCACTGTAGCTAGTGAAATTACTGGGCTAAAGAGTCTTAACATCTTATGACTCTTGAGTAAGAAACGTTGGTGCAGTGCACCTAGAATTGCACATCATTGTGAAATTATGGGTAGCATTGTACTGATTATGGGCAGCGTTATCTCTTAACATCAGGAGAGCGTCTAGCTCGTCTTCTTACTTTTAAACATAAAAAAAACACACACACACACACACATGTCAAGACTTATCAACTCTTACGTTGCGTCAAGAGTACTACCGCTGTCATTGCTAAGAGATTTGTAGCTTTTCTCAATATCATTGTGCATAAACAGTGTTAATTGAAATTAACATGTTTTCATTTTATTTTTAATTTTACTCTAATTCAATCAATGTTAAACCAACCCACAGTCACTCGCATCGTCTAGAATCACCTTAATTAGTTTGGACGCAACATAAAAATTTCATATCGCATTATCTATGGTCAATCATTCATTCGATCACTCTTTTCCCTTCTGCTTCGGCTGTCATGGCTCCGGGTGCAAAAATAATTACGGTGGTCAATTTAATTGGAAATTACTCATCAAGATCAATCACGGAAGGTGTCAACGGTCCAGGACGGTGGGTTGGTGGATAAACGTCTGTGAATTGGAGTTTGGAGAATAAATAAGGTCAACCACCGGACGAATTTTCATTTTCACGGAGAGGCGCGAGCGCACCGGAGGTCAGATTACCCACCCCTAGGTCATCGATCATCACTTAATCAACAATCAACGGCCACCACGGCCGCAGTACGCAGGTCGAGACGGCGAGCTCCTGAGTCCCGGCCCATTCCTGAGGCTGGAACGACCGTCGCTTCGAACCCGCCGATCGTCAAAGCAGTTCGCTGGGCTGGCATATAAGTATTGCGATCAAACAGAGTAGTTAACAAGTGTTTTTTTTTTAAAACAAGCTTTTATTATTATTACCATCTAATATAAAAGTACTTGTCAAGATGAATAAAATGAGCTCAAATCCGATGGGTTTGTGCCGTTTAATAACATAGTTCCTATGGCCACCTTCGAGCTCCATCATCAAATCAGCTCCATGTTATAATAATATTGCATTGTCATACGATTTATACAGGCACGCAATATTGCAGCTCAATCGGATATCGGGAAGTGGGTCAAATTTAACTTGCAAGATTTGATTAAGACAGACGGACAGACAGACAACAGATAGGTTAAAGTAAAGAAAAGCTTGTAAAAAGGGGCGATAATAGAAAGAATACTCTTAATAATCCGCTCTTGGCGAATGTATTTGCCTCGTATGACAATGTGCGAAAATTAAATTTTTCGTCAAAATGGCATTTTGTGAATGTGACCAAGTTCACCTGATCCAACAGAAAAAGCGGTTGACAGTTTACAGCGGTTTGACACTGAATAAATTATTATTATGACATTGAAACTTCAAAAGTTCGCGCTTCTAGATTTTTCTTAGATCATTATACCAGCCAGATACGTAACAGTTAGGCGTCTCCCGCCACCAAAACAAGAAGCGCTGGGCATAAAACTAGTTTAACACTAAACGATTCGTGAGTTGTTGCTTGTGAGTTTTTGAGCTTTTTGTCGACCGTTTCGATCCTGTACGAGGATCTTCTTCAGGGAGTAGCTGCGGTTACGCGCCGGCGTCCGCGCCCCGCTCCTCGTACAGGCACGAAGCCGAAGTAAATTCAAGTTAGTGTATGCCGTTTATTTCCAAAGATGAACATAAAACTAGTTGGCACAATTCAGGTTGTCTTTTTGTGTGTCGTTTATATTTATGTGTACTCGTGTGCGTAGTGCGTAATCATTAGTGATATCATTATAAGTATTAGTGTGCGTTTCCTTTCCCCCTGCAGAAACTAGCAATTTTTTCACATAAAAATTAGATCTGGCTTCGTTTCCTGTTGGTTTAATTTTTCAAAGAGAACAAAAGAAAAACAATGTGAATTTGACATTACTAAAAATGTGACAAACAGGTCGTTTGAGTAGTGTACTTTTTTAACTGATGAAATGTCGCTAGATATTCATTTGCCAGCTCTTCAATTTTCGTAAGGTAGTTTCGATAACTATATTACGGCTCATCAGACCCTCTCTACATCATGTGGAATGAACAATGAACAACCGTTCAGTCACCATAGGGTTATTTATATGCTCAGTGCATAGGGTTCTCAGTCGGTGTGTCACGGCTCCATCATCAGTGCAGCTCGATAACACAAAAAAAACCAGATTTATTATATATTACCATTACAACAAATACAAATAACTTTACACCTTTGATTTTTAAGCCCAGCAGCGGGAGAGTACAAGCTTAGCTTTAATTATCATAATTTTTCATTGGAAATTTCCATTAGATTCATGATTAAAATCGCACCGAAGTTGTAATAAAATACAACTCGTTCTACCGCACCGCGTGCCGTCGCGGCACGGACGGCGCCCGGTTCGCTCTGTGTGACGGCTTGTATTGACTTCCCTACAATACAGCGTCCGCGAACGCATTCCGCCGCGGAAAGCGGTCCAATTGACAAGTTGTCAGTTGTCATCAACGCGATCTGCCCGGCGCGGCAGACCGGACCGCGCCTGTTCGCGTCCGCTTTATGTGTGACGCCTCACGTACAAACTAGAACATTACAAAAATTCCGTCCCGGTTCGCGTCCGCTTTGTCCGCTCAGTGTGACGTAAGCTTTAGAGTCATAGAGCGCTAAACTGACATTCCAAAAACCCGTGACCAAATATTTTGATTTGTCAAAAATAAACCCAGCCCCTCTAGCATGGACAATGCGTAGACTTGTCTTGCTGTCAAGTCAAACTGTCATCCTATACATTCACAAAAGTGTACTTTTGGGACTGCTGGATTTTTGGTGTATGTATGGGATGACAGTTGGGCTTGACAACAAGAAAAGTCTACGAAACGTCTGTGCTGGGCCCACAGTTAGGACTTGTGCAGGTAAAATTTATACAAACCTGTCTACCAAAAAGTAACAATAGACTCGCTTTCCTTACCATCTCGTAATATCCGTAAGCGATTATTTTTTGTCTTGCTCGGCGTTGATTCTCTGTACGTAACTCTATGATAATATCTATTTGAACAATTTAAATAATACATGAAACTGGCTTGTCTCTGGATCTCGGAGAGAACGTTTTCTGAGTAAATAAAAATGTCATTTAGATTTTAGATCGGACGGATTTATTTTTTGTGAAAACGACGTTATTATGACGACTCAAGAAAAATATTGTAAGACTGTATTTGCGAGTATAAATTTTTTGGAAAGGTTCTGTCACGGATTTGCTCACGTTGGGTTTTTTTATTGTCATAGTCAATAAAATATGACTCTACGTTGATAGAACAGTCGGTCGCTTATTAGTTATATTTTTTTTTCTAAATTTGATCGGAGTATAACGCCTAAGGACCCCACCTCAAACAGCTCTAATATTATAATAGATAGATAGATAACTCTTTATTGGAACACAGAAATTAATATACAGAAATAAACTTAAAAATAAAACAAAATATTATAATCTTTGTGTTACAATTGGCGGTCTTATCGCTAAAAGCGATCTCTTCCAGACAACCGTGCAGGGAGAGGAGAATATTGCTATTCACATGGGTTTGTGGTGTGATAAAATAATAATTATTTAGTATGTTACAAAGACAGCAATAGATATATAAGAGATATATAAGATATATAATATTATTTATGCAATTGTTTATGAATTTATTTTTAAACTTTCTTATATCTTATATCTATAAGTAGGTAATAAATTAAAGATCGTTTCTCATTTAATATAATCTTATACATATAAAGTATGCAAGGATTTCATGTGGAATTTAAAGCTCTAAATAATATATTTTTTTAATTTGTCATGTCGTATGATCTAGATAGTCGCACGTATTTATTCGTGCTCTTTCGTCTTTACGAGGCTTTTAAACTTTTAGGAAATAGCAGTTTTCCGTCTGCTACGTCAGTTTCGTAGCACATGCTACGAACTTCCTAGCTGTAAGGGATCTTTCAGTTTAAAAGTGCACATCGCGTTGAAGCATTAAACGAAAGACAAGTATTGTGTCACGTAGATTTTTAAACTGGGCTTATACTATATTTTTTGACCCAGGAAATATATATAATTCGTAACGACTAAGAAATTAAAAAAAAAAACGAAAAAGAAAGTAAACGAAACTATGTGTGGTATGTAGAATTAACCATATAGTAATTTGAAAATGTGTGGGATACACACTCAAATACTAAAACACCAGGAATACCTGCACGAATGCCACAATGTTAGGTCTGGGCATGCCAAACACTCATCCGCAGTATACAAACACTAACTTCATAAAATTCGTATTATATAACCTAGTGTTTTAAAATTTTATTGTCGACGTCATGATAATAATAAGAATGATTGGGGTTTATGCTCCAACAGAACAGGTTACCCTACTTACACTGTCAGAGTCAAATCACAATTTATAGGTTGTGTGGCTAAACTATATGTTGCAGTTTCAAGTCGCCGAGATTTTTACAGTGCAACATGACCTAACGACTGCCTCCTACATATCTTATCTTATGGTCACAATAAAGAGTTTTGTATTGTATTATATTGCATCTTTTGGAAACAGCTAACTCATTCGAAGCTGACTACGTAATTAAAATAAATAATAAAATAATAATAATAAGTGTTTAACCCCTTAAATCTTTTTAATTTGAAGGTTAATTTTTAAGACGGGTGACGGGCACACATAACATTGGCATAAACTGATTTTCATAGCACTAAAGCTGCGTTCCCTACGACCTTGCCCTTATTTAATATAATTAAAACATTCTGCGGACTTCATTACTGACCACCGTTTTATACTGGACCCACATTTCTTTATGCATACGCTCAGACAGATGTTTTAATTACGTAAATTTTGTTTTGAAATGAAATGAAATGAAATGAAATGAAATGAAATGAAATGAAATGAAATGCTTTATTTGCAGAAATGTAGTACAATTTGGTCTTGTTTTTTTCTCTAGGTCTAGACATTCCGCCTCTTCTTTTTTAAAATCAACTACCCAAGTCTATCAATTAACTTACCCTAAAAAGGCATGCAACCATAATATAGTGAAACACATAAATTCCATTCAACATACATTCAATTCACATTAAAAATCAATTGATATTATTAGTAATAAAGTCAAAAAAAAAGAAAATTAATTAAAATGCATAATATCATTAATAAAAATGTACCTCCAAAATAATAATATACCTAAATGTCAAATGTCAATGTCAAACTAAATATTATTCGTTCGGAGTTTTTTGGCGGCAAGCCTTGATCATATCATTAGCTCCACGTCTTTTGCTTAATAATCGTGTAGAATTTGATTGTTAGCGTGTAATAATGGTGGAATATTGCGTGTTAAGTGTTTTTGAATGTGCACAGATGTAGGCAAGTGATATGGTGCTGAAATATGAATTTTGGTGCCCCCTCCAAAACTCCTCCGAACTTTCAGTAAAATTCCACCCATTTTACTGGAAGACTCACGTGACTAGACGAGCTATTAAGCTCACTCTGACTCTGACCTGACTAACTAACTTATTACTTAAAAAATAACATTTAACTTGACACTGGCAAAACACGAAAGTAGAGACCATAATTTAATATCCCGTGAACATTCACGAATTTTACTCGACACTGGCAAAATGCACATGTTGCCATATTATTCGTTCGAAAATTAAAGCCCATTACACACGACGCTATACTATACCTTGCTATATGACTCCTGGTACCATATAGCATCGCATAGCAAGGCCTTGCCATACCTCGCTATGCCTTGCTATATTATTTTTAGTGATGGCCAGGTTACTGATCGGAACTATATTTTTTAATAGTTCATTCTTTGTGATTGAATCTTGAGTCGATCATTGAAATCAAATCAAGTGACTTTATTAACATTACTTTTTCATATTTACAAACGTACTCAAATATTTGGAATAACTTGTCAACAATTTCTTTGAGAGCGTTTAGAATAGGTATATTAATACAAGAATATAAAAAAAAAATTCTTTAAAAATAAAAACGGACAAGTGCAATTTGGAGTTGCCATATACTTGTGTGGAAAAATGTTATTAACATAATATATTACGAATAAATACGTATTTTAATAGTTTAGGTATCTGTTCTTTTATTCCACACAATAATGATAATTATTAAAGTTTCATTAATGTAAAGTGAAAATTACTCATAAAATAATTACTATATACTTATTTTCATGTTATGTATTATAGATTGTTTTTTTAATATATGTTAGCTATACTTCAACTGTTCTATAACCTTCACGGAGTTCCAGTTGCTACTTTACGGCTTCATTATCGGATCAATTCAATTTAACCAAAATATAGCATTATCACCAGTCTTACTTACCTAATAAGTGTATGCACAATTTCCACTTTGTGCCTCCTGCGATGAATGATATAAGTTGAAAACCGTTGTTTAAAAGAAATACAAGTGTTAATATATACAATAATTAACTGCTTTTAAAAATCGTCATAAATTAGTGATAAAACTAACCAACTTATTTTTATCTAATCGAAATTAATAAGAGAAATAATCTGAAATCTTATTATCTTACTTTTCTGTACATAATTAATAGTAATAGGCACTAATAAGTCGAATATTTTTATATCAAAACCTATAAAATGATAATGTATGTTATTTATATTACCACCGATTTATTTTACGGTGACTGTGTAAAACTTTATCAGGATTTCGGATGAGCGTTATTGCATGTACATAGGCGCATGTGTGTTTACGTACATAGGCATGCAAGTGACTCACATATCCTATCTAAGCAGAAAACGAACGCAGTCTAACTGGAAGAAATTCAAAGTGGGTCTTAATGCGAGCAGGTGATCGAGTTTGCGTATCCAAATCATTTCTCCTGTTCGAAATCAAATCACATTCGTACGTTTGCTTCACTAGACGTATTTATTTCATGTGGTTATCTGCTATTTATATCTATTGCATCTGTGCAGGACTTGTACTGTACATCTTTATATCCGAGAAATTGGACTGTATTGTTTATGCTTGCGCTAGCAAGCAGCATCCGAGAATTCTTAAAAGAAAACGCTTTATATATTTTTCGCTTTATTTCTCTCTTCTCTCTTGATTTTAAGGTGGTTTGGTCTTAAAAAAGAGTTTTTTTTTATAAACAAGCCAATCAAAACTAACCAACCGTCAGGTTTTGGAGATTTTGTAGCTAAACAGAAAATCTCGACAACGGGGTCTATTTTATTTCTCCTTCCTATGCACTTTCATATATGCACACTCGTTAAAGGTACATACCACTTTTCATCATTTAAAAGCTAGTTCCTTGTTAATATTTTTAGGAAGTAGGTACCAGGAGTACCAGGAGTAGGAACGGAGATTCAATCACTTTGATTGCATATAGTTCCAATGATTCCCCAACACTACTTAAACAAATGAATTTGACAATGTTTTCGATTTTGGTTTCCTTCAAATCTGCTCCTGGTAAACTTAAAAAAAATGACGTTTCAAAATTCGTCAAAAAATCCAGAAAATTTTATTCTAAATTAACATCGTTTACTAAAAGTATGACTTACGTTAATCAAATAAGATCAATTCATGTTGGATTTGACCGACTTTATCAGAGGATTCTCGACTACATCGGCCAAATAGCATAGGTAGAGAAGCTTATTGTCATCCGGAAAATCAAAGGAAAGCGGACTCAGGTCGTAGTCCGATGCGTTGGTCAGATCAGATCCGCACCACCCTTGAAGTTGCTGTTGTCCTGTTGTGTTTTGGCTCCTGGCTATGAAAATCGCATCCAACCAACCCAGATAGCGATCTATCATCAGATATCAAATCCTCCAAAGGAGGGGCCATGACTCCCAGTAATAGGCAATATGACAAGGACAAGAAGAACTCCAAACGTTCAGTTTCCTAGTAAAAATGTCTAGACAAACTATAAAATAATGGTGTTTTTTTTTCTCTTTAGAGGTACCTACAAAACCCTTGAAACAATGTGTTTGCATTATTACAGATTTAACTGACAATCACTTTTATAAAAAAAAAACCATGGCAACCTCCTGGTATGTATTTTTTAAAAATTTGAGAAAAAAATCATGATTTTTTTACACATCCTGTATAAGACTCAAAATTGACATTGTCAACAGACATGTTGCTGTAAAACCATACAATTTGGCAAATCCCATATGAACTAGATAAAAAAAAATGCGTAGCCATTTTGTAACATGACTTAGCCGGTTAAGCGAAAGTCTACTGCAAGGTATTCAAAGGTCTAAGTTATTCGGACAAATAATCATTATGCATAAAAAGAGCACCTATTACAAGTAAATAGGAGGTGAAATTTAAAATACAAATTATATTACTTTGTTTCGTAATGCTAACAAAAAGACCTGCAAACACAAGAAAATATTTAATATATATAAAAAACATTTTTTTCTAATTTGTTACACAGCGGTTAAACATTTGCTACTATTTAGTTTAATATATCACGTAGGTAATAGGAGTTTGTTTTTTTTTGTCTCGGTAATACAAATCGGCTTAGTCATTTTATCACCTAGTCAAAATGAAAAATGGCGGATTCTACGCATCAATTGTAAAATATAGCGCGATATAGCGCTATATGTCATTTATAGCTACGTGTGTGACGGATGCCGATTTGTACTGAAGCTATGCCGCGCTATAAGATGCTTTATAGCGCTATATAGCGACGTGTGTAATGGGCTTTACAGATGTCAAAATATGAATATTGAATATATGATGATTGTTAACAATTACAAATATTAAAAAATAATAATGATTACAATAATAAATAATGAAAATTAATATTTTATTACGAGATTATGTTATTCCTTTTATAGTTCCAAAATTCATTGAGATCATAAAAACAATTATTAATTAACCATGTCCGAAGTCTAAATTTAAATTTTTCAAATGATAATTCTTTGATCTCACGTGGGAGATGATTATATATTTTAATGGCCATAATCTCGCAATTTTTACCACATAAAGCTGACCTATGCATAACCATTTTTAACCTGTTCGGGTCTCTGATTGTTCGAGTAAACCGACTGTCATGGCTATATTTTTGAAATAGATCTGGTGTTCTCTGAAAAATACTCCCACCTGCATAATGTAAAGGCTCGTGAGTGTCAAAATCTTTAATTTTGTAAACAGTGGTCTACATGACTCTAATGGACCTATGCTAGCTAGGGCTCTAATGCACTTTTTTTGGACCAAGAACACTTTCATAATGTCGGTAGAGTTGCCCCAGAGTAAAAGTCCGTATCTAAGAGTGGAAGCAACGTACCCATGGTATGCAGTGAGGGCCGCACTTTGGCTCACCGTACGTCGAAGTTGTCTTAACGCAAAAACAAAACGGTTTAATTTGGAACATACATATTCAATGTGACTTTTTAGGTATTTATGTTAGGTATTTACTAAAATTATATTGTAGTGTAAAAAAATCCACAATGAATGAGTTTAACACCCTATATAATACCTATTTTTTATTCGATTAGATAACTCTTTATTAAACACTATAATCACAAAAAAATTAAACACAAACAATTCATACTCAATATTGACAAATACCTACTTATAATCACAAAAAATGTGAAAACATGTTTACAAGAACCTTCTTCAATCATATTTATTAAATACTTTCTTCAACATCATTAAATTTATTTTCACGTAAAATTTAAACATAATATTTTTTTAGATTTACTTGAAATATTTACGATAGTACTAATAAAGTATTTACCACTAACAATATTATTACCTACTTAAAACTAGACTTCATTATACTTATTACATGTATTTGTATGCCAAACACTCACACCAATAATACAAGTGAATTAAATTAAAAATTTAAAAACCCCCAACGCAATATAAATGTATTATAGTGCGTTGTATTTTACTAGTGAAGTCCTTTCATTTGATACCCATATCGAAGGGGGTCGTGGAGAAAAAAAGTAATCCGCCATTTTGTAACGGCGGCCATCTTGGACAGATTTCCACCAAACATGGTTAAACACTCTCGATTAACTCTACTTTCAAACAAAAAACTAAATCAAAATCCGTTCATCCGTTCGGCAGCTACGATGCCACAGACAGACACACACACACACCGACACGTCAAACTTATAACACCCCGTCATTTTTGCGTCGGGGGTTAAAAAATAAAATAAAAGCTCTGAGACATCGCTTTCCTCGGAAAAACAAATCAAATCAAAATTATATCCTACGAAATATAAAAAGCGCAAAGACATCAAATTCTTTAATAGAAAAATTAAAAGACATCGTAATATTGCAAGTAGCAGCAGTCGACATTATGAAAATCGGATTACCAAAGATTCGCCGATTGAATTATAAGTTACTTTCGACTCTCCTAATAAAGACAAATTCAATGAAAGCTACTTTTAACGAAGGCTATGCGATAAACCCTAATTCAGGAACTGAAGTCATAAAATAAGATTATGAATTAATAATTCGCAATTTACTTGAAGGTTTATTTTCATTTTTTGCTTACACATTCTAAATTCTTAAGCTTAACCTTATCATTTTACTACGTAACGTAAGTACAAACTTATAATAAAATTTATGTAATATAGATATAGATTAGATAACTCATTTTTGAAACACCGCAATACATAAACTTATATTATAAGATATTAATTTATTTTTTATGTTTTTGTTTAAAATATTATTTTAATAATTGTGGAGTCTCAAGCCTAAGCTGCTTTTGCAAAAATTGAATTTGTACTATTGCTAGCATATTCGGAGATACTAAAACGAAAACATTATAACATATTTACAATGAAACCATAAAATATTCAAGAACAAATTAACCTGCAATAAACTTCACAAAATCAAGAATATACAGTAACATTAATAATTTAGGAGGCATAAGGTACTCGCACGTTGAAAATGTCGTCAACCTTTAATATTTACTACTATTATACTACCGCAACTTGAACAAACTTTATGAAAACAAATTCAAACAAATTCAATTGGAGTCTGAAGTGGCTTATATAAACGGCTAAGTAAAGTTATTGTTTCACAAATGATACCTAGTCAAGTCTCTAAGTACAGCCTTATAGAAATAAAGGTGGATACCGCATGCCGTAACGGCGTAAAGTAACAAAATGACGCTGTATTTGTACTAAGGAATACCTTTTATCCAATCAGCGCGAGTTGTGAACCTTATTGTTGTATCGGTCGTAGATTGTGGTGATATGCTTTACTACTTATGTAGGAATACTCCTACATAAGTAGTAAAGCACATACACAATTGATTTTGTATAAAAAACACATGCTTTTGTATGTGCTTTACTACTTATGTAGGTATACTCCTACATAAGTAGTAAAGCACATACAAAAGCATGTGTTTTTTATGCAAAAAGATGATCGAGACAAGCCCGTGCACGCGCCAAGTGTATCAAAACATTTCACAACTGTTCTCCTATGACTAATTAAATATTATCGCATGTAAGCTACATTATGTGGATTTTGTAAGAAGACGACGAGAAATCGTAGCAAAAAGTGTGATTTATAGGTTATGAAACATATATTATATTTTATTTTGAGAGTCGCCCCTTCGAAGTTACCTGCTGCTATTAAAACTTTTAATTTAAAAGATCCAAAAAATATTTTAACATTAAGGTTTTCTATATTATTAAAAAAAATATAATTTGAAAGTAAACGACGTCGCTTTGACATGAATTCAATAATAAATCCCTGCTCGTTGTTACGATTGAAAACGTTCAGTTCCGTGAATTCTTTAGTTCTTGGAATGTTTTCTACAAAATAGAATAAAGCCCATTACACACGTCGCTATATAGCGCTATAAAGCATCTTATAGCGCGGCATAGCTTCAGTACAAATCGGCATCCGTCACACACGTAGCTATAAATGACATATAGCGCTATATCGCGCTATATTTTACAGTTGATTTGTAGAATCCGCCATTTTTCATTTTTACTAGGTGATAAAATGACTAAGCCGATTTGTATTACCGAGACAAAAAAAAACAAACTCCTATTACCTACGTGATATATTAAACTAAATAGTAGCAAATGTTTAACCGCTGTGTAACAAATTAGAAAAAAATGTTTTTTATATATATTAAATATTTTCTTGTGTTTGCAGGTCTTTTTGTTAGCATTACGAAACAAAATAATATAATTTGTATTTTAAATTTCACCTCCTATTTACTTGTAATAGGAGCTCTTTTTATGCATAATGATTATTTGTCCGAATAACTTAGACTTAGACTTTCGCTTAACCGGCTAAGTCATGTTACAAAATGGCTACGCATTTTTTTTTAATCTAGTTCATATGGGATTTGCCAAATTGTATGGTTTTACAGCAACATGTCTGTTGACAATGTCAATTTTGAGTCTTATACAGGATGTGTAAAAAAATTATGATTTTTTTCTCAAATTTTTAAAAAATACATACCAGGAGGTTGCCATAATTTTTTTTTTATAAAAGTGATTGTCAGTTAAATCTGTAATAATGCAAACACATTGTTTCAAGGGTTTTGTAGGTACCTCTAAAGAGAAAAAAAAACAAATCATTATTTTATAGTTTGTCTAGACATTTTTACTAGGAAACTGAACGTTTGGAGTTCTTCTTGTCCTTGTCATATTGCCTATTACTGGGAGTCATGGCCCCTCCTTTGGAGGATTTGATATCTGATGATAGATCGCTATCTGGGTTGGTTGGATGCGATTTTCATAGCCAGGAGCCAAAAGACAACAGGACAACAGCAACTTCAAGGGTGGTGCGGATCTGATCTGACCAACGCATCGAACTACGACCTGAGTCCGCTTTCCTTTGATTTTCCGGATGACAATGAGCTTCTCTACCTATGCTATTTGGCCGATGTAGTCGAGAATCCTCTGATAAAGTCGGTCAAATCCAACATGAATTGATCTTATTTGATTAACGTAAGTCATACTTTTAGTAAACGATGTTAATTTAGAATAAAATTTTCTGGATTTTTTGACGAATTTTGAAACGTCATTTTTTTTAAGTTTACCAGGAGCAGATTTGAAGGAAACCAAAATGTAGGAAAAAAAGAAACATCCTTTATGTAGAAAACATTGTCAAATTCATTTGTTTAAGTAGTGTTGGGGAATCATTGGAACTATATGCAATCAAAGTGATTGAATCTCCGTTCCTACTCCTGGTACTCCTGGTACCTACTTCCTAAAAATATTAACAAGGAACTAGCTTTTAAATGATGAAAAGTGGTATGTACCTTTAACGAGTGTGCATATATGAAAGTGCATAGGAAGGAGAAATAAAATAGACCCCGTTGTCGTGATTTTCTGTTTAGCAACAAAATCTCCAAAACCTGACGGTTGGTTAGTTTTGATTGGCTTGTTTATAAAAAAAAAAACTCTTTTTTAAGACCAAACCACCTTAAAATCAAGAGAGAAGAGAGAAATAAAGCGAAAAATATATAAAGCGTTTTCTTTTAAGAATTCTCGGATGCTGCTTGCTAGCGCAAGCATAAACAATACAGTCCAATTTCTCGGATATAAAGATGTACAGTACAAGTCCTGCACAGATGCAATAGATATAAATAGCAGATAACCACATGAAATAAATACGTCTAGTGAAGCAAACGTACGAATGTGATTTGATTTCGAACAGGAGAAATGATTTGGATACGCAAACTCGATCACCTGCTCGCATTAAGACCCACTTTGAATTTCTTCCAGTTAGACTGCGTTCGTTTTCTGCTTAGATAGGATATGTGAGTCACTTGCATGCCTATGTACGTAAACACACATGCGCCTATGTACATGCAATAACGCTCATCCGAAATCCTGATAAAGTTTTACACAGTCACCGTAAAATAAATCGGTGGTAATATAAATAACATATATTATCATTTTATAGGTTTTGATATAAAAATATTCGACTTATTAGTGCCTATTACTATTAATTATTTACAGAAAAGTAAGACAATAAGATTTCAGATTATTTCTCTTATTAATTTCGATTAGATAAAAATAAGTTGGTTAGTTTTATCACTAATTTTTGACGATTTTTAAAAGCAGATAATTATTGTATATATTAACACATGTATTTCTTTTAAACAACGGTTTTCAATTTATATCATTCATAGCAGGAGGCACAAAGTGGAAATTGTGCATACACTTATTAGGTAAGTAAGACTGGTGATAATGCTATAATTTGGTAACATTCAATTGATCCGATAATGAAGCCGTAAAGTAGCAACTGGAACTCCGTGAAGGTTATAGAACAGTTGAAGTATAGCTAACATATATTAAAAAACAATCTATAATACATAACATGAAAATAAGTATATAATAATTATTTTATGAGTAATTTTCACTTTACATTAATGAAACTTTAATAATTATCATTATTGTGTGGAATAAAAGAACTGATACCTAAACTATTAAAATACGTATTTATTCGTAATATATTATGTTAATAACATTTTTCCACACAAGTATATGGCAACTCCAAATTGCACTTGTCCGTTTTTATTTTTAAATAATATATTTTTTTTATATTCTTGTATTAATATACCTATTCTAAACGCTTTCAAAGAAATTGTTGACAAGTTATTCCAAATGTATTTGAGTACGTTTGTAAATATGAAAAAGTAATGTTAATAAAGTCACTTGATTTGATTTCAATGATCGACTCAAGATTCAATCACAAAGAATGAACTATTAAAAAATATAGTTCCGATCAGTAACCTGGCCATCACTAAAAATAATATAGCAAGGCATAGCGAGGTATAGCAAGGCCTTGCTATGCGATGCTATATGGTACCAGGAGTCATATAGCAAGGTATAGTATAGCGTCGTGTGTAATGGGCTTAATATTGAACTTGGCTCGACTTTTCCTTTTAGTACCTACGTGGTATCTATTTCTATTCTATAGTCTGTCTCAGACGCTTCTACAATAAATAAGCTAGATTGGTGGACGAGATTTGTGGCAAACCAAGTTAGCGACCATCTCAGATTGCTTCCAACTGCATTTGCAGATGCCTCGGCGTCGCCTTGGAAAACATTTATTTTTCTGATTTAATTTATTCGTTGATACTTCGTTGGTCGTCGTAACCTTCAAATTTATGTTTAAAATTATGAGGAAGGTCTTTTTTCTACAGTTACCTATAATAGATTTTTATGAAGTGGATTACTAATTAATTTCTTGAACGTTAATTGATTGGAAACCCTATATTATAAAATTTGGGATGTGGGATGGTACGAAAAGAAAAAGAAAGTCAGGGATTTGGTGCAAATTATAATTTTTAATTTACTGCTTCTTATTTTTAGTTATTTTTGAAATATTTTCCGTTTTTTCCATTCACATAATATGCTATATACCTACTCATCAGCCGCAAAGAAAAGTTATCTCTTGAACCCAAAGAAAATGAGACGTACTTGGTATGTCGGGGCTATTTATACATACATACATAATATATTTAGATAAATCAAACCAATCTATTATCAAAAGATACACTTTAGGAAAGTTCAACGCGTAGGTGTTTTAACTTCTCATCTAACCAACTAAATATATATCTTATAGTAACTTGAACACTCAGAAATATTTTGAGAAGCATTAAACTCCCAGTTCAAAGACCACCAGCTCTCAAACGGGTCCTTCTTGTAAAGGGTCACACTCCAAAAGTCTTGAAGAGGGAGCTATCAAAAATGTCTTTACGCCACACAAAACCCTGTGGGAGAACACTTGAGCTCTCTCCAAGTGATTGGTCTATTTTGTGTTAACTTGTGACTTTGTGGCTATTTAAATACTGCCTTTTCAGGTGTAAGCATCTAGTCATGTTGCATTAAGGTATTTAAATTTGCTACAATATTAAACAGTTGTGTAAACTCTGTATTTTAAGTTAATTATTATTTATAGCATGTATTCAGTTTGAGTACTGACGATTTTTAAAGCTATTTCTTACCTACATAATTACACTAATATTACAAATGCGAATGTTTGTGAGCGTGTGAATGTGTGAGTGTGTAAGTTTGTTACTTCTTCACGCCTAAACGGGTGGACCGATTGAGCTGAAATTTGGTACAGAAATAGCTTAGACCTTAAAATAACACATAGGCTACAGTACAGTACAGCTTTAAAACCGCTGGGCGCAGCTAGTGTTATATAAGTAGCCTAGTAAATTAATCTTCCTAACAGATGATATTGCGGTCAAACGCTTATTTAGTTTGGATACTGGGAGACGAAAGATTGAAAAACCCTGGTCTGATATGATATAGGATAGATTGTAATCAAAATAAAGTGCAATCTAAAATTAGATGTCCTCCAAAATATAAAAAGTAAAATTGTAATATTAATATAAGTAAAATTATTATAATTTTTCAATGGGTGGCAAATGCCTTTATTGGGCAAAACAAACTAACAATACTACAGCTACTACAGCAGTAAAGAACACTTTTATTAATCACAGATCGGCCGCAAGCCGATCTACAGAAAATCATATAATATAATGATATAATATCATCAGCAGGGTGATTCACTTATCCGATACCGAAACCGAACCGAGTGCGCTACCGAAAGGAAAAGGAACCGATCGAAAAGTCAATTCCGTTTAACAAAACCGACTGGAAAGTATCTTCGTAAATCTTCGGGCTCTACCGAGTAAGGAACCACCTACACGTTAATTGGACAGTAAAATAGAGCATAGATTACAGATCTAACTGTTTACGAAGATAGTTTCATTTTGGTGGTTTATTGTAGTAAAAATATTTACCCATATAATCTGTTGAAAAGTTAATATGTATAAATTTAGCTAGCACACTTCGTAAACATTTCCCATATGTGCCTCCAGTGATGAGTGATGTAACTTGAGTTTTAGCCTTTTTGAGATTTTTACATTTAAATAATGAGAAACAAAATAACGATTTTTTTCATCTTACTCACGTTCTTCTATCTTCTATAGTTTGGGAGATAATTTTGTGAAAAGTGATACAAGTGCACTATTTTTGCAATAACAAAGTGGTTATGAATATATTTCAAGTTATATCTCCGATTTCATCTACTCAAATATAATCAGTATTTTGTGGTTGGTGGTACAATTGTGATTATAATCATTTTCACATAAAAACACCTTTTTTTCTTGAATTTCATTATACATTACTGATATATTACTTTTCACGATTTTTTACAATATTTGCCAGGGAACAATTTAAATTATATCTAAAAATACATAGATTATTTTTTTAAATGTAAGCAAAAAAAGTACTATTTGTTATAGTGAGATTTGAAGTCTTAACGCTAATCAATATCAGGCCTAATAAAACCTTAAAACCTAATGGCTAATGTGTAATGGGGCAATTTTCATCTAAAGTCCAAAATTAGGGACATATTCTTTAAAAAAGTTTAACAGTAAACCTATAGATCGAACATTTATTCAACAACTTGCTCAATATTGAGATCTGCAAACTTGGACAATATTACTAACAACATAATTTAATAGGTAAATGATTTTTTTTAAATAAATGATAATATCAAGATGGTTTTTAGGGTTCCGTAGTCAAATGGCAAAAAACGGAACCCTTATATACGAGTATTCGTCATGTCTGTCTGTCCGTCCGGATGACACAGCCACTTTTTTCCGAAACTATAAGAACTATGCTGTTGAAACTTGGTAAGTAGATGTATTTGGTGAACCGCGTTAAGATTTTCACACTAAAATAGAAAAAAAAACATTACACTTTTGGGGCTCCCCATACTTAGAAGTGAAAAAAAAAATTACTTGTATTAATATTTACATTGTTGATGATTATTGATTGGATAAAATTATCGTTGGTGCGGATACAACTCACTGGTTTTTCATAAATTACTTATATAATAAAATAATTTTAAGAAAAACTGTAATGCGGAATGATAAAAACTCTTTTAAGTAAAAGTTTAAGTAAAAGCTAATGTAGCACACATAGTTCGTATACCAGATTTTTTTGAATCTTGTTTTTCTCTCCTGGATAAGGGCGATTTTCGACTTATATCACTCATGACAGGAGCCCCAGTCATTCATTGTCAAGCATCAATCATCTTTGTCAACTCAAATTATAATTTGTCTATGTCAATCATCATCATTGTTTTCAATCGACGGATTTTTATTTGCTATTTTATCTAAATTTTAAAATTATGAATAAAGTTACTTTTCCTACAATTCCTTCCTGTTCATATTATCCGTAATGAGTATTAATTTGATTTAAAATTGTTCGTATTCTCAGAGCACACGAGTAACCACTATTATTGTGTCGGTATATTACTTGTGAGATACCTACCTACATTGTTTTTTCATGCGATGGCCAAGTCGTTCTATTAATATAAAACATAAAAGATTTGATCGATTTGGTAATACATGGATCTCACAACTTTTACGGTAGATAAACTGCGAGCTGCGACACTTGGTCTTTTTACAGTTATGGTTTGAAGGCACATTTCTTTCGTTATTGTATAATTGAAAAAGCACGAGAAGATAATGGTTTATACAAGTTTTTCACTTCATTTTCACACTTTACTTTCATGCGTCCGGCTGTCTGTCTGAGCTGAAATTTTGCATGAATAATAATGAAAGCTTGTTTTAAAAAGTTTTTAAATTTACTTGCTAATAATTTCAGTTACTTTAATTAGATGTGATGCGTAAGCATTTAGTTCCATATTTGTATTGAAGGTATATTTTACAGCGCTATTGTATTAGGATTAGTTATGTAAAAGTAATGTTTAGTTTGATATATAAAATAAATTTAGTTCTCATTTACTACGTTTTTGCACAGAAGATCCATTGGAAGCTTCTTTGGAGCGGCAAGCTGCTGCTCTCGAAAGAGTGGCAGATGGTGTGCAGAACCTTTCCAAGGCCATCACCGAGGGGTGCAATAATCTATCAACAAATCTAGCAAATGCGCTAGGGAATATATCAAGAACTATTAAAACGTACGCGACTTATCAAGAAGAAGCTTTAAAATGAAAATTGGTACACACATTGGTACAGCTTACATTTTGATCATTAAGCTGTTTGTAAATGTCTTAAATTAGATTATTATTCATTGTCTCAGTTCAATACCTTAAAAAGCACCTCAAATAAGCCAATAAAACCTCAGTATAATTCTTAGCCTTTTATTTTTACTGCAACAAAATGCAAGTAGGTACCTAATTTTTACTGAGTTTTAAAACTACTACTTATACGCACGCAAAGTAACAATACTTAACATGTTTGACGCACTAACCTACATTATGTTATGCCCGGGTCTAAGCTACCTATATACTAAATTTCAACTTAATCGGGTCGGTACTTGAACGGATGACCATCCGTTCAAGTGTGAAAGAGCAACAAAAATACATTATACATACATTCTTTAAAACTTTAGCGTTTGTAATATTAGTAGAATATTATATCGTATACAACCCTGCAGATAATTTATAATAATCTATTAATTATGGCTACTCGGGCCTGTAATCCTCTTTGTAATAGGGAATTATTTTCTTGGCTTTCCATAGGTTCTGCGATCGAGTCATCACTGCTGGTATCATATTCGCAGTTAGGCCATTTTTTAAGCACATATTGTGTAGGACAATAATATGCACAATGCAATATGCCATGCATTGTGTTGCACATGCAATAACAATTCTTCCACATTTTTCTGGTGCATACTCCAGCACGGGACTTTTGTTTAGGCATCTAAAACGGCTCTTTAAAACTCCAAAGCAGTCAACTGAGTTGCAAGCCTGAAAGCAAAGTACTAATTTAATGTAAAATGTAAACTAATAAAACAAAAAAATATATATAATCGTACGTATAGCCCTAATATAGGCTAACGTCTCTTGCGTGCTCGAGCCTCCGGGTCTGAGTAGATCCGACAGTAAGAGGCCGAAGGGGCTGACTCTGGTGCCTTGGAAGAACGGGAAGTGCTTAGTGTGGGACGCTACTTGTGCCTGCACTGTCGCCGCCAGCCACTCACCGTCAGCAGCCGCGGAAGACGCCAGTTTGAAGGAGAGGCTTATGTACGCCATGGCATTTCGTCCACGTTGCCGTAGAGACCATGGGCAGTTGGGGCAGTGAAGCGCGCGGTTTCGTTAAGGAGATCGGTCTGAGGATCTCAGAAAAGAGCGGTGACTCTCCCTCTCCGGCTCACTGATCTTTATTTCCATTTTACTGTTAAATTCAGGTATTGAAGTAGATAAAAATCATATACGTTTATTTATATAAACGTAAATATGAAAGCAAGAATGACAGGATTTCGGTATCGAATCAAGTGAATCTATCAAAATGACTCTTCCGAAACGAAAAGGCACCGATCGTAACGTCAAATGCAATTCACGAAACCGATTGGTAAGGATCATCGGCAATCTTCGGGTCCTACCGAGTAAGGCACCACTTACACGGCATTTCGGCAGTAAAATTGTGATATAAAGAGGTAATATTATTTTAATGACATATCAGTGCCATTGATTGTCAGTACGAATAATAAATGTCAGTTTCAGCCAATTTTATTGGAAATTTTAGAATGTACAATTTATTAAAGAAATTTAGATTTTTTAAGAGAAAAAGAGCAGTAGAGTAATAATTGAATTGGAACATCCTAATCTTGCAACTTGCAAGGGGCCGAGGTTTCGGACTCTAACATGACGTGTAAAAGAAAGTTGGACGACTAGTAGAGAAATAAAATACGTCTTGTTAATATTTTGATTCCTTGGAGTGCTGTGAGATGCTGCCTGTGTTAAAACATACAAGCGTCCGCTCATTTATCAAAAGCATCAAAGGTAACCGGCACAGCCGCAGAGGACGAGGAAATGATTCTAGCAGAAGACGAGTGTGATACACAACAAATTTCTTACGTTCCCTATAGGGACCATTTGACTCTTGGGAATGGACGCATTTATTTTATAAAGGCTGTTATCCGTTCAAGCATCAAGATCCGTTGCAGTATTTTTAAAATTTATGTATTCATAGGGACAAACAGACAAGTGACAACACAAACAACTTTGTTTTATACCTACTGTGCATGTGTTATGTTAATGTATCCAACTTTATAGCCCCTTTAATAACTGCAAGTTTTTTACTTTAAATTATTCAATTAGGTAAACCTACTTATTTATAATGTATCCCTTTAATTTTATTAAAAATAATATAATGATAATGAACACTCTTTATTTGCTGTTGTTATTTATTGTTGTCCTTCATTTGTACTTATAGTACGTAGGTACTGTTAACTGTTACAATTATCTTACTTATATTATTATAAATGTGAAAGTTTGTAAAAATGTAAGGTTGTATAGATGTGTGTTTGTTACACTTTCACGCCTAAACGGCTGGAACAATTGAGCTAAAATTTGTTACAGCGTAGACCCTGGAATAACACATAGGCTACTGTAAAGCGAGCAAAACCACTGGGCGCAGCTAGTGTGTGTATGTATATGTAATACGCATTTTGCGGCTAGCCAGACGGCAGATTGTCCGGCTGTCCGTGGGACTTGGGACACGGTTGTAAAATTGCGGCTAGCCGGACGCGTAGGTACTGTGTAGGATATCGCAGCATCCGGCTGTACGACGTCCGCATTACCGTGCGTACAAAGACTGCGGTTTTTTACATTAGTCCGCACTGCGGTCAACTGCAAAGTGCGTATTTAATTTTACACGACATTTAAAAGTGAAATATGCTTTTAACTCATTATAATAGTAATTGAAGTATAGTACGATATTTTTAATTTATCACACATATTAAAACCGCATTAAATAAGCGAGAATAGCATCAAAATATGTATTTTTTAAGTATAAAACTTTGATTCGAAAGCATTCCGCGGATCAATTTGTGCCGGAAGAAAATATGCCATTGCACCGATTTTTACGTCAAAAATCCTCGACTCGGTTTCAAATACGGATAAGTGAATAGCCATCATATCGATAGATACGTCATTTCATTTCGACGTTTTAAATTGGCACGGCGCGAACCGCGAATCGGTTCCCAAACGAATACTTTTTATTCGGGAGCGAATAAGCGTCGGAAGAAAGTCTGTCATTGTACTGATTTAATCAACGTCAAAAACCATCGACTCGGTATAAAATTCGCATAAGTGAATAGCCATCGTACCGATTTGTACGTCACTTCATACATTTATAGCGTATCAAATCGGTTCGGTCTCGGCTCGGTTCCCTGACGGATACTTGAATAGCTCAAAATCGGGAGCCGTTGTTAAGTTCCTTAACCATCGGTTCGGTTCCCAAATACGGATAAGTGAATAACCCTGCTGGTCTGGGTTGTTTTCGATACCTATTATAAGTATGTATTTTCAAAATAAATATACCTATATAAGTATTATATCGGTTATATAACCACCATAACACAAGTTACTAAGCTTGGGATTAGGCGCTAAGTGAAATGTCCTGAAATATTGATTTATTAGGAGTAATGTGTGTTGTTACCAGGAGTCCTAGTATCGGTGGCGTGTGGCATGCTATGTGGCACAGGTTGTGGCGCAGGCGCAGGTGCGGGAGGCACCCGGCGGCCTCGGGCGCGGGACTCAACCGCCGGCTCTGATAGGTCCAGGGAATACACGTGGCGGGCCAGCACTCGGGTTAATGTCTCCATTGTTTTCTGCACGAAAGTATTATATTATAATTATTATTTCGGGATACATAGGTACCTACTTAACCTCAATCATAGTTATTATTCATTTTTATTATTCAGCACAACGCTAGGGCTAACTTAACGCTAAAATAGCATCTTCTGCCAGTTAACCTGTGGCTATTATTAAATTACCATTACTTTTAATTTCTATTATTTTTTGTTCTTATTATTATTACAGGCTTTAAAAAAAATATTCCTTTTTATCGAGTATTATTCTTTCAATACATAGAAGTTCAAGTTTCATCTGTAGATTTAAATTAGCGGATCTTTTTAATGTTAGAAAAAGGCATACAGCACAAAACATAGTGGCAACACTGTTTTGTAAAATTATGCGGGTAGGTTTTTTATGATAATTAATGACAAGAGGAGAAAATCAATCAGGTACCCAACGGAAAGCATTATGATTGATCATATCAAATGCCGTGCCACCTAGTGAAATCTCACCTTTTGGATCTCGTCATTCAGTAAATTTACTGATAGGTATATATTAACTATACCTGCTGCCGTTACCTTAGGGCAACTGGTAGAAAATGCTATTGTAGCATTGAGTCCTAGCTCTGTGTTGAATAATAAATATCGTTTTATAAACTTACAGCCCACTCCGTGATAAGTTCTTCCCAATGCGTCAGTCTCGACAGCAGTTCCATGAAACTCTGCCACAGTTCAGGTTTGACGGCTACATTCAGGTTGGCCTTTATCCACGTCACTATTAGGGTTTGGAATAACGCTGGCGCTAGGAAACCACCTGAAATCAGAAACATCCATTGTAATAATTGTAACCGACGCAAAAAAGGAAGGTTATCTATATGATATGTATTATGCGATATTATGTGTATCCTTAGATTAAAATAAAAAGGGAAAATACGGTACAGGCGTCTCGCAAAAGGACCACTCTAATTAGGTTTGTGCACACAATTTTACTTTCGCGTGAGTTGGCGCGAGTACCGAGTACCGACACATTCTGACCGAGCAGGCCCTAGCGCGTACTGTATCTTCCCTTTTCATTTTAATCTAAGTGTGTATGTAATATTGTTAGGCTGAGAGACAATTATTTATCAAAATCGGTCCAGTATTTTTTTATGAATATGAATTAAATCATCTCATCCTCGCTTATTTTTATAAAAAACAACAGCACGTGATGACATGGTCATTTCGTATAGTTTTAAGTCGGCATATTTTTTAAAATTTCACTGTTTTCTTACCTAGAGTATCTTGTTTTCGTTTCGGAGGCACTTTTGTTAGCACCAGTGATGTTATTTGCAACAAAACTAGTAACAGCTGCTCCCTGCAAAACACAAAACAATATTTATCAAGCAATTCCATTCACGAGTGTGTTTATTCTACAGTTAAGGTTATTAGCATACAGAATCTCTTAATATTAGTATGAGTATTTACATACATACATATTATCACGCCTGATTCCCATTGGGGTAGGTAGACTCTTTTCCTCCATTTTGATAAGATCCTGACACACCACGAGTATGAGTGCCTATAGGTAAACATAACGT